>VZTJ01005217.1:1151112-1272925 GCA_013397795.1 Orthonyx spaldingii
CGCCGCTCCGCGCTGCGCAGGGCGGGGGAGCCGCGGGGCTCGGCGCGGCGGGGCTGCTCACCGAGGGACGCGCCGGGGGGTCTTCCCCGCTCCCGCAGCCGCCCTGCCCCGCCCGGGCTCTTTCGGCAAGGACTGTCCGCCGCACTGTGCCCGTGCCCTGGGGTCCGCTCCCGCTCCGCTGCGGGCCCTGCCGGCACGGGAACCACTTTTGCTCTTTTAAACAGCGCTCGAAATTCTTCTTCTATCCCTCTTATTGACTGTGTGGCATCAAAGTTCTTCCAAAAGTCCCGAGTTCCAAGTCAGATTTGGGATCAAGAAAGAAGGGAATGTCTTCAGAAAAACACATGCTCTTTTCTTAAAACATGCAATAACGTTTTTCTTGTGGTCCGCTTCGTGGCACCCAACATCCCCTTTGAGGAAAACCCTCAGGGGGTTCGCCCGACTGGAACTTGCTCACCTGTGTGGAAAGGTTTCAGCCCCAGAGGTCACCCAAAGCCAAAGGGGTTCCTCCTGGGAGCAGGGCGCCCTCCGTGCGCCCATGCTGGTTTGATGCCCCTGGAAGGACGTAACGTGTTCGGGGTTTGCAGCTTCTAACATTTTTTATTTATTTATTTTCAAATGTTTGCCTCCGTGCAGGACCTGTGTATGCTAACCTGGGCTCAGCCTCTGATTTATATATTCACTGTCTTACTTTTTTTGGCATCTTTAAGCCTTACTATTTAAAACCCACCCACGTATCCTTTTCCTCACTGTTTGGTAGCTTCAGAATTGAAATTAACGATGTGCAATGTTTTGTCAAATGACCTGTGGGCATGAATGCCAACAGAAATGTCTGAATAGCTACAATGCAAATGTGTAAATGCTCCCGAAACTCAGCTCTGAAACTCAGCTCCAGAGAGGGAGAGCTGAGAGTTGCTGCTTGCGGTCCGTTGTGGCGGCAGAAGTTGGGCACTCTCCGGTTAAGAAGAGATGGAAAGCAAACCAGGCATTGCTTTGTAACATCGCACGTGTTCCTCTAGTGCAAAGAGCAAAGTTTAAATCTATGTTGAACCCCAGGCTGCAGCTTCTGAAGGGTTGGGTTTTTGTTGTTGGATTTGGAATTGGTCATTTCTCTAGAGTAGAACTGTATAAAATCATACTTGGAAGTGCAGAACACCTGTCCTTAGAATCATGGCGATTGGTAAAGTTCTCCTAAACCTTTGATTTTTAGAGTCATGTTTAGGCGGGGACTGTAGTCTGCAATTTCTTCAGTTTTGAGGGAATTTGAGGTTGGAAGTTCTTGCTTTATAAGTGCTTTCATTTAAAGACTTCTGTGGAGCTGACAGGCATTATCACCTATGGTGCGATCTTGGTAATTATGGATAGCAACAGGGCATCCTTGTTAGAACTTGGTGCTAAATGAGACTGCTTTGATTAGTTGTAAATCCCTAAGATTTTTCCAGTGTTTGAGCTGAATTTTCATCTTTATCAGTTTAAGTGCCCACATAGGGGATCAGCAGAGGAAATTGAGTTGAGACTAATAGTTAACAATTTACCGTACATCATGGATTTTCGGTCAAGTGATAAAAGGCTGGCAGGAAATGAGAAATTGATATCTCAACTAAGAGTAAACATGTGTTAAGTGTAGCTTTTACAAGATTGTTTGATAAATTATAAATTGGTTTAGGCAGAGCACAAGCCATACTGACATATTTTGGTTAGTTTGAAGCTGATAACACCAACGCTTGAAATAAGTTTATACATCTGGAGGCAGATCTGTGGCCAATGTAAATTGTTATAGTGCTAATGATGTTAATTGGGTTTCAGCAATTTATGCTGAGGGAGAGTCTGCCTTAGTGTCTGTACTAAACACTGTTTAGTGTTCTTGGAATATGAGTCTGAGAAGCAGCTTTAGAATTAGCTTTAGAAGAATTAACTTTGAAGGTAACCAGATTTTTGTTAGGAAGGATTTTAAGCAAAGTAATTTTTTTGAAGGTTAGTTTGTAGTTAGGTTTGAGATGAAACATACAAGTTACCTTGTTACTTTTCGAAAGGTATGAGAAATTTTGAGCCTAAGTCATGTCCTCATTCTGCAAAAACTTTTGTAAATGCTTCATTTGGGGCGTGATTTCACTGATACCAGTAACACTGCTCACGTGTCAGAGTCGGCGTGTGCAGCCTTGGACACTGAAAAGCGTGTAAGAATGTGCAGTGCTTTACAGATCTCTTGTCTGTAAAGCAAGAAGTTATTTTGTTTTAGCCTGTCAAAAAATTGTGCATCTAAAGTTTAGTGGTCAGAGGATCTGGCCCTGCAGCACAGTTCGTGATTGCTGAGGTGAAGCTGGGCAAGCACAGCAACCTTGCAGTACTGCTGCCTGAGCAGTGCGTTTCCTAAATCGCTGGTAGGGTTAGAAATAATTGTGTTCCTTTCTGTTGCAGATCCATGTTTGTATATTCCTCGTTTCGCACACATGCTGGAGTTTGGGGATAAGAACCACGAGGTGTCCATGACGGCTCTGAGGCTGCTGCAGAGGATGAAGCGGGACTGGATGCACACCGGCCGCCGGCCCTCGGGGCTCTGCGGAGCCGGTATGGCAGAACTTGGCTCTATCCCTTTATCCCTTCCCCCACTGCAGGTGGGATGGGGACGCCTGGAAAAGATGAGGACTTTCCCCTATCGTTGATGATATCCACATTTTCGGGGTTTTGTTCTGTCAGGCATCTACAGATTTTATCGGTCTTCATCAAAATAGCTTCTGACACCCTAACTTCATTTTTGCTCTTGCTCCTACAGTACTTTCTCAGATCCTTTGTAGCTTACAGTTTGGATTTTTTTTTTTTTAAGCTCCTTTCTGGTGCTTTTCTTGCCCTCACTCTGCAGGCTCTAGCTGCTAAAAGGTTTTTTTGTCAGCTAAAACGACACCATTAGTGCAAGCACTTTGATTTGTGTCTTTACACAGAGTCTTATGCAAGAAGTGCCCTCTTTGACCTGTTTTGTGAAATTATTTTTCTCTCTTTCTTCATCTTTTTCCAAGATCCATTGCTGTCATGATGCTTGCATAAAACCTATGGGTTTGGGAGGGCGAGGTTAAAAGATAGTAGCCAGTGAGGTCAGAGTAACAAAGAGTGTAGGTAGTCACAGAGTTCATGTATCTGCTTTATGTTATTTGAAAGATCTTATATATGTATGCATGAATGAGAAGTAATGCTCAAACCTGTGGGAACCCAGGACTATGCAATCTTTTTGACATTTGTAACCCATTTTTGTTAATAGTACTTGCTTGCACATTGCTAAAAATTTGAGTATAGACTATGGTAGAGCAGTCTGCTCTTGGATGTGCTACATGGGCTCTATCAGCATGAGCAAGTAATTTATTTCAAGAGACATGGATCAATAGATGGAAGCAGGTGGTGCTGAGCCCCCTCCCTCCATCCATGCAGTATGCAGTTCATGTGTTGGACTGTGGACTGGATTTAGTTTGGTTCCCTGGCCTAAATGTCTGTGCCACACATAGCTCAAGTGACCAGTTGTTAGTTCAGCCCTGATGTTCCCATTAGGAGCACTTTAAACACATACCAGAAGTGGAGCTCTGGTTTAGTTCCCTCTGTAAAAAAGCACTTCTGTATGCTTAAAACTGCTCTGCACAGTGAGCTACTGTGTGATGAGTGGGGGTGGTGCTTCAAAACAGAGCTGGTACTCTGAATCAACACATCATGTAAATGCAACTGGTTATGTGGCTGTATAGAGGGTCTTGCAGGAGAGCACTTGGGCACTGGCAAGACAGGCATAGTAGTGGCAGCAATGAGGAGACCAGCTTAGGCACATTCAGTGTTTCTCTGGAGATCTGTTTATTCAGGACAGAATTCAGTGAGTTCTGCTAAAAGGATGCTAACTGACAGTAATTGATCATTGAAATGTTCTTGTGCTGTAGATGACCATGGTTTCCTAAATGTTAAAGCACAGAATTTTTCAGTGTGCAATTTGCACTCTGCTGAATGGGTAGAAAGCAAAATTCGTAAAGTCAAGTTCATCACGAGTATTCAAGGGCACAGCTGAGCATAGGCACTTACAGCTCTTGAGCTGAAGGCAGGGACAAAGAGAGGGTATAGTTACCTGACTCTCTTCTGCTTTTCTTCAGGAAATTTCCCTCTTTTTTGATATTAACTTTCCCTGCTTGTTCTCTAGCTCTGCTAGTGGCGGCAAGAATGCATGATTTCCGACGGACTGTTAAAGAGGTCATCAGGGTGGTCAAGGTTTGTGAGTCTACATTAAGGAAAAGGTCAGTGCTGTCTTATGGCTTGTATCTTTCGTTTACAGTACTGAACAGTGATATAGTGTAAAATAAATGTGTATTGGAGAAAACCAGGTTATTTTCACAAGTGCCACGAATCAGATAAGTATATGTTTTAGCTGGTCGTTTTAAAGTACTGGCACCTTGTCTCTTATGTAAGGCCTCAGATGCTTAGCACAGATGGTAAGGAGCACTGTGCCTATTTGACAGGTGAAGACTTGAAGACAAAATAATGCTGTGTCAGTAATATTAACAGTATTGTCATGTCCTCAGAAAAATAATTTACTGATTCTCAAAGATGACAGTCTACTGTGAGATCTCTTCTTTCATTAATGCAGAATCCAGTGATGAAAGGTCTTGTCTTTAAGCCGTTATTGAACAGAACTCTTGAAAATATTTTGCTGGAATGTTCATTTCTGGTAGCGTTGCACTGCTAATAAATAGAAGACAGCACAGTGACTCTAATGATAAGTTCAGTGAAGGATACCCTGAAAGTGGGAATTTTCCAAGTACCTTTTGTGTGTTTATTTTTTTAAAGATCAAGTAGTATTTTCCATATATTTTAATGATATAAGAAGACACCCAGTTTCTGTCATTTTACTTTTCAAAAGCTGTAACATACTCTTTTCCCACAGGTTGAGTAAAAAATGACCTAACTGAAATACTATGATTTCTGTTGCCCACAGTTGGAAATTTTTCTATCACCAGTATATTCTGATGTTTGTTCCTCCAAGGTCTGTCTTTAGAAAGCTTCCTTAGTGTCTCTGTTCACCTTGCTGGGATCAACTTAAACACATCCAGCTGAGCCTAATACCTGTTAAAAATATTCACTTATTAATTGTGCAAAATGGTTTTGCCCCAGATCTTCATTGGTGGAACAGGAATGATTCCTGATTTTCCTACTATGCATGGGTGGTATAAGGATAAATTTAAAGTGTTTTAAGTGCTTCAAGGTATCCACCTATAAGGATGGAGCAGTACCAATGCCACTTTTTTTTTTCTGACCAAGAGGTCATGTGTTTTAGTGTGCATTTTGTATGATTAATGAGTTATGCACGACAATCTACTCCAAGATGCTTTGGTTAAATAGCTAAAGACTTTGTACTTACTAAGAAAATAAGCATAATAAATTAGAGTTGGAAGGAAAATTAATTTGAGCAATTGTTTCAAGTGAGAAGATCTTACTTCAAAATTCATGCTTTGAAATGTTTACTCAAGTCACACACATCAACTAAAATGACAGCCTTATTTACTTTGACAGGGTAAACGTGACAGCTGAATTATTTTCAGGCAGCTATAATTACAACTATTTATCATGAATCTATAAATTTGATTGATGTTTTTCAAATAAGAGCACGTTATATAGCATTTAACGAAGGCAAATAAAAAAAATACCTTTGAATAACTCTTTCTACACTCCAGTTTTTTTCCTCTTATTTTAAGAATTCCTTTCAAAATGCCATCAAATAGAAGTTGTCTAAATGAATAAGAAGTTATTTCACATTCTTAAAAATTCCTTTTCTTCTCAGTTTGATGTACAGTTGTATTTCTTTTTAATTATAGTTACTCTGGTTGATAAAGAGCTGCTGCTTTGTGTTTTATGAAGGTGTTGGATGCTGTGCTCACTGCTGATGGCTTTGCCCTGACAGCTCTGGAAATGAAACCTAAGTCCAGATAACCTGACACTTTCATCCTGCAGGTTCTGCTGTGTGGTTGGATTTAGCTCCCAGCTGGCTTCCTGGGGAGGCACAGACCATTGGAAGCTGGGTTTGCTTTTGCTGCCCATGGCAGAAACCTGCAAGGGAAGGCCCCACAGGATGTGCCTCTGCCTGGGGGGGACAGGAATGTGTGGATGAGGATGTGTGAGCCATGCTCTTTAAGAAACCCTGAGTGGGAAGACCCTCAGCAAGTGGTGGCAGCCCTTTCCTGATAGGGGCACTGTTTCTGGTCCTGGGCAGTGCAGCTGGTGGGACTGGATTAGTTCACCCTGTTGTCCATCAGCTGGAGAGTACAAAGCCCACGTGCCTGGAGGCTGTGTCCTTTTGCTCTGCTCTGAGCTGGAGGAGTAGCTGTTAGCAGGAGGTTCACAAAAATGTGACATATCTCCAGGTCATAAAAGTTCACAACCTGGTCATAAGAGGAATCTGTTTTGGAAGGAAAAAGGAACAAAGCATGGCCCATGGGTGCTGTCACTCATCTTCCAATCAAAAGTTCTAAATTTGGACGTCTGTTTGGTTAAAAAGCAGTGCTTGTTTATTTTTAGTATGTGTGAGTTTTTGGTAATATTGGCAGAGAAAACTTCATAGTCACTTTACAGGGCCTTCCAGCTTTATTTTGAAGCACACAATTAAAATGTAAAGCTTGTTGCTGTTGTTGAAAGCGAACTTATTAAATATTAATAAATGCACTGATAATTCTATCTCATTTCCAGTCTAATTGAAATTATATTAACTTATATATCACTTTATATATTCAAAGTACTGTACAAATATTAACTAATTAGTCAAATTGTTATTTTCTCTGTAATCATCCGTGGAGGTAGCAGAAATTAACTTTTAATAAACCAAATCCTTTTACTTAGTTCAGTCCTCACATTTGTGCCTATGTTCGATGCACCTGTCTTTGCCTCTGCCTTTTTAACCTTTAAATACTCTGCCCCTTCATCTTTTTATTCACCTATTGCATGCTTTCTCTGTGTTCTAAATTTTGTCTTATCTTTAGTAAGAACAATTCTTGTGATACGTGTCCATTGAGCACTATCTAATACTGCGTGGCCCTTGCGCCTGTTTGAAGATCTTAGGTGTTTCATCCATAGAAATAATAAAAAAAAATCAGCTTATCTTTCTTAACATTTGCATTTTGCTGCTTTGGCTTGCTCACTTTATCTTTAAATTGAACTGCTTTTTGCATAAAAAATACTTCTTCGCAGTTCCAAAAAAGTACTGTCTGCTAAAAAACCTATTTGTGATAAACTTCAGAAGCAGTAAAGCTTCATTTAGAAGAAATTGGATTGAAAGGCCAGAATGGGTTTAAAAGGCTTGTTTTTGAGGTGAATGTTTTTTCTCACAACCAAATAGTGTTTTGGGAAGGAAGACAAGACTTGTTACGAAGGAGCTTCGTTTACCCGTTGTAGATGCTGCAGGGACTTTCATAAATGGGGTCCTTTGCTTATATCCTGGGGACCCTGTTACAGGTCTTTCAATGACTGAGGTGGTAATTTTCTGGAAAAATTAAAGATTTATGTGTAGAGATAAATGGACTGAATGTACTGCCTGCAGCTTTTTTCCTTTTTTTTTTTTTAATTTCTGTAATATATGGCTGGCATGAACCTCATGTCCAAGCTCCCAGTGCCATCTGAAGCTGGACAAAGTGAGGAGCCAGTCTGTACATGAGTCTGGAGTCAGCATGGGAAGGGAAGGTAACAGGGACATGGGCTGCTGTGAGGTTGTTGTATTTGAAAACACCAAAGCCTTATCAAGGCCAGGACTGAAGGGAAAGGTGTGTAGAAGTCAGTGGTGGGCTGTGATCCAAGTACAGCCATGCTAAAGTTCTGTGGAGGGTACCCAGTGGATCAGTGAGAGCTGGCGACCTACGGAGTTTGAGCATGGAGGGGCCGAGGATGCTCAGAATGTCAGAGTTGTGTAAGGGCTCTTGGTTGAAGTGTGATGTGCAGAGAAGCATTTAGAGTGCCAGGAAATTTATTTCGTGTAAAGGAGTTTGTGGTGGTGTCTGCTCTGATCTCAGCTCAGCAACCGAGCAGCTCCTTCGCTGGCTGCTGCCATAAGCTAAATTGAGAAATATCTCATGTCTCCAGTTAAATCAATTCAAGTGCTTACAGATGATTTCTAGAAACCTTTCTAGTATGGTGAGTGAAATGCAGCTTGATCCACATGGGCTGATGCTGCGTACCTTTGTAAGTTGGATTGTCTGGTGTAATAAAAAAAGGTTTTATCTCTGAGAAATCCAATTTTGCAGCCAATGTTCCTTTTTATAAATCCATCTTCTATACAGTTAGCAAGTTAATATATTAATTAGATTCCTAATATATTTTAGTATATCATACTTAAAAATATGATTTCAAAATTACTTGGTGACTCTTGCTTTTGAAACAATCAGTTACTTATTCACACTAACTCAGGCTTAGGTCTTGTAAATAGTTTTCCTATGTTTGAGTTTCCTCATCTGAGTGGCTGTTAAGAAATTAAGCAGCTCTATTTTTCTTTTCCAGGAGATCATAGAGGGCTTTTGACAGACCACAGCAGAGGAACCACTCTAATGAAGCAGAATTTTAAGGAATGCTAACACGTTTTGTTTCATTAGCATGGTGTGAACATTTGAATCAGGGGGAAAAAAGAACAAAAATTTTCAGGTGGTTTAGACTGACAGAGTTCTGGGATGCCCAGGGAAGTCTGCTGGTGGGATTATCCGGGGCTGACAGTGTGCCACAATGGTTAATGCAAGTTAACTCCGTGTGTAAACATTTGTGGAGTCAGGGCTTTAAAATTTATGCTAATGAATTTGTGACAGGTTTAAATCTCTATGTTGGTGTGAGCAAGTAACAGGAACTAATTCTAAAGGGTACTTTATTCACTACAATCTTTAGAGGTACCTGTTCTTAATACTGAGAGAATCATCAGAGAGTTGCCTGCAAATGAGCCCCATAAATTATCACTGACCTATTAATTGGCATTAAGTGACTTTGTGTGTATGCTCTTAGTCCATTGCAAAAAGAGGTGATGCGTAGTAATGCTGGAAGTTGTTTAAAAGTGAGAATAGTTCTCTTAACAGTTGCATTTGGCCAGGAACAGACAGGCTAATGTAGCACAGCTCGGGTGATAAGTTGTAAACCACAGCAACTGGATCACCTCTGATTTTGTCCTTGCCTTTAGTAATGAAATACTCATTCATACAGGCTTAAAACTACCTTTGCAAGTACAAGTAAAATTATATATATGGACAATGTTTACATATTAGGAGATTACTCTTGTGTTTATTTACTTGCTGGTGGCTACTGGAAAGCTTTTTGTTATGTCACGTAGGAAGCATTTAATAACTATTTCTGATACGTGTTCTATATTGAGTACCACTTTTAGGGTATGTGTTTACATACGTCCATAAATAGTTCATGTCTAAACATTGCATGGCTTGGAAAAAAGTAAGGAGAGAAGGATGATGCAACAGACTATTAGATTTGTAGTATAGAAATAGTGGTGTTTTGAACACCAGTGTGAATTCTGAGCTTCTCTCCTGTGAGTGCACAGGTTTGGAAGCACTGATGAGGGTTAAGTTAAAACAGTGGGGATATTCTGCAATATTCTTGTTCTTCACTAAGATACAAGTAAATCCCTTAGTTTTCCAGAGTTTGGAATTGTCTGAGGTGTCAAATCAGCTGATCTATTACTAGAATATTTGTAATTGATATGACAGTTAAGGTTATGTAGATATCATGTAAGTTATTACTTACGGTTTTAATTATATTGTTAATTTGGGAAAACTCAGGGGAGTTTAATTACCAGCACCAGTTTATCTTGCAATAGAGGGTTTTTTTCATATATTTCTGCTAACCGTGTGGCATATTCAGATTATTATTTTTCTAATCCATTGATAAAATACTTTAAGTATTTTAAAAAGACCTCTCACTACAGGTAACTTAAAGGCTGATGGCTCAGGCTAAACCCCATGTTCCCTCTTTATAAAAGCAGCTGTCTCTGAAGTTGTAATTTGTTTGCCCTCTTGTATGGAGATGCAGCACAAGATACCTCTGCTCACACTGCCTGCTTTCTAGAGCTTGATGCTGATTGTGTAGAGGTAGGAGGACACCGTGGCTGTTCCTAAATGGTCTCTGCTTAGAAATCCCTCTTGGGCTTTGAACTTGAGCTTCTGAAGCATTTGTGAGTTGGACTCCAGAAGTCCTTGTTCTTTTGTGTGCTTTGTTGCACCCCACTGCTGCAGAATCTCAATTAAGCATTAGAACCAAGCTCTTAGCTGCACACACAACTCTGTTTTTTCCATCGCTGTAGACTGGATTCAAGTGTCTCCACTGGAGGGAATCCCTGGAACAAAACAAAGTAAAAAGGACATTGCATGTAACTTCAAAATGATTGACCCATTTTCCCTTATTGGGAGTTAAATTAAGTGTGAGCAGAATCGGTTTACTGGTTTGTGCACAAAAGTGCTTTATCAGAAGCAGAGGTGTGGTTTTGTCTGTAAATGGATGAAACAACAACTGTGGAAATTTTTCTTTGTAAAAAAGGGTTGGGGTTAGAAGCAGATGACACTAGGCTCTGAAAAAACTTTTCTCCCAAAGGAATTTGCTTGAAAGAATTTGCTGTGAGAAACTGTAAAAGGACGGTTTATACTGGAAGTTGAATCTTAGCCTGAGCTGTAGTGGTTGCCTCTGCTTTGACTATAAATAGAAAACCCTTGTCTGCCAAATTTCAATTTTTAGAGTCTTTTTGAATTTGTGCCAAGGAAATAATCTTTTAATTTGTATATCTGTTTATTTTCCCTCTGTCTGTGCATAACTTAAAGTGGCAACTTTTATTAGATTTTTTTAGGTTAACAAAAGTGAAAAATGAACTAGGATAGCATTTTTATGTGGGACTTAAAAAATAGCCTGTAGCTATTTTTTTTTCATGAAGCCACTCCCTTGCCCCTGAAATTATTGTGTTTATAATTAAGGTTGCATCAGTTTTTCATAACTACCAAACTAATGTTGCCTTGTTTCATGTGGTGCAGACTGCTGCAGCATCAGTTTGTTGCCTTGGTGGCATGTGTCCAAACAGTGGATAAAATTAAAGAAATGTTTAAAAATATGTATACAGGATATCAGCCAATGTAAAATGTTGAGGCAGGCAAGTGTTTGGCAAATGCAGGTATTTATTTATATCAAGTTAAAGGAGAAAATGTTGTGTGTACAGCTCACTCTCCTACGGAGATGATGCTCAAGCTGGGATCGTGACCAGGCATGGTTCCTCATTTTGGGAGGAGGGTTAGAGCCTTGGGAGTAAGGACCAGAGAGAAGTGAAAAAATAACGTGCTGCTCTAAATTTGCATCACCACCAGTCTGTGCTTGAACTGTCATGCTGGCAGCCCTCCCCAGCGCGTGCTCAGCCCTGCCCCGCTTGGCTTGGACCAGGACTGAGGAAGGGGAGGGCACGGGCACGGGGCTGGATGCTGGTGGCATGGTCAGATGGCTGAACCGTGCTGTGCTGGGGATTTGAGCTCTTTGGCAGCAAACACGATGTAGCTGTGCCCTGTCCTAGTGCAGACACACTGAAGGTGTTGGGAGAGACCCACCCTGCCATTCTGGCTCGGGATGGATCTGGTGCTTGGGCTGGAGCTTGTGCTGAGTCCAGCACCTCAGCTCACCCTGGGGCTGACATGTGAAGGGTGCAGGGTACGTGCCATGAGTCAGATGGCACTGTGGACAGGAGAGGGACAGACAGAGCCTGAGGTGTCTGCAGGCAGATGTGCACGGGGTTGGGTGCTGACACCCAGGTGTGGTCATCTTGTCCCCAGCCTGGCTGGATGGCTTTTGCTCCTGGTGTTTTCCTGGCAGCTCGGCGTGCACAGAGGTGGTGCTGCTTTGGTGGGGCTCTGGCTTTGGCAGCTCATCTCAGACTTGGAGCAAGTGTTGGGTAAACAAACTGCGTGTCTTTGCCAAAGTGCACCTTGGCTTTTAACACTGGGAGGAGAGTGATATTTTAACAAGGCGAGGCTGGTTGGGAGGCAAAGTCTTGCTGAAGTGGGACTGCCTGTGAGTACATGATTCATTCGTGGAGAGATGGACGGCTGTTCTTTAATGATGGTGACTGGGAAGATCCATGCTCCTCAAATGATACATGGGTTTGGCATTAAGTGAGTCCTGAATTAAAATAATAATGACAGTGCCCTAGCCAGGTTTTCCCTCTAGCCTTATAGATGTGGCTCCCTCCTGGAAGGTGGGTAATGCATGCTGGAAGCCCGTTAATGCCAAGAAAGATTTCTAGTCTTTTAATTAAAAGCTGGGTGCTGCTGCTGCCAACAGCATCCTCCTCTCCTTTCCAATTTGATCTGAAAGAGAGGAGGAGGGAGCTGGTCCCTGGTACTCTGAGGGAAGGGTTTGGGCTGTCAGTCACTCTCAAGTACATGGCTAATTTGGGGCTTTGTGGAGATGCTTGAATTCCAAAAGCAAGTCTAGTTTTTGGAGGCTTTCTTCTCAGTAGCACTAATTCTGGCTGGCATAGCCATGCATGGGCTGAGTGAGCTGCTGGCTGTTGGAGTTACACAGAGGTGCCGGTCTCTCTCTGTGCATTTCATGGCATGAGATACTGCCTGTGGCCTCTGGCCTCTGCTCCAGGAGTGGGATGCCTCCAGGCAAAGTGTCCTGCAGGTACAGCCTGCCTACACCCCTCCATGAGGGCTGTCTTGTCTTGCTCCTCAGTTTATCAAGGAAGAAACACAGAGACTGATGAGGATATAGCAGGAGAATGTGGCCTTGTGCTCTTGGCTTTGACCCTGGTGTTGGCTAGAAAGTGAATTTCTGTCCTAGAGAAAATTCCTTCTTCAGAAGGAGTTTCATTGCAACCAGAGGTAGAGGAGAAAACTGAGGAGAAAACCGCAACTCTTTTTAGGGGGAGAGAAATGCAGAAGGGTCCTGTGCTGAGAGCTCTGAATCACCATTTTTAGTTCCCTAGCTTTGCAGATGGAAGCTGTTGTCAGCTCTGCTTCCTCTGGAAGATGGGAATATTCCAGCGAAGCAGCTGCAGACCCATCATTGCCATTTTCCCATGGAAAATGTTGATATTATTAAAAGGGCACTTTCTGTCAGAGAAACATTCTGCCAGACGTTTCCTGACCTGGCTTTGTACTTAACCTTTTGTCTCATTTTCTCCATCTGTAAAATGGATGTGCTCATTCTCAGCCACCTGTATAAAGTGCTGGTATTTGTGGATTAAGTTATGAGCACGTGGTCTTATTTAAGATTGAATTCCTCTGAAAGATTCAGCTGCTTTCATGGCAATTCCCCATGGAGCCAGTCCTATCTCTCACATAGGTAGGAACTTTTAAAATGCAAGCCTTAAACAAATTCAAAGTTTATTATTGTCAAATTATGTTCTTCCATCTATTTCATCTGTGTGATGTGCAAATGATTAATTTATTTTACCACTGCTTCTGTGTGTCCTGGGAAGATTATTTCTTGTCCCTCTTCCAGCCTGCTGAAGAGATGTTACTTTAACATTTGCTTTGTATAAATTAATCATGCTGACATATCTGGAAGATTTTTGAGCATACTCCTAAACTATGATGACAGATATTTTGTTTGGTGAATCTGTTTTGTTGTTGCTGTTGATGACAAAGGCAACGAGAGGGAAGGAATGAGCCGTGTTTCTTGTCTTGGTTTTGTCTATACTTAATTGACCATAGGGGCTGCAGTATTTCTGTTCAGTCGTTGTTCATCAAAAAAAAATGTGTGTTACATACTCTAATAAATCAAAAGCTAATTTAGGATATGAAAAGATACTTTCTTTGCAGCAGATGAAACAATTAGTAGCACTTCAGTTTTAATGTAGTCTGTGTTTGAGCCAGAGTTGCTAAGGATGACATGTTTATTCCACAGCTTGGCAGTTTGCAAATTTTTTTACTTTCAAAGGAGTTCATAGAGATGTTTTGGTCATGTGCTATATGCTTTGGTAGGTTGACAGAGTTTGAAGATACACCAACCAGTCAGCTAACCATAGATGAGTTTATGAAGATTGACTTGGAAGAAGAATGTGATCCTCCTTCATTTACAGCTGGTCAAAAAAAATTGAAGATACAGCAGGTAAATTCTGAATTGAATGCTCTCTGTGGTTCTTTCCTCTCTCCTTCCTCTGTTCATTCCCTTTTGAACCAGTTAATGCTAAATCCTAACTGACCAGCCTTTGGTAAGGTTTAGTACATTTATTTTCAGGTTCATGAGAGAAGAATGAGCATTAGTGCATATGATACCCATTAACTAAAGATATTTTCTTAGTTTATTGGCAAAGGGATAGTTTCCCAATTAAAAATGTCATGGAATCAGAAACGTGCACTGTTTTTAAGGTGATACTTCTGATCAGGAGAAATGCCATTGCATAGAACTTTTTAAAATAGATTTGAAAACAATAACCCATTTACTTTAATGAGACTGCTGGTGGTTTTGTGTGCTACGACACCTGCTTCCACAGAGATTAGTTCTCATGTGGCTTAATTTCTTTACAAATCATGAACTAAAGCTGGCAGCAGAGGGGAAGATTTTACTGCTGTTGTAGTCAATTCTTACATTATTGGTTTGTTAGGGTTTTTGTTTGTTCTAACTGTACTATCATTTAAAAGGGTGTAAGGGTATTAGTGATGTTCTCAAGAACCAGCCAGGTGCTGTAGGTCAGAGCTTTGCTCTGCCATCAGCTGTGTGCTCTGTCTGGTGTGGGCACTCCAGTCTCAGCACTGTCCTTGCACTTCTCACATCCACAGGCACAGTCACAGAGTCTGACTGCTGGAGAATGAGACCTTTGATTTACAGCTTGCCAGAGTGAAGGCTCCTTTTGAAGTATAGAGATGGGGGAGATAATATTTGAAATTGGTCAGTACTTTGAGACCTGTCTGTCAGACCTATCTGACACTACAGAGTAATTTCAGTGGTGATTCAAAACCTGCTTATGCTTTTGAAATACCCTGCCATTCTCTGTCTCTGTATGCAGCTCACAAACAAATCAAAATTGTGCGTATTTTTTTAGTAATTTCATGTTTATTTTGTTTATTGTCATTTCAGCTTGAGAAGGCATTATCGAAAAAGCTGGAGGATTTTGAAGGTATAAGTTGTGTTTAGTGTAACATATCACTCATTTCTTCAATATTACATCAATGATTGCTGAGTTTTATTTTTATTTCAACACCACAGGAGAAATATCGAGCTACCAGGATGAAATAGAGATTGAATTAGAAAACAGTAGACCGAAAGCAAAAGGCGTATTTGCAAATTTCACTAAAGACGGTAAGTCTATAAAGAGTTATGACTCCTTAAATAGCATCGAGTTCAGATCTGGCAGTCTGAAATGTATGAACATTGTGGTGATAAATGTGATCATATATATGCTTGCTTAGTACAAGATCTCTTGCGTTGGGGTTCTCTCTACCAAATAGTTGGTTCGTAGATCAGTCTTCAAAGCAACGACACTGTTCATTGCAGGGATAGTTCATTAATGATTTCAGTTGTTTTTCTTTCCTGGTGCAGTATAAGCTTGGCACTGGCATTGAGAATGTTTCTTTTCGTCACTGAGAATGCAGTGGACCAGTATCTAGACCCTTCTGTCGCCAAATTCCCCAGTTGACTTCCCATATGGAAGGGCTTTGTGCAGGTTGAACTGACTATTTTTAATTTGTAATTATTCCAGGAAATAGCTGACTTCTCTCACAAAGCCCTTTTACCTAGTATGATAAGATGATGCTTCTATTTTAAATGATTATTGTAGTCACAAAAGTACATTTTAATACTCAAAGAAATGAATTTGAAGAGCATCTGGAAACTCCATGTATTCATATATTGAACTAAAATGTTGTGTATTTCTTTTACAGATTTCCTCTAAAGATTTTTATTCTTTAAGTGAGCGCCTCTCTATTTATTTGGTTTCTGTAACAGATGGTATGCAATGATCTGTTGGGTTTTTTCCCCTTACAGATTCTATAGAAGATAATGCCTCTAGCATACTTGGAGAGGAGGAGGCAGAAGATGAGGAACTAGAAGCAGCTGCTAATCACTTAAACAAGGACTTTTATGATGAACTTAATGAGAAGGATAGAGGTAAAAGAAATGAAGATGGGGAATGCAGAAATGGAAATGAAACTCTTGTAAGACCCCCTGCTCTGGAATCCTTGCTTGGCCCACTCCCCACTGCCGCCAGTCTTGGCATAACAGAGTCCATCAAAGAATGCATATCCACTAAGGACCAAGAGCCTGGTGAGTAGGAGTTCAGCTCAGAGCAGAAACTGGACACATGCAGCCAGTTGTGGGTTTGTTGTGTCATTTCCATGTATCTTGTTGGTTACTGTGGTAGCAATTCCGTGAATCACTGAGATGTCGGAGTACAGGAGCTGCGAGGCTGGATGGGACCAGTGGTCTTGGTTATTGATGTGGTTGTTGACATCTGCTCTTCTGGAAGCTGCAGGAAAATCTGGGGTGCCTAATTATTTTCTGAAGCCTGAGAATATGTATCTCTTGGTTAAGTTGATTTGCAGTCATATGATAGCTGATGGGCATATTTCAAGCCATGCACTCTCAATTAGGAAATTGGAGGAAGCAGATTCCTGTAAATATGACTGGAAATTAAAACCCAAGTATGAGAAACTTAGATCAAGGCAGACTTTCTCAGGAGACATGATGCAGTCTGTCTCTGACTGAGAATCTCTGCAAATGGCAAACATTTTAAATGTTTGCAAGAGGAAATAACTGGTGTTATGCTGTTTTCTTTGATACGGACTTCAGTGTGTGTTGTGCTGGTTTTGCTCCATTTTTCTTAAAAGCCCCAGATCTATCTGCATCTTACAGCTTTGTATAACACAGTGGGAGCAGGACTGATCAACTAAAGAAGCCAGTTTTGCTAGAGCCAGGATAGCAAACAGCCAGTTGGGTTTGTTTGCTTTTTCATACATGAGCTTGAACTTCATGGAGGCGACATTTTTTTAAAACGCCTTTTGCATCTTAATGACTCTGAAAACAACATATCTAAGGAGTATTTTATTCTTTATCACAGTTCATTTTTCCACTAGAAGACACACCCATCTGAATTTGTTTTGTCAGCTTACTTGGAGGTCTGTGCAGCGGAACATTTTGTTATCCAAACTGTTGTGATGCTGATTTCTGTTCAACAGTAGATGAACTGAATGCATTCAGATTGTTATTATGTTAGTGTTCAGTCTCCAGTAATGTGGCAGGATGATTGCATGTTTTTATTTTGTACAAACAAATTCATATAGAAACATTTGAGTGGTTTTGGTTTTAATTACGATTAAGAAAATGGATGGCTCATGGCTTGTCTTTCTCCTGGAAATCAGCGGTTCGTGTCGCAGAGAGGTCAGTCATGGCTAGAAGCTGTTGTTGTCTGGTTGGCCAGTGACCTGTAAAAAGGAGTTCCCAGTGATGGACGTTTCTCAGCTGGCATTGCTATTGACCATTTTAATGGACAGGCTGGGCACTGAGTGTAAAGATGAAGCTAAGCTGGTGTAGCCAGGGAGGTTCCTCTCAGTCAGGCTTCAGGCAGGTGGGCAGGAGAGTGCAGGGCTGCTCATGCCATGGCTTGTCTGCCTTTGCTGTTTGTTTTCTTGCAAAAGTGGAGGATGTGCCAAATGAACTGAATTTCGAAACCAAGCAGGTTTCAGTATGTTCACTCTCTTCTCCTGCATCTGAGAAATCATTGCAGGTGTTTGAACAAGTACTTATTTTCTTAACATGTTATGAAGCTCGTATTCAAAATTACTGTTTTGGTTTTATTTTGATTATAGATCCTGCCCCAATCTTTGTTTGATTTGGAGGTTTTCTTTGGGTGGTGAGGAGGGTGTTTGAGGGGTTTTTGGGTGGATTTCTTTGTTGTTTTGTTTTGTTTTTGTGACTCTGCTAATTTACTTTAACAGTTTAAAAGTTCCGTGTTGAGTTTGACTCACTTTGATTGTGCCTGTACTGCAGGGTAGTCATTCTGGGTGCAGTTCCCAGCCTCCAGGCCCTTGCCATGTGGTGCCTGTGTGGTGTGGGTGCATCCCAGTGATGTGTGCATCATCCCCCTGAGGACCTGGTTTCCTTTGGGAAGTCATCTGTGCTCAGCAGCAGTAATGGAACGCTGATGTGTTTTGGGTGAGTGGGAACCAGGTTGGGAAGTACACCTGGCTTGCAGTTGGCATGTTATTATGCAGAATAAAGAAAACCTCTTGTTAAGATGCCTCATGTTGGTTACCTTTGTGTCGTGGCTCTGAACCTGGTGAAAACCAGTGTAGATGAATCTGGGACCTCAGGCAATATTGTTGAGTTCTGCCTCATAGCTCTGTGAAATCGGGGAAGGTAGTATCTTCTGTCAGACCAACTGGTACAGTTGTAAAAATTAGACATTTTCCGGGTTTGTGGGCCCTTCTTCAGTCCTGAAAAAGAAATGGCAGTTTTCAAAACTAAATACAGGATGAGAGCAGTTGCTCAGAGTTTAATTTGAGATGACACAGTTATAGATTGTCTTGAAAGAAAAGTAGTTGGTACGTGTGAAGAGAGGAGGAAAAGCTCACAAAATTTCCTGCATTTGTCCTGTGCATTTGAATTTGGTTTAGTGCAATTCATAATGTGAATCTCAGCTGGCCATAGCTTTGCTGTGGTAGTTCATGTTCCAAGATCTAAGTCCATTGGAGGAGGGAAGGTGCTATCATAACACTGAACCCTTAAGGTGATATTTTGGTCCTTTTCCATAACTGTGTCAGTCATAAACAGGAGGAACCTGTCCCTTCCCTCAGCGCTCTCCAGCCCTGAGTCATCTCTCACTATGTGGGTCAAGCTGGGCTGGAGACCTGATGGAGATGATTTTGTGTCTCCTGCTGGGCTGCCCGTGTCCTTGGATGGGTGTATCATGTCCAGCCAGTTCAGCAGCTGGCAGCAGCGTGCCTGGTGCTGCTTGGTGAGGATGGTCAGCAAACTCTTGTGGTGATGTGCCGCAGGCAGGACAGGTGGCTCTTCAATAGGAGCTCAGCAAACAGGTGCAGTGTGTACAATGTTTGGCCTCCTTAAATGCAGGGTATCTCTCCTCCTCTCTGTAATGATCTCTCTTCCTCAAAAAACCTCTGCTGTAGGCACCTTCTACAAAGTCTTTTCATTTGGCTTTGGCATGTGGTAATTCAGTTTATAATTTCCTACATCAGCTGCTTTGGGAAATCTTCCACCTTTGTGCTACAGTGGCAGCACCAACAGCAGAAGGTTTCTCACAAACTACTTATGCAGATAAGACTTAGGTGGAGTGCTGAAATATTAGGAAAAAGTAAGTGTATTTTTGCTCCACTTAAAATTGGTATTTGAGCAGTGTGAGCTTGTCTGTATGAATGTTTTATGAAAAGCACAGTATTTTAGCAAATTTGCATTACAAAGACAGCATGTAAGGTACCGGGTTAATGAGTCTGAGGCAGTAAAGTGCTTAGAATAAACACTACATTTGACTGTTTTTCCCTACAAAGTGTATTAATTTGCAGAGACTTTAAGCTGAAAACTGTTTGAGTCTTTGCAAACTACTTTTTTCTTACTCTTCATGATAAAAGTGCTTTATGGTGAGATCTCAGTTTCAGAGCTGGAGATTGGGTACATCAGTTTGTCCATTTTTCTGGCCATGCAGCATCCCAGCATCCTCTCCACACACTACATGTTCTTTCTGATTCTCAATTCCTCAAAAAAAAGTGCACCATTTCTTTTAGGAGACTGTCACAGTCAAATATCATGGAATTTGTTCTTAAGAAATAACATTCTTTGGTGTGAAATTTCCCCTTGCAATTTATTTTTATGTCCCTTTTATACCACCTCAAATACTTTATCACCTTTCTTGGTGTTTCTGTCATTCTGATGTTGGCTGGCTGTTGCCTTGTCCTTCCCACGTTGGGCTGTGCACTCTGCCAGTTCATCTCCTGCCACATGAAGCAAAAGTGGGGAAGGTCTGATAATAACAAAGATAAAGGTAAAAGTCAGGGTGTAAGTTACCGAATGACTTTCTATAACTCCCCCTTCATAATCTAGGTAAGGTTTGAGACCTGATTTAGGTTTTGTTTTGAATCAAAATTCAGATGCAGTCACTTAGGGCAGTAATTTCAGTTAATGTGTGTGCGGTGGATGGTAACGTGCTCCTGCATGTCCCCATGAAAGTAAGCAGCTTTAGCTTTAGTGAGCAATCGCCGTGCAAGCACCATCTTGTGCCTGGTTAGACACCCAGCGAACTGCACTCGCTGCTAATCTCACAGAGAATACATGGGAAAGCTCTTCACAATTAGCAGTTTGCTCATTTATTGCTCCTCGTATTTACGCCTCCATTACTGCTGCAAGCGTAATCTGGCAGGGGCTGAGGTTGGAAGATATTGCCATTGATTTCTGTGGGTGTTAGGGACCCCATGCAAGCAGTGTTCATTGATCGTAGTCCTTGTCCCTTCTGTACCAGCACTGTTCAGCTTCTTATTCAGGGAGGATGGGAAAAGTGGCTAAAGGTGATCTGATATGAGTTGGGGATGGGCTCATCCTCCCGGGTCTTACTGTTGCCTTCTGGATTTCATCCCCTGCAGCTGTCAACTCCCACCTCATACTTCATCCTGGCCTTGAGGCTTTGCCAGTCCTTCCATGAGCAGATTCAGCTCCCTCACCCAGCAAGGAAAAATACATGTGTGTTCTATCCTCCTTTTTTTTTGACAGCAGCAGATGACCAGTGCCAGCAGCACTGTGGGCAGGGGAGATTGCAGAAATGTGGCATTTCTGGCAGGGTCTGAGCTGCCATGGAAGGATGCTTGAGGGTTTGCAGGCTATAGATGGTTGGAGAATGGCTTATGATGGATGCATTTGCCAAGGAGAGTTGTCGACCCCACCTGGGATCCCAGCATGGGTTGCAGGATGATGAGCAGCAGAATCACTGCTGGTACCATTGTTGCTCCATCAGTGGTTGGATGTTGGGCCCCTCTTTGTACTGATTTCTTCTTTCAGCATCATTTCTTCCTCAGATTTTGTCTGAATACATCAGTGCCAACTGTTTGGAAATATATAAATGTATACGTTGCACACAAAACGATCTGAGTTTGTTCAGTCTTGAGAACAGATGTCGTAGGGGAGGCTTATCACCATGTTCCAGTATTTATAGGGTGGCTACAGGGAGAATGGAGACTCATTTTTTGCAAGGAGTCACATGGAAAGGACAAAGGGTAATGGGTGATATTTTGATTGGACAGAAGAGAAAATTTTTGCATAGTGAGGTCATCCTTTGGTTTATTCTCCCCAGGGAAGTGATGGATGCCCCAAAATAGGACACTGATAAGATTTGTCTGGACAGAGTGGTGGGTCATCTTGTGTAGACCATGCAAGGTCAGACCAGATGATCCTTAATGTCTCTTCCAACCTGTTATTCTTTGATTCTGTGATATAATCAGTAGAGAGAACATTATGAAGCCCTATTACAAGTAATTGCTGCATGCATGAGAAATAAAGCTGGTGAGTTTAGTGCTAATTGTGTTACATATTGAAAGGATACTTGGTCATCAGTGCAAGTGCGTGTGTCCCCATCCTGATCACTCTTGTGGCCTCTGGCTTCAGCACCCCCATAGCTTCAGTGGTTTTACTCCCACCTGTGGAAATGAGCTGTGTATGTGAACTGCTTGGTGCCACCTTCCTTGTGCAAAGTCTTCCAAGCACTTGGAGGGTTTGATCCTTGTCTCCATGTGCCGTTTGCTCATTGGAAAATATTTTCTGTGGCAGGAATAGCTCTTTCCCAGTTCTGAGATCTAAACAATAAAAGCCTTGGTACAGGCTGATCTTTCTCCTCTGGCCTCTGTATGCCTGTGCTTGGCAGTCTTGCTAGGCTGTATCCCTGATTGAGCCTTCATTATGCTGTTAATGAGATGTGAAGAGCTTGCTGCAGCCAGCGCGGTAATATGAGACCACCAGCTGCTTTGAGTGCAGTTTTTTGATACCTGAAGTCTTGGGTATGAATTACAGATGACAGGATTTTCTCACTTGGCTATGTATGTCACTCACACACAAGTACTGCGTGTGCATGTCTCACTCCAAAATCTGTGTGCGTGTTTTTTCATGCAGGATCTTTGCATTTCATTAAGGGATAGGAATGCTATAAATTCATTCCATATTCATGCCTTGAGTAACTAGAAAGGTTAAGGGCTGAAAACTAATCATGGAGTTTGGCTGAAAGATTTCTAAACAAATTTAGAGAGGGGTTTTGGAGAGAAACCTGCAGTTTGTTAGAGCCATCAGGGGGATAAATTTGAGTGAAAGCATAAGCTGAATCATGTGAATACATTTTTATAGCATTTGTGGATGTTCTAGGAATTTTCCAAAGGATTGGGTTATCAATGCAGACACTCCCTATAGGAAAATTTGTGTCATTTTTGTCAGAAGTCTTGATCAAAAAGAAGTGCACCAGAGTAATGGGTGCTGGGGTCAGGAAAAGATTCTGGAAATTTGGATTCAGGTTCCTGAGCCAAGTGAAGAAGACCCATCTGCTAAACCTTACTTGGCCGTGTTGCCTGTGAATGAATGCCCTTAGCACCTGGCTGACCAGCCTGGCTATCCTGTTATCCCCCTCCTACCCCAACTGTTTTAGAGGAGAAAGTCTCTTTATGTCCTTCTCTGTCTCCTTTTTTTTTTTCCTTTTTTGTTTTGTTTTGTTTGTTTATTTGTTTGATAAAATTCTGGTCTGGAATGGGGAGTATTTTAAAATCCTGAAAACTTTTCCAGGCTTGGATTTTTTTTTTTGCCTGCCTTGTGGCGACTGGAGTGGACAATATGTCATTTCTGTCTTGAATTTCTCCAATAAAAGCATCGTGGAAAATGAGCTTTATTTTCATTTTGAGTAGCATAAAAGCCTTACATTGCTCTTTGATGGGTCTAACTAGCTGCTTAAGGCCTCATCCTCCCTTACTTGAGGGAAAAAAAGGCAAAAAGCTGCTTTTTCCTCTGGCTGCTTCAGCTGGCTGCTGGCCACGGGCTCTTTGGAGAAGGAGGTGGCAGCAGGGCTGTTTCTCTGGCTTGGAGGGGTTGGACGTGTGGGACAGGGGCTCTGGTGTGACATTCCATGTGAGATAATTGACATGTGTGTGCTGTGGCATAGATCCCACTTTTTAGAGGAGCAAGGAGAACGAGTCAGCCCCAGCAGGATTTTTTTATCTGTTGTTTCCCATTGTGTTGATGGGAAGTCCAGGTCTGCTGTCACCTGCTCTAGGCTTAGGCTTAAGTAGCACAGAGATGGGCAAGCAGGGAGAAGAGGAGAAGCTCAGCTGGGGCTTTAGAAATGGGCCTTTTTCTGTACCTAAATAACAGAATTGCATAAACAGTTGCTTCCCAAATACTAAGGGAGGTTTATGTTTTGTGGTTGACTTAGATGCCTCAGCATTTGTAGGTACCAGTCTAAGGTTTTCCTTTTACTGGGGCTTCTTTTCAAGGTTTTCTCCTCTCTGCACTCCCAGACATCTGAAAAGATGCTGGTGTTGCAGGGGAGATACTTTCAGGGGCATTTATAATTACTCCTATCTTTCTGGGGGTCAATTCTCAAGGAATCTGTGGAAGTGTAACCATCTAAGGGATCACTATCCTACTCTTAAACTTTTGTTGAAGTAGAATCATAGAGTCACGGAATGGTTGGGATTGGAGGGGACCTTTAAAGGCCATCTACTCCAACCCCCCTGCAGTGAGTAGGGACACCTTCAACAAGCTCAGGTTACTCAGAGTCCCACCCAACCTGACCTTGGATGTTTCCAGGCATGAGACATCCACCACCCTTTCCAGGCAACCTGTTTCCAGTGTTTTACCACCCTCAGCCTCATAGACTGAAGACTAAAACAAGACCTGGGGAGGTGATGTTCATTGGTAACGACTCAGACACCTACAGGCATTCAGGAAACCTGGCTAAAAATACTCACTGCTGGTATAAGAATTATTTGATTGCTTTCTGCACTTGCCAGAACTGGAGCCCAGTAATGCTCACAGTTATTTGGGTAGGTGGCCCCTTTGCAGAAGAACCAGATATTCCTGCCCTGCCCTTCTGCTAGAAAGGAAGAAAAGTCACCAAAAACTCAAGTGAAAAGTGAAATTTTTCTTTGGAGAACTGTGGAAAGTGAAATGTGTGGAGGCTCCAGAAAGGACACTAAATCTGCAGGGAAAGCGGACCACTGAGGGGGATGTTACCCAAGCAATTCATCATGGTATCTGAAATGTCAGGAGCGGAGGCCTGGGTTCAGTTCAGGGAGTCTCCATGGTCTCAGTTGTTATTGAGAGTAAAGACTTATTAACCCAGGTCAAGGAGCCTCAAAACGTGCCCTTGGAAGAAGGAAATACAGCACGGAGAGATTTGCAAGGCTTAGCTACTCCGGGTTTGACACGATGGGTAATAAATCCATGTGTGGTGCTGGGGTGGATCCCAACCACTTGAGTTTGTCTGAAAAAGCTAAAATAATCCTCCATTTAGTTCTTTATTTTCTCGTGGTACAGGTACAGCTGGTAAAGGCAGTACCTGGAAACTGAAAATCCACCGAAGTAAACCGTTTGAATGGAGTGCTATTTCTGCAAGGTTTTAATGTTTTTGTGCAGCAGTTGTGTTGTTTTGCTTTTGTTCGGTAGCTTTGAATTTAGTTTGAAAAACTAATTCCTATATCCTCTTATGGATTAACTTCATCACACCCCTAAACGCTTCATCTGTTTTGTTTGTTGGTCTTAAATCCATGGGACTGTCACAGCAGGCAAGATGCATGGGCTGTACTGCGACTTGTGTAGATGACCCTTGTAATTAGGGATTTCAGCTGTGGCACTGTGGGCTGGGGAAGAAAACAGCCCTGAGTTTAGCCTTGTGTAATTGTAGTTTGACATTTTTAGTTTGCTAAATGCTTTCATAACCAAAAGGGATGTATTATCCAATAGAGGAAGAATATTAATGTTGACACTGTTGGCAATTAAAAACAATCTTGGAAACTGAATTTTACTACTCCTGATTGCTTTTGAAATAATTTGTTTTTCAATGTTACTTTAGGATTGGTTCATTTATTAGGTCTTTTTTTCTTGTGTGACAATGAGATAATTGCTATTTATTTTTTATCCTGCAAGCAATTATAATCAAAGCAGCCAAATATAGAGTCTGCTTTGACCCGGAATCAGAGTGACCTGTCAACATGAGGCTACTGTAGTCTTCAGCTTTTCAATTTAATTTTATTTCATAGGCACTCAGCAGAACGCATTCAGTAGGGCTGAAAAAAATTGTGGGTAGAGTTTTTGGTGTTCATTAATTGCAGTGGTGCAGAGCTGCAGAAGTGGGCAGATAAGAACAACTTTGGGTTGGTTATTAATAGCAAAAATTGTGATCTTTTTATCTAGGGTTGGGTCGACTGTGTTGGGCCAATGTCCCAAGCGGTCATGGGAGGAGATGCTGGCAGGCTGCCAAGGGAGGGGTAGCTGCAAATTAAGGGAAAATTGCAAACAGTTGCCTCTAGAGAGTTTCTGCAGCCAAGTTTTGCTAAAAGGAAGCAGAAGATACTTTATTTTTAAAGTTACCATTTTAAGGTAAGGCTCAGCTTTCATACTGAAACATACGCTTACACCTAAGATTGTAGAAGTTGTTTTCTGTTATGAAAGACCTGGACATCTACATCTGTGTAGTAGGAATAAGGGAATGAATATGAAATAAGAGTGAGTAAATAATGTGTTAAGTAGTACCTGGAAAGAAATTTGGAGCAAGGAACAAGGCTCTTGAGACAGGTATAAGCACAGAAGCCAGGAGTAAATAGCTGTGCAGGGGGTGGGAGGGTACCATTTTCCAGCAAATTCATTGCTTAAATGCAATGGTTGATTTAGTCACAGTGGGGAAGCCACTGTGTGCTCACAGATGGGAAGGAAGTAAAATAGTGCTCTGTGACCAAATCCTTAACACTAGCATGGGATCAGGGCAAAGGGCTGATTTTGGAAGTTAGGCTTAATGGTTCTTATTAATTTGCTGCTAAAAGTGAAAAATGCAAATCCACAATACCATCAAAGTCATGTATTGAAATGCAACAGCATCTTATCGACATGAAATGGTGTCACTGGTGGCAGTATTGTATTCTGGCAGTGGCTTCCATGAAATAAATTATACTTCAGTGAGAAGTTGCTTTTCCATGAAGTCTCTCTTCTCACTTCAAGACAGAATGTGTTGCTCTTAGTGGGAGCACTGATTTTGTGTCTCATGGCTCTGTAGCTGCTGCAAGACCACCACAAAGCTCCTGTGCCAAGTTCTTTCCCAAGAGCAAAGATAAAATCCCTGTTTTATATTTGACTGTTTGGATTTGGCCTCCAGTTTAAGACAGAGCAGATATGTTGGGATGTTGTGGGTGCTGTTGGTTGAGGTTAAGAAGTGTCTTGCCTTACTGGCTCATCCCACTCCTATCTGCTGCCATCAGTGCACGTGTGCTTGCCTCCCTCATCCAGATCTGTCAAAAATGTCACAGGCTCGTGTAGGCTTTTTTAATAGCAGGGTTCTTTTGATGGATGTGTGTTAGGGAATGACACCTTGGCAGGTACAGTGGAAGGTGAAAGGGAAGTAGAAGGAAGGGGAACAGGGCTGAGTCCGGGGGAAGGAACCAGCTACCCTAGCTGGGGTTGGAGGAGCATTTCAGAGCATGTCTTTACAGCAGCAAAGAATGTTTTTTTGGAGGCTGAGAGTGGCATTTGTTCTTGTGCTGAGGTTCCAGTACTGGAAAGGTTTTACAATCCATCAGTGATTTGGAATGGGCAGTTTCAGATATGCTGTTGCCCAAGGTCACTTCATATGTGGGGTCCTTGTAGAGATGCTCAGAAGTTCAGCTCCAGAAATGCAACATTTAGAAATCTGGGAGCAATGAAGAAGTTTGGTTTAACAAGATGGGGAGGGAATTCAAAAAGGTACGCTGAATTCTCTCCTGGAAAAGCCTACTTTTAAATTTAAAGTTTATTGCTTTATCTTGACTTTCAGAAAACCTGCATGAAACTTCCTTGCCTTTGAAAGCTTGATAGAAACTCTTGAAGTACTTTGACTGAAACAGAAAATTTAATAGTGAGGCATTTTGAACACCGAACGATGTTTGTGGGCAGGTAATTTAAACGTGTACTAATATGAAACAGTGTTGTACTTGAAAGGCTACAACTGGTGTACACACATAAATGGGGTGGAATATCACTGGGAGCAATAAAATCTAGGGATGCTTCATACTTCTTTCATTGCAAACAATTTTTATGGTATGGCCTGTGAAGCAATTGAAATGCAGAGAGCTGGCACATCACTAGATTGATAATTCCTCCTGCTACTTACAGCTTATTCTCAGTACAGATGTCCCCAATTCTTTCTTTCTACCACATTAAAGTTTCTTGTCTGCTTCAATTTCATGCCTGCCTCAAACGTAGCATTTTTCAAAATTGTCCCACCAATTTATTCTTTTTCCTCTTTAAAAGTTTATATCAGATGAAACCTAACTGCTAGTTTTTATCCCAAGGTTTACACTTAAATTTTTAACAAGCTCGTTTTTAAGATCGGTCTTCCTTGAGAGAGCACTTGGCTGATCCATCAATAATTATGTAGTAATAAAGCAACTGTGTAAAAATGGCACCTTCGTGCTGAACAGATTGGTTTGCAGAACCACTGACAAAGATAAATGTTTATTGCAATTTACTACTTTTGGTTCTGCAGATGCAGTAGAGCTATTTTCTTTTTGGCTTAAGTGTCATGAAAAGTAATTTCCAATTGTGGAATCTTTATGGTAATAAGGATGTATAACTAGGACAGCCCAGACTGACTTTCAATAACCAGCATGAGTTTGCAATGCTGGTAATTTAGAAAAAAAAAAAAAACAGAGAACATTTTTTATTTCATTGCTGAAAATTTTATTCATTCACTGGGACAGAACACACAGGGAACTCTATAGTATCATGTAGTTACTCTTCTGAATTAATTGCTATAATATTAATTGTTGTTTCTTCAAAAATTGGCAAGTTTCCTCATTCTTTGCTTCATCCAAAGATTTCTACTGTTGATTTTACTACAGTGTGAAGAAAATGTAATGTCTAAAAATAACACAAAAGCCTGAAATTGTTGTTCTTGTTTCCATTTTCTTAAGTGCCAGCACAATTAAGGCTGTGATTTAGATGACTTGTATTGTTCAAATCTGTCCTCTCCTTTTGGGCAAAAAGCAGAATAACATATTCTGTAAGTTTTTAATGGCCAGTAGATGTGTCATTTCGGTCAGCCAAGCTGGTTGATTGCAGTGTCACCACAGTGATGAAACTGTGTCTTGGTAGCAGCGGAGAAACACCTCGAGAATTGAACTTTTGTGGATGCAGATGTTGGGATCCGTGCCTCTGCAGCCTCCGGCACAGCCTCTGGGTGCTCCTTTGCTGGATTTCCCCCGGGCGATGCCGGCCTGCAGATGCTTGGCACAGCCACGCTGGTGCCTGTCAGTGGTGTCAGAGCTATAAGGTGCTTTCATCAACTTGCAAACCTCTTCTGGACAAAGGCCAAAATTCCTGGGTTCTTTGCCATTGCTGCCAGAAGCAGTGACTTGGCCTTACGTTGGGTCTGTTACTCCCACTTTGGAGGGAGGGGTGCAGGGGGTCCTGCTCCCAAAAGGCCCTTGAGTGGCGAAGCTCCAGTTTCATCCCCTCGGTCCCTGGGGCGATGGCAGAGCCGAGCTCCACGTGCCTGGTTTGAGCTGTTCCACAGCCCAGTTTGCTGCCACAGCCCTCGAGCCTTTGTGGCAACTTGTGGCTATGTCAGCAAACGCGTTCAACCCAGGTCATTCATTTCAGTTGGCAGTCGCTGACAGTAATGTTCCTTTGCTTGGCTTTATTTTAGCATTTAATGATTTTTATGTTGGTTTTGATGGCGTGAAGGGAATTGCATGGGAGTGTTTTGTCTGGACTTTAGTATTTTCTGCTTTATCTTGCTAGCAAGATTTAAAATCTTACTCCTTCAGGAGACAGGGCCTTTGTCTGTGCACCTTGCAAGCTCTTCCCTCACCAGTCCCTTCTGTCAGCCCATTATCCTGGGCTTATTTCACTGCACAGTTGGCTGTGGAAAGAGTTTGCCTAGTTAAAACTAGCACAAGGAACAGTCCATCTATTCTTACTGAAAGAAATAAAAGAAATAAAATATAAATAGATGTCTATTCCATAGAAGAGGAGAGTAGATCTGAATTTGAAATCACGATCTGGTGGGATTTTGTAATGAAATAGTAAAATGTTATCCAGAACTTATTTTCAGAAGATAACTTTGGTTTCGTTAATTCAAAATAAAGTCTCCTGATTTCAGAGAAACCAATATTGCTTGTGGTGCTGAATGTATTTAAATAAATTGGTACAAGAAAAGTACTTCACTCTCTCCCAGTGGACTGTGGACATGTAGTCATGTTCCTGAGAATGGGTGCCATAATACTGTGTGTTATGGAGAACCTGGATTAAGCTCCACAGAAAGCATCATTGTTCAGTTAATTAAAGAAGAACAACGCTGATACTGTGCATATGTGATACAATAGAATGGCTGCATGGCAGAAAGAACCATGAATCCTTTTAGTGTATGTGGGACTGACACATGATTTGTGACTTTCTGCCTCTGCAACTCTGTGTTAAGTAGAGGCCCAATATATTTAAATAGAGAATTAATTGCATGTGGATGTGGGACCTTATCTTTTCCAGTGAGCTCTTTGAAATGCTTACCCGGTGTTTGAGACTTAGTAAAATCTTTCCAAAGTCTTTGCTTTGCTCTGCATCTAATCAACATTTAAGCAGGGTCCTTTGTGTGCCTATAACCTGGAGAGGATGGCCAGATTGAGGAGAAATTGTAAAATCAGCAATGCAGAACTTAGCTAAAATGACATATGAAGTATAGTCCTGTTAGTATACAAACTTTATATACTAAAGTCAGATGTTGAGATTAATCATAAGGACAGGTTGCACAAGCAGATGGCTGGCCTTTCTGATAGCCATTAGTTTGAAAGGCTGGCTTTGAAATCAGCTCCGTGCTTTATAGGTGAATCATGCTGCTGGGCTTTGTTGGGAAAAGGTTATTTCTCCAGCTCCACCAAAACCTCCTGTGCACGGAAGTGTCTTTTGCTACAGTTCCTGGAGGATAAGACAAATTGTTCTCTAGGAACTTCTCCGCAGCTTTCTTCTTTTGGAGAGATGTGGTGTCAGAGGGCATTCCGGTGCTGTAATGGATGAGTCTCAAGCATATGGAGTACACATGCTAATTGTGCTGTGCTTATGGATCAGTCTGTCCAAATGCCAAGGCCTCGGAGCTGCTGCAGGCAAAATGTTAAAATCCTTCTCCTCTGCCTACTGTGCATCTGGGAAAAGGTTCATTGCAGTCACTAAAACATAGGGCAGAGGAAGAGGAGGCGAAGGACGGGGCCCACACCTGTCCTCCCGAGGAGTTTCTGTAGTAGCTGTGCTGCAGGGTGGCCAGATGACCAAGGAGCTTGCTGTGCTCCACTGGCACCTGGAGCCACCCAGGCAATGCCTATACCTTGGATTGTAGACATCTTTACATGCTTCATAGATGTATTTGTCTGAATGGACACCTGCCTTGGTTCCTGGGGCAGGGCTCCTGCAAGAGCTCTGTTTGGTCCAGAGCAAGATAGAAAAGTATTTTGTCACCTACGTGTTTCTCAGCCATTAGGTATGGTCAGAGACAGAAAGATGGCACTTCATCTACCAAGAAACAGTGCAACTGCCGTGATTTTTGTTTTAAAATATGGTCTGTGCTGGCTACAGGTCTCTGCTGCATAAGGACTGATGCTCTCAACATAGATCTGTGTTTCTGTAGCTGCCACCTTTTAAGAATTCAAACCAAGTATCTCTTACTTCCATGTTTGTAAACCCCAATTGGTGATCCTGATCACTGAACCAGTCAGGATTTTATGTGTCCTTTCTCTCTGCTCCATGTCTCTGATAGTCCTGGCAGCATGAAACTCTGCCTGGTACCTGCTCTGAGTCCAGCCCCCATCCACCTCCGAGGTTTTTCCTTTGGGCCAGGTTCCCACCTTGCTTTTAACAGGGGAGATTCTGCTTTTGCCTGTTATTCTACTGTATGTAATAACAAATAATAAGAATAAATTTTTACCTTCTCTTTCCTCTCCCCATCTCTGTAATTCCCTGCTTGCTATTTCTCATTAGCAGTGAAGGAAGGAAGAAGCTGGGTAACAAAATGAGAAATTTCTTACTTAATAATTTTCTTTCAGTTAACAGCTTCTCACCATTCAGCCCTCCCGGACAGTGTGGTAAATGGCCAGGACACAAATTGATTTTTTTCCTCTAAATAAAGACTTGGATATATAATTTCGTACTCTATATTTTGATGTTGTCTTAATGCTAATAATTTTCTGCTGAAGCATTTCTGTAGTCTATGTGGCTTCTGATGGCTGGTGCTGAGTTTGTCACCAGATAGACAATCTCTGAACCTCAAGGAGGGAGTAGAAATCAGCCCACCTTTGCTGAGAGATGGTAAGGGTGACTAGAAGAAAGTTGTAAGTGGAAAGTTCAATTCATTTCACTTTTTCTTGTCTGAGTGAGTTATTTTGATAGGCTGTTTTTGACCTGGAGCAGCTCTTTGGTTCAGTTTGTGTTGGAAGGGACCTTAAAGATCATGTAGTTCAACCTCCCTGCCATGGGCTGGGATGCCACCCACTAGATCAGGTTGTGTATGTTGTATATTTATATGGCTGTATACATTTTTTTTCTGGTGGAACAGAAATTTATTCACAATTTTTAAAAAATTTATAACAGTCCAAGCAAAATTCTAGAATTTGCTTTTAAGTTCTCTGTAGTGCAGAGCTCACTGTTGTGTTTTACTTGATGTGAGGGGTTACAGGAGTAGATTTATTTCTCAATAAAACATATGGTGGGGTGGCTGAGCACTGGCCAGACAAAGATTCTGGGCTTGCAGGGATGGACAGCAGAGCATTTAGCGCCTGCAGCAAGACCTGGCGAGTTGCAGAAATGATGCTTCAGCACTTAAACATGAAGCCAGCTGTTCCCTTTGCGGCTGGCTCGGGTGTAAAGTGCTCCTGCTGTTTTACATAGTGTTCTGGCAGTATGGGGAAAGTGAGCTGGAGTGGGATCTGAGCCCGGCTGCTTCTGCTGTCGGCTCTCCAGGGCGTTGGGCTGCCCTCGCCCTCTGCCAGAGATAACGGCAGCGCTCTGCCCTTGTGGGGTTTGGAGAGGGGAACTGATTGAGATGCTGATCAGTTCTTCTCCTTGGCCTCTCCCTTTATATAAACTGTTACTCTTGGATCCCCCTGCACAGATTTAAAAAAATGCAGAAAATACAGGCCAGAAGGCACCAGAAAGAACGAAGGCTGGGGGAAGGGAAAGGGGAGAAAAGATGCCAAGAACAGCATAAAAAGGCAAAGGAGGAAAATACAGCAGGGAACTGGTGATCGGCTGGAAAAGCACAATAAGTAGGGGAAATCTGTCTTCATAGTTTCCATTTTAAAAAATTTTAAGTCCATAACAGCTCAGACAGGAGGGAGTGAATGTATGAATATAGGCTGAGGTGTGTGGCACCTTTGGCATTACTGGGTGCAGAAATCAAGAGCTGGAGAAGACTTGTGTCTGTGCATGGGAGCTCTTACCATTTCCAGGGTTTGGTGCTGAAAAATGTCAGTTGTGGTAGTTAGGTAGTATGTTTCTGGGTGAGTATTGGTCTGATTATTGGTTATTGGTTCCATCAGCAAAAAATAACTCTTTTGATACTGTTCAGAGCAGCTGTTCTCTGAGCACTCAGTCATGGCAGCGGGGTTGTGAGCTCAGAAAAGAACGACAGGCTGCAACAAGTAGGTTGCATAAACCGTGCTCTTCTTCATTGTTTTCCAAAGGTGTTGGGGGAACATGAACGTTATTCCAGAAGAAGACCATCTGCTGCTGGTTTTGAGGACAGTGTCAAGATGTTCTTCAGTTCAAAGCTAATTTTCACCTGTATTTATTTTGCGAAGTTGAAAGGGTTGTTTTTTTTTAAGGTTTTTTTCTTTTTTCTTTTTATATTGCTATGTAGTTCAATGAACATGAGCTTACCTTTTCAAAGAGAATTCTTCACAATCAGAAAGGTTTTGTTTATTGCTGGACTGGTTTTGTACTACCTGCTTTGAAAAAAATACATATTGCAGGGAGGATTTCTGGAAAGAATGGAGACATTAACTGTTTCTCTGAAGCATTAAGTTAACAAGTTTCCATGTCTGTTAGAGGAGTGGTATAACCTCTAAGTGGATATAAAATATGAGGATGTGGTTTGGTTAGATCCTCCATGGACTATGAGGTGAAACAATAGCATTTGTTTCAGTGTGGATGTGCTCTTTGGAAAGCAGCAGAGTTAGCGGTTAGGTGATTTTTTTTTTTTTTTTCAAAATTGAAATTTAATTTTTAAAAAATACGTTCACTATCTAATAAAAGTTCTGTGAGAGTGATTGACTGCAGGAAAAGCTTTTCTCATAATTTATTCCCATATATCATTAAGCACACAAATTTGAAATTCCATTCCTGTGACGGGGTAATTGTTCTGCGACCGCCGTAGGAGGGTGGCTGAGGGGGGAAGGCTGTCGGGTGTCACTCAGCTGTGCAGGACAGACAGAGCACCTGGAGCTTGAGTCTCAGGGTGGGGAAATGGACACAGGCACTTAATAAAGATAGGTTTCTAGTTCTGCAGTCATTAAGACCCAATGTTGTAGGAAAATCTTCTACCTACAGTAGATGAGCCCGATGCAGTGCCTGCAAACCAGCCAGGGCTGGCTGTACTCTGCTTTGCTTTGTGGGAAAGTCCTGTTTTCAGTAGACAGGAGTGAGGAAATAGCTGATGAGCTTGTACATCCCTGATTTTGTACAGGCTGACCTTGCACAGCTGCAATAGTAGAGCATGCAGAATTTCTTTATTTTTATTAAATTATGCTTTTTCCCCCTTTGCCCTTCATTTGCACCATTTTGGGCTTTGCCCCTACACTTGTTGCAGTCCGAGTGTGAGGAGCTGGCCGGTGGGCACTTTGCAGAGCAGGGCTGTGTGCCCTGGCACTGCCAGGCAGCCCGGCGCCGGCCGCAGCGCTTCCCACCATCCCTCGGCGGCAGGAATGAATGTTTCTGGGAAGACGGGGCCTCGCTCTGTGTGGTGTGATGTGTTTGCTTTCTCTGAGGAACTAGCAGGCTGGAAACTTGGCTTTGGCTGGAGAGGACCCCTTAACCTTGCCTTGGCAGAAGGAAATAATAAAGTGACAGACTTCATTTATCTTTATGCTGTGTGCATGGCCTCGTGTGCTCCGTACACCATCAGACCTAAATCCTGGTGTCAATTTGGCACTGTGAATGAGTAGGCTGTGATTTTCAAGGTGGCTCCAGGTACAATAAAATAAAAAACATTTTGTCTTAAATACGAGCGTACACGTCATGTGTTTTGTGACCTTGTTTTGTCAGTTAGTGCAATTAATTTTGCTCTGTCCTTACATTTTGTTTTTGGGGAATACTTCTTCTATGACAGCACATGATTACGCTGCTGAAAGTGAGTGGGATGAACTGGAGCCCTTGGCAGCTGCAGGGTGGAGGCTGTGGAGTGGGAGCACGGCAGGGTGGGCTGGGATTGCCCGGAGAGGTGCCTTACCTGGAGCAGTGGGGTTGACAACAGCTTGAAGCAGCCAGCTTTACCCCCCCAGCCTGCCCTGTATTAGTGAAACTCGCAGTGTTCTCTGCTCACATGGCCCCACGGACTCTGCTCACGCCTCGATGTGTGGTGTGTTCATTTGCACACCCATCGATCCTTGTACTTCACCCTGTGCTGCTGCTGCTGCAGCATTTTCGCATCCATTTCTCTCCCCTGCCCGGTCCCTACAGCACGATCACCACGGCACTTTGTCTGCCCGGCGCCGCTCCCCTCCGGGCTACCCACCATTAATGACTGTTCCCTTCACGCCCCTCGGTAAATCAGTTATCTCCCCTCCAGATGGGTTCGTGTCCCCTCTGATCAGCTAATCAATTATATCCTGGCACGCTTGTGCAGTGCCGTTTTTGACGCTGAGCGACCGCCTTCCCTTCGCACTCGTTGCAGCTCCCCAAAGTGGCACCAGCATCGCTCATCAATTTGTGATGTTAAAGCATTTCTGCCCATTGGGTCCCTCCAATGGTCTGCGGGAGCTTTCTGTGGCTCCCATTGGATTTAATCCCTCCCTGGAGAGCAGCAATCAATCCCAGTGTTTCTGATGCCCTGGGCTCTGGTTGTTTGGTTTGTTGCTTAAGGATTTTTGTAGCTGAAAATGTATCTCCCAACGCTTTTCAGATTTTGTCGTGCTCTAGTCCCAAAGTATTTTTTAAATACTGGGAGTCCTTAGTGTCTGGTGTTGTGCCAAATAGGTGGAAAGGTTCTTTGTTTAAACTCTTTGACTGCTATGAAACCGTGTGATGAAGGATGTATTTGCTGCATAGGACTAGAGCACCAAGTGCCTTCTATTATATCTGCTCCAGAGGATTTCCTGGGAAGTGTTCAGCCTCCATTTCTGTCTGTAAGGAAATCCTCTTATCTGGGCAGAGCAATAAATAGTGCTGCCTCCTGTAATAGAAACAGAAAAACACATTCTTCACGTGGCTGTTTTTAAAAATGTGGGGTTTAAAATATATTGGGTGGAATGATTCTTCTGTAATAAATCCCCATAACAGTGTGCTATGTACGCATTTAACTAGTTGCACAGAGGTAGGGAGAGGGGCAGAGAGTGTGTTAAAAGAGGGTTTAGTGTGCATTTAGTAATGACAAGAACAGTAAATAATCCTACAGGTTTACAAACCTAATCCCCAGTGTCTGATTGTAGCCCTCATGTCTACTGGAATTGGTTGGAAAGACATTAAAGGGCTGTAAAGGGAGCGCTTTGGGGGGAGTTTATTTTTAAATTTTTGGGGAGCTGGCTGGGTGATCCATGGTTTTAAGTAGTATGAATGTAGCTGATTCAGTACCTTGATGGAAAGCCCTAGAAGTGCCTGTTCTCCACTTGCTATAGAGATGTTGGGTGAAGATGGAGTAGGCTGGTCCTCTAAGGTGTTCCTGATGATCCTTTCGTTTAAGAACTGGATTTGTAGGGAAGGGGAGGAGTGTTGTTGTTTTTAATGCCCAGCTTATTTTTGCCTGTGCCGTGCAGTAAAGTGATTGTTTTTCTTAACAGAAGAAGTCCGTGATGTCTCAGAGCTGTGCCACGTGATGCTACTGCTTTTAAATAAGCTCTTAAGAGGCTGGACCAGATGTTGGCCACATCTGTGTTTTTATTTCATCGAACATTTCATTTCGACCCTTTTATTAAAAGAGAAAATGATAATTTAGAAATGGCTTTGAAAAGTTTAGCAGCTGGGAAAATCTTTCTGGTATATAAAAAACAATGGGTTTGCTTTCCATGCCCTGCAGTGAGCCGTGTAGCATCAAGCAGACAGATATTTGTGACTGGTAGGGTCTACTCCTGTTGGAAATGATTGCCATGGAAATTTTCATGCCAAAATGGATGCGTTTTATTTTGAATTGGCATTCTGTAATGAAACATGTATTTTTTTTCTCAGTGAAAGCGTTAAACTAGGGATTTGAAGGCACCTTCACTTCTGAAAAACCCATTTAATGAATGCCTACCGCCATGGCAGGAAAAAGGAAGATTTGCAGGCAGAGGGATATCCTGCAATTACTCCCTCCGCTGCTGTTATGGGGTCTAAGAAATGCTTATTACGTGTAACTTGCTTCTGGATTCTTCTCTGCAATTTAACAGTTGGAGTATGTGTTTTCTGTCCCTGTTGCTAATTGATCCAATGAGAAAAGCTGGCACCTAATTCAGTAACAAGTTATATTTAAAATGACAAGTGAAATTGTTCATGGTGCCTGAAATTGCATCATTTTCAGTCTGGCATGTTAGGGCTGTATAAGAGAACAGGCACCTACTGTACTGTGACATATTAAATTTTAAACCTCTGATCCAAAAATATAGCAGGGTATAGGAGGAGCAAGGTGTATAATGATGAAAAGCGGTGTCAGTTTGATTTCAGTGGGATACTTTTATTGTTTTTAAGATGCTTTGGCAGTTCTTACAACAATAAATATTGGGATCAATTTTATGTAAAGTTGGGCAGTGAGTTGAGTATGTCCATCACCACTTCCAAGTTTTGGTTTTCTAACCTATGATTTTCAGAACTTAGTGGTGATTTGCAAGGTTGGCTCCCTTTTTCTTTGTCCCTAATTCCAAGCCTGTGTGGACACTGAACAGTTTAGTTTATCTGGTACAATGAATATGGAAGAAAAATAAATTCTTTATTCGTGCAGATAGACCAACTTGATTTTTTTTTCCCCAAAAAAACCTTGAGGAAACAAAAGGTAGATAACACAATGAAAGTGGAGGCCATCCCCCCTTCTGTCCTACAGCTTGGTGGTTAAAGTGCTACCCAGAATATGGGAGACCCAGTTCAAGTCCAATTTTTGTATGAACTCCTTCCAGCCTTGGAGCCAGGTTATTCTGGTCTGGACTTCCCCTGCACTCTGCTGTCGAGCTCTTTTATTGTATGTGATGGAACATTTCTTGGACCCAGGTGGACCATCTCCTGGGAAGGTGTCTCATACATTGTACTACAGTATTTACTCCTTTCCTCAGTGAAAATTCAGCCATTTTGCTCACTGGAAGTTTCCCTCTCAGTTCCAGCAGGAGAGATGTGCAGTACTGTCTTGCAGAATACCCTGCACTCCTTGGGTGATTGCTCTCCATGCTTTGAATGATTATGCTTTGCTAAAAAAATTTCAGTCAGTTGCATTAAAAAGGCAGCAAACCACCGGGATGTCTTTTGTCACCTTGCTTTTCCTCCTCATCCTCAAGCCAGAGAGTGCTTGGCCATGTCCTGGGGATGCATCCCTGCCTGGCTGGTAGCAGGGTGCCTGCGTGAGGAGCTGCTGGCACTGGTGCAGAAAGTTCTGCTCTTGCTGCACTATGCAGAGATCAGACCAGAAGAAAAGCATATGTACTGATCAATTATGTACTTTTTATAAAGTCTTCTGCACTGCTGAAGTATTTTGGGGAAAAAAGGTTGTAAAGTAAATCTGGTGCCTGGGACTAATGTGCAATTAATTTCTAAATGTAATGACAGTGAGAAATGTTCTTTAAAGCCTTTTTTGGTCAAATTAGCACCAGATTATCTGAATTGGTTAAACTGATATTACATTTATGAGGCAATCTCAGGAAAAAACCGAAAGCATAGTGTTATGGAGGGCTGCAGCACCTCTGCTATGAGGAAAGGCTGAGAAAACTTAAAATTGTTCAGCCTGGAGAAGAGAAGGCTTTGGAGTGACCCATCTCCAGCCTTTCAGTACCTTAATGAGCTACAAAAGAGCTGGAGAGGGACCTTTTACAAGGGCATGAAGCGACAAGACAATGGGAAATGGCTTTAAACTGATAGAGGGTTTAGATTGGATATTAAAAAGAAATTCTTTACTGTGAGGGTGGTGAGATACTGGAATATGTTACCTGGAGAAACTGTAGATACCCCATTCCTGGAAATGTTCAAAGTCAGGTTGGATGGGGCTTTGAGCAACCTGGTCTGGTGGAAGGTGTCCGGCCCATGGCAGGGAGGTGGAACGAGATGATCTTTAAGGTCCCTTCCAACCCAAACCATTCTATGATTCTATACTGTTCCTTGTGACAGGACATTTTTAGGGGGTTAAAACCCATTTGCTTGTGACTTGGGGTGGAAAGTATAAAACTTTCTGTTGGTTGTTCAGGGTGGATTTTGAAAAGACATTTGTGAGTGCTGAGTGGCTGATCCCAGGGAATGTCGGTTGAGTTGAGCAGCCAGACCCTTTGCACCACCTCAGGAAGCTCAGACTTTATTCCTAACCAGGTGTTTTGGTTGGATTCCCAGCCCTGTGATTTCACGTACTTCAGGCAAATGATTTAAACCCCTGACTTTTGCCAAGATCGTCATTTTATCTTCTGGAAATGCTCATAATTCCACTTTTTGCTTGACTTTACCATTTGGCTGCCATAACCTGCCATTGGATCCAAGAGCTGCTGCTGGCATCACCCTCGGCTGGTCCAGCAGTGTTCAGGAGCACCAGGCTGGGGAATTAAACTATTCAAAGACCTTGGTTTGTGGGGAGGCACATTCCCAGTACTGGGGAGTGGGAACTGTGAACATCCCAAGTTGTTCTGCACCATTTTGGTTTTAATTTGTTATTGCAGATTGTTGAAACTTAATTTGTGTATATTTTTCTGCGAGTGAACTGATGAGGTCATCTCTTGTTTGATCTTTATTAGATGTAATAGAGATGACCAAGAAGATTGCTTCATTCTCCAGCATAAGTCTTTGTTAAATAATTTGTTTTCTTCTCTACCTGGACTACATTAATAGTGTATTACTACAGTTCTTTAATGTGATGTGGAAAATCAGGTTTTGCAGCTGTATGCTGTGCCAGTCCCAAATTAAGCCTCAGTTCTGTGCTGTTATGCTTTTTAATGGACGGAATATTTTAAAAATTTGTTTTCAGAAGTCTTAATAACTACCAAACTAGCAAAATTGCAGTGAAATTGTAATTACAGAAAGTCAAGAAGAAAGCCATGGTGTGACTGTCAGCAGTGGTCTGTGCTGCTTCCCTGAAAATAGAAAATGTTTTCTAAGTCATAATTTAAAGATAGATTACTGACCCATATGCTCTGACAGGGAAATTTTTGTTATGATGAAAGAAAAGTGGTCATCTTTTTAAAATGGTTTCCCCAGCTTCTTGCTGAACATTTGTGGCTGTAAATTAAAGTGAGTGAAAAAAAGATGACTGCAAGTCTCTGGCAGATTTTTAGTATCGATGAAGACTGTGCTGGTTCCTGAATTTTAAATTAATCCAATGTGGTGAATTTTTGTGCGTGAAGTTCTTTATTGAAAATACTCAGCAACACATTAAACCTCCTGGATGAAGGCAGAAGGATGCAAATCTCTGAAGGACAGTCCTGAAGTGTTACATTACTGCAGAACTTAAGTTGCAGTAGATTTTGGACAAACATATGGCTGATTAAAATTTGTTCTTTTCTGTAGGTGAGAATACAGGAGATGGCGAGTTAGATCTGAGTGGAATCGACGACAGTGAAATAGATCGGGTAAGGTGCCCTGTTGTCCCAGGTGTCTCTTGTCCTGGTTATCTGGATATCTGAGAAAGACAAAATGGTTCTTATCTGGTTTATCCTCTGTCTGCAACTGCCTCTTCTCTCTGATCTATAAAGAGGTTTGGGCAATTTCAGTGATCTGAAATCTATAAACTAATATTCATGCAAACCTGTGAATTTGGTGTTCCTTGCCCAAGTTATATATATGTATTTATGAGGCTGCTGCTGCTTACTTTTAACATGCTAGAATAATTATGTTTTAGAATGTCTTTTATTCCAAAGGAGAACTCAAAAGTTTGGTGGAGCTCTAAATTCATTATTTAATTAAGATAGATTCAACATAGAAGGCTGCCGTGGAAACCAAACTGTAAAACCAGCATGTGCGGCTCCTATGTACTTCCAAAGATTTCTATAATGTTTTCTGGATGTATTTTTATTTGTTTGGCAGAAAAATATACCCTTTAACATATAGGCTGTGTGGGACAGACACGTGGCTGTGGAAAAGGGCTTGTTGGAGGCCACACAGCTGGTCAGCGCTCGGGCAGGCGACAGCCCAGCTCTCTGAGCCTGGTGCCCTCTCCAGCCTCCATGCTGGTTTACAGTGTAATTTGAACAGATAATGCCAGTGCTGAAAACTCATTTTGGGGTACAAAATCACTGAGAGTGACGAGGTTGCATGGAATTACTGATCTCCAAAACGTGGCTGTGAGGTAGGATTTGCTAGGCTGGGCATTAGGGTCTCACAATCTGAGCAGGCGGAATGCAGGGAGCAGGAAGGCTGAGGTTTTTCACCATAGCCAGTCCATGATTTAAGCAATCACAGGGGAAGAACAAGCACATTTTCTGCTCTTCCTAGGCTCTGTGATGAGGTCATAACTCTGCTTTTATGACTTCATGTTCATTCCTGTGGCAATAGACTGTAATATTGTAAGGCCAAGATTATGAAATCTCTGAAAGCCTAAGAGGGATGAATAATTGAGCTAGGAAAAAGTGGGTTTTACTATTATGGCCCACTTTTAATATAAGCAGATGAAAGAATGAAAATATTGGTTTGATAAACCAGAACTTGCACAGCCATTTGCTTGCCTGCTTAGCCCTTGGAGGAAGGACTCCTCTCTGCATTAGTTTAATTTGGCTGGAGTTATTTTTCTTGAGAAATCCTAGATGTACATCTTACTTTGGAGAAAATCTTGAATGCTCAAACCCAAAAGATGGAGAAACCTCAGGCTGCTTTTCTTGCACTTAAATATAGTTTTACAAGCCTCGGGTGCACTGCTTAAAATTAAAATGTCTTGTTCATGATGGACGACCTAATTTGTCTTCTCTATTCTGCTGTTCTTTGCTCCCAAAAAGCATTGTCTGTAGAGAACTTTTGTTTCATTGATAGTTGTGTTAAATACTGGGTTAATTTTTACATTTAGGTCATCTACAATTAAGTAATTGCTACCTATCTGTCTATTTATTACTGTGATTCATCTGAATAGTCCTAGATGTATTTTACAGCTCCATTCCCACTAAAGATGTTACTGAGACTAGGTGGAGTTAACTGCAAAACGTCTAGATGTGGTTACTGAACCCAGCTGTCTGAAATGCAGAGGACTAAAGCTCCAGCAATCTGAGCTGGTTTCCTTCACACAGATGTGGCCATTGAAGTAATAATCTCAGTAACTCTCTGTAAAGCTTTGCAGAAACCTACCCAGAAGACACATGTTTTTGTTTTGGTCGCACAGGGCAATGGTTCCCATCCTGTTTTGAATTACAGACCACCATCAACACACAGAATTACTTGCAGACAACCACGTTGTCATGATAGGCTCTTGTATCATCTGAAAAAGATCATAAACCCAGGATGATTTTTGGTTAATTAACAGACCATGTATAATGAGCCCTGGATGGTTTTTGGTCACTCCGTCATAGTTTGGAAACCAAGCGCTATTTTTTGGAAACAGGTTGTTGCTTGTGCCAGCTTTAGATGTTGCTGGAAATGCTCTCTGGTTGTCATATATCACTCGTGTGTTCTTTTATTTCAATGTATTTTTAAAAATGGGATATGAATTGACCTTGCCAGTGGTTTTTCAGTTCAGTTTTGCTCGGTGGTTTTCAATTTGATTTCTCCAAGTAGATAAATTTGTTTTCTCTTATAGTATATACTTAATGAAACAGAAGCTCAGATAAAAGCAGAGCTGTGGATGAAAGAAAATGCAGATTATTTGAAGGAACAAAAAGGTAAATATGCAGGACTGAAATTTGCCTTTTGACTGGTGTTGTTGAAATATGCAGTGTTGTGTAATCTTCATGCTGGTTACCCTTTTGTTGTCTTTCAGAAAAGGAAGCAAGAATAGCAAAAGAAAAAGAACTTGGGATTTATAAGGAACACAAGGTATTGAATTGTGTGTTAATTGTGTCTGTTTGAAAATGTCCTGGAAATTCATTATATCTGCTGATCAGCTCCATGTGGGATGTATGGGCATAATGGTACAGGTCACCACTAAAGGAGCAAAAGCTACAGTACATCTAGCTGTTACTGAATTGCAAGGCTATATTTTTTTAGGTGGTGAGTAAAACACTTTCTTGCCCAAACTTTTATTTTAAATTGCTATTATGAGAAAATTCTGTGCATGTCAAAGTCAGAGCTAGCTCTTTGCATTTATGATTGCTGTTCTAATTGCTTGCTTATTAAAATACAGGTTTTAAGACACGTCTGATTTTTTTTTTTTAACGTGTGCATGGGGAATTTGTTTGTACTTGCCATAACTTCAGTGGCTTTCTTTGCTCTTACAATAATGATTTCTTTATGAAGAACTGAACAGATCCTTGTTACAGTTACTTGAAGGGGTATTTTGTTCTACCTTTCATAAAGAATGCGACAGTTGTGTTAACAAATGGCATGTCCTGTCTCCATGTTTAGCAGTTTAAAGCAGCCTAATTGGCCGTATATTCACGATTTACAGCGTTAGTATTTAGTGTAATTGAGCAAGTGACAAGTCAAATCTTCCACATGCAACTAAAATCCATGTTAGTTTCTAGTGTGTATATCCTCTATCTTTTTTTCCGACTAATGCGAAAGGCAGAGTTTCCTGCTTCCCCTAGGTATTTCAATAATAAAAACAAAACCAGACAATGAAACACTGTTTTATACTTCAGAGTTTCTCATTCATCCTGCATTTATGCAGATGTGGCAGTCTACCAGCAATTTTCAAAATTGTATAACTCATTGGCACCGCGAAGTAGCCCAAACACCCACTTTTTTGTTCGGACAACACAGGAGTTTTTCTCTAACTCTTTATTGTTTCTGACAGCTCGAGTAGAACTTGATTAATATGGTGCTTTCCAATTTCAAGGTAGCACTTGACCCATGTAGGTAAACAGAGGGGCTATTATCCATTAAAAAATAAATCTCCTGCAGAGCTTGGTGTTAAAACCTTCCTTTGAATAGGAAAACGCCAAATGAGAAACAGAGGTTCTGGGTTGGGTTTTTTTTTTGTACCTACCCAGGCATGGAACGTGGCTGGAAATGTTCTCTGGTGTCATTTCTGGTTGCCTGGCTCTGCACAGCATCAGCCCCTGGCGTGCTGGGCTCTCAGCCCGTGCCTGGGAAAGGTGTTGCAGGTGACAGTGCTGCAGTGCTCCCGTGTCTGCAGCCCCTGCCCCCTGTCCCTTGGGCTGATGCCAGTCCCTACCTGGGGACCTGCTACTCCTGCAGCCCCTGTCCCTCAGGCTAATGCCAGTCCTTGCTTGGGGACCTGCTGCTCCTGCAGCCCTTGCCCCTGTCCCTCGGTGCTGATGCCAGTCCCTACTTGGGGACCTGCTGCTCCTGCTCAGCCCCTGTCACTTGGGCTGATGCCAGTCCCTGCTTGGGGACCTTCTGCTCCTGCTCATCCCCTACCCCCTTCCCTTGGGCTGATGCCAGTCCTTTCTTGGGGACCTGCTGCTTCTGCTCAGCCCCTGTCCCTCAGGCTGATGCCAGTCCCTGATTGGGGACCTGCTGCTCCTGCTCAGCCCCTGTCCCTCGGGATAATGCCAGTCCCTGTCTGGGGACCTGCTGCTCCTGCTCTCGGCTCCTTCCAGCGTGGAGGAGGAGTTGGGTGGAGCCTTTCCCCCACCACTTTCAGACTCGATATGAAACACGGTGGCAGTTCCGATATGGAGTTGTCAGTGCTCTGGGGAGTCGTGATCCAGCTTCACTCTCACTTTAAAGGCAGTTTTAGCAGGGGAAGTTCTTTATTTCCCTGCTGGGTGATGCTGTGAGGTCCCTATTCCTGTAACAGGAGTTCACTCCCCACATTTTTTTTCATACGTGAAAAATGGCCCGTCTTTCTTCTCTGGCAGCATTATAGATATTAAGTAAAGAATTTCTAATAAACTCTCTGGGCATTTGGCAAAAAAGCAAACACACATCCCTTGGAGAAAAGAGACCCTTCGATCCCATTGAGTGGCAGGAGATGGAGCATTGGCTTAGCCTGGGCACATCACCTGCATCCCCCACATCAGCAGCACCTGAGCCAGGACTGCTGCACTCCAGCTTGCCCCTCTGCTTCATGGAAACTTTGTTTGTATCTACATCACTAATTTTATATTTTAATTAAGCCAAAGAAATCTGCAAAGAAGCGGGAGCCAATTCAAGCCAGCACAGCAGGAGAGGCAATTGAAAAGATGTTAGAACAGAAGAAAATCTCGAGTAAAATTAATTATAATGTGCTAAGGGACCTGAACAGCAAAGGAAGTAACACACCAAAGAAAGAGGATGACAGCACTGATGACAGCACCAACACCAAGAAGCTGTCAAGAAGAAAATCTATTGCCAGTAGGAATATAGCCAACCCTGTAAACAGTGTGGGAAAAAGGTACTGCAATTGTTCATTTATATCTCTGTCTGTGAGACTGTCTATGTATCTTTCTGAGCCAGACAATGTAGGGACTGAAACATTTGTTTGAGGCTAAAATAATGTCGGGGCTCTGTTTTTATTTATTTTCCCTGCAGTGTCATGGAGACACCTTATTTATAGTTCACATTTCAGAGGTCTGCTTTGGTGTGAGTTAATCGTCCTGAATCAAAAAACCCACGAAATCAATGGAAATTCATAAATGTGAATCTTTCAGTGAGGGACACCTTTTCTTCATAAAATTCTGACATTTGCTGTCCTTTCTTTACTTTGTCTGTATGAGCTGATGCGACACTAAATGTTTGAAAGCTTTGCCTTTTTGCTTGATTTGAAAACTATAGTTCCCATCTGTTTTGACAGCTAGCTGCTTTGATTAGCTTTTATTTTAGTTTTATTCCAAACTTTTGTTGTTAATTGGTGACACAAATACAAAGCTTTACAGTAAATATGCTTGTCGGTTTTCTGGTCTGCATTTGAAAATGTTTTATAATGTGAGGAAAGCTCCTATTCTAATGAGTGAAATACTCAACTTGCTGGGCAGATTTGTAGTGTGCTGTAAAATGTATAAGGAGATTGATGCGTCCAATCTGCAATATTCAACTATTTTGTCTGTCTTCAGTTTATGAAGTCACGTTGGATCATAATTTGCATCATTTTGATGTATAGTAATTTCCTCCTTAGATGTTATTGATTTATTTACTGCCAGAATTATAGGCCAAATCCCACAAGGAAATCTTGCTATTTAATTCTGAAATATAAAATGATGTCTTTGCACCGTTGTTCAGATTTAGGCATGTGTTGCAACTGGGTAAAGGGACCAGGGAGGGCAGGAGGGCAGCCACCTACAAGGTGTGAGAAAACATCTGTTTGTGAAAGAACAGGGTACATGGGATACCTGAAAACGTGATGCTGGCAAGGATACTAAGTGCAAGTCTCTCAGAAGCTGAGCAAAATAACGATGGTGAAACCCAACGCCTTACTATAACTTCATTTGACAGCAAGGCCAGAGGCACAGGCTTCAGTTTGGGCTGAGAAGCCAAATGCCAAAGTCACTGGTCCCACTGTCACCAGATACAGGTTTTTGCAGTATATCAGACGTATTTTCTTCTTTGTTCTGTATTTTTGGCTTCATCCTCGTTCAACTTCTCATTCTCAGTATCAAAAGCGTTTCTTTCCAGCTGTTGACTCACTGGGGATTTTAGGCTCCTCTGTGAGTTGCACGTAAATTTCCCACTAGTAAAGGACAGGGAAGATGCATTGAGGATTAACTTAACAGCATTTAGCTTATGCTTTATTTGCAGTTAACAGGTATTAATGAGTCGTATTTCTGGTATTTCTAGTAAAGTAGGACCAATTCAGTTGTCTGAAATGTAGTGCTGGGTGGGAAGTAGGGGCTGGGCAGGATCCTGGTTGCATTTCAGAGCTCAGCAGTAACATCCATGCTCAAGTGGCTTCACCACATCCCAACCTTGTCACTTCTGAGGTTTGCAGAAATGTTGGGCCCTTGGAACTCCTGTTGAAGTCAGCATGTTAAACTCTTAACAGGTGTTAAACTCTTTGGAAAATCATGCCATAAATATTTAATTTAACAGTGGTGCAACTTGAAAAGGTTTCTAAATAAATACAAATCAGTATTTTCCAAAAGCAGCTAATAAAACGTGTTTATTTTTCCTCTTGAGAGCCTAAAGTACGTCCTTAAGATGCATAGCAGAGTTTCCTGATGATGATTAGCAGATCTCAGATACAATGAATTTTGCAGCAGAACACTTCAGAGGAGGTTGAGGATACATGCAGATTTGCACTCCTGAAGTAGGCAGTGCTCTTGCTTAAATATTATCAAGGACTTGGCAAACATTAGTTGGGCTTTTTTTTCCCTTATAATTAAAGATTTATTACATACTTTTGATTTTTTTAAATGCCATGCCTTTTAAATGGCATGCATAAATTTCTGTGTTCTGCATTGTTCTTATATGCCTTGCATTCATTGCCTTTGTTCAGCATTGTTCCTCTGAGAGGTGAATGGCTAAATACATTCCCAGGGATACAAAAATAATGATAATTTATATGCAATTAATAATAATAAAACTCTTGAACATTGCTCATTAGAAAATGAATTAAGCACATAATGTGTGTTTTTCCATGAGGCATTTGCAGAAATGGGATCATATGGTTTGGGTTGGAAGGGACCTTAAAGATCATCTATAGTTTTGGTTTGTAGTGATTTACAGTCCTGCGTGTTTATCCTTATGTATCTTAAATATTTAGTAAGCTGCATCTGACTGCAGTAGCACCATGAATAACCAGGCTTTGATCCAGTCCTGTAGTTCATTGGAGTTGTAGTCAGATTTTAAAGAGCTATTCCTTTAGTCCTGGTCCAATTAGAAGGTACCAGTACAGGGAGTACCAAGTTACAGGATAGGAAATGAATACTCATTCTTGGTGATTGAAGCAGTGCTCCTGTAATGGTATAAAAATAGAAAGTGGATTTTTTATATATATGCAGATAAATATCTTTCTTGCTTTCCTTTTGCAAGTCATTTTACTTACCCCTCCAGATTTGGACAGATGATGTAGCCAAGTTTGCCAAGTGTCTTAGAAATCATCTTCATATACAGTATGAAGCACTCTGGAAATAGGAAGTTGATCTTCATTTCCATCTTTCTAAGTGCCTCTTGCTCTAAAATTGTCTGTGCGGTTTTTTTCCACACAGTGGACTTCAGATTATCCCTAAAAAAATGGTCACCTCAACCAGACATGGTGCAATCTCTGGGTGGTTTTTCTTTTTTTAATATCACATAAAGTAGCAGTTGCAGTGTTAATCAGTTAAAATACTGGAAAAGCTTTTGTTTCCTGATGTGATAATGACAGGCAAATTTTACACTCTTGTAAAAAGTTGTTGATTTGGAAGAAATTTGTAAAGAGCTGGAATGCTAGGCAGGTCCTAGAAGTATGCTTAAACTGGATAGTCTTTCAGTTGGTGGCCCTTTTATTAAAGCTTTGTTGATACTATGATCTCTTAATGGTTACTTGGATTTCAAAGCAATATAGTTTTATCTATATCTTATTTTATAAAAAAATCCTAATTTTGATATCTCAGAAATATTTGGTAATTTCTGCAATTTTGGGAGGAAGGTACTTTCAAAGAATTCTTCGAAAGATCATTCAGGTTTGTCCTTTTTAGGTGTGTAGATATTACGTATATCATTATTTCCAGAGGTAAACTGAGGTTTTGAACAGGTTTCTTTACTGTGAACTTCTCAAGATTTACAAAAAGCTATGCTTTCCTCAGACACAACTCCCAGAATTATACTGGGGGTTTGCTTATTCTATCTGTCAAGATGGCAGAAGACTAGTGCTGACAATTCCTAAGTAATTTTAGGACATTTTACATTGTGTAAATGTATTTCATTCAATTTCTTATTGGATTTTTGTTCCAGTGAGTGTCACGATTGGTGCTTCATATGCAAAAGCCTTTTCATTCCCAGTGTGTTGAAGATGTGTCACAGTGGATGTTACCATAATAGATGCTGCAACTCTAATTTCAATTACCAGTTGCACAGTTTATCTTCACTAATGTCTTCTGTGCATATGAAACATAAGAATAATAGGTTGAACTCTGAGAAAAGAACAATTGCCACTTCAAGCTCCTTAAAATCTGAACTCCAGTTAGAGCTGTGCCGTGTGCTGGAGCACTTCAAGTTCAATAAACAGGGTTTTTGGGACTGGAAGTATTTGGTTAGAAGCTTAATAATTTATTTTATATTTACTTGTGCTGAATTTTGCAATATTACATGTAAAGTGAAATGTGTTGTACCAAGAAAATGTGGAAACAAGAAAGCTTTCAAGTCACTACTTTTAAAAAATTTTAAGCCTATTTCTTTCTATGTGCTTGAAATTGGTAATGATATCAGAAAAGACAGGATCTATTATCAGGGGAGTAAATGTGTCAGGTTAATCTCCTGAAGAATTTGCCTTGGAAGAAATGAAGCAGGACTGTGAAGCACAGTGGAATTCGTTGTAATGAAACAAGGTTGCTCTGAATGGAACCATATGAATATATAATAGCAAACCAAATCATGGCTATGAGTATCACAAAAACGCTTGGTACTGATCTCAGATCTGATTAGATTTGAGAATTCACCTCCAAATTCTGTCCATGGTCTCACTTGCATTTGCTGATGATCCATTTTGCCAGTACAGCTTGGTACATGGCTCCACCTGTGCTTTAGAGCTGTGGGATTTGGGTATTGGGAATTGTGCCCTTTCAGTACCAGGGACTTGTTCTGGTGCTCAAGTTCCTGCTCCAGGGTGCACATTTTCAGTTAGTATCTGCTCCAGCTACGTTTTTGTTGACTTTTCAAGGGGTATGACAACTCCAGAAAAATCCTCTTTATTAGAGAAAATATATGTGATGCTTTTCTACAGGCTAGCATTCGACATCTTGTTTACCCTGATAGGTTGCGTGGTGCTTTCTTGTCTCTAATTGGAATAATATTTCCCTGGAGAGGAAAATACGGGCAGAAGCCTAATTTTGATGCTTTGGAGGAGCCTGCAATGCCACCCTGCCAAGGGAGCCTGGGGAAACAATGAGAGGCCCTCAGCTGGCTCCCCCAGCTTCCACTCTTGTTTATAGTTGACCCTCTCTGGTGTCCAGGATGGGATTATTGCTCCATGAGGCTGGGTGCTCCAAACTCAGCTGCAAGTCTGAATGTTGTCCAGAGAAGCTGTGGATGCCCCATCCCTGGAAGTGTTCAAGGCCAGTTTGGATGGGGCTTTGAACAACCTGGTCTGGTGGAAGATGTCCCTTGGGCTGGGCTAGATGACCTTTGAAAGCCCCTTCCAAGCCAAACTACTCTATCATTCCGTGATTCTGTGGATGCTTATTCTACATGGGCCATGGCTTGTACTTTATTTTTGTAAAACCAAAAGAAATGGGTTTTTCAGTGTATGATACTTTCAGTTCTACATTATGAGGGTGGTATTTGTGGAGGGGAGGAACATCAACTCATTTTTTCCAAATTACTTAGGTCAGTCCAAAACAGTGTGAAACAAAGCTTGGCTTGAATAATCTAAGGGATTCCTGGGCATCTTAAAAGCTTTGTATTAGTTAGACCCAGGTGATTATAAAGGTTACAGCACTTTTGGTTCACTGTGTTGAGAAGAGAGTTGTTGGTTCAGAACCTTCTTTATTAGGAAAAATGACTTTGCAGTAGTAGTTTAAAAATTTGGGAATGGATATCTTAAAGGTTCCTTATCTGCAGCTGGTGCAATGGAGTCTGGTGGGCTGGTGGGTGTCTGCAGCCAGTCCTACAGGTTGGCAAGTGGTGATGAAGCAGAACTTTTGAAGAGGGACAGATCCTCATATTTGGTGGATATGAAGCTTTTGAGAGATTTTTTTCCATGCTGACTTTGGTGATCATTCTCTCTACGAATGGGCCCTTTCAGATGAGATCTTAATATGCTTTAATTTTCTGCTGTGTATTTTTATTTTTCAGAATTGTCTTCAGCTCTTTGTCTAATTTACTTTTGATATCCTGTTTTTCTCTCTCTGCTTTGAATTCTGTTACAGGGTTTGAAATTTATGTGTATTTACTCAAAGTGAGATATTAAATTTTATTGTGCTGCTTTAGGCCTTCGTTTTATATGTGACTGAAGTGGTAACACTGATTTCCCACCTGCAATAAAATTCCTTACAGAAGATACTGGGAGTCCTTGCTGAGATGGTAGTTAGGAGTTTCTTCTATAGCTCAGTTATTATTTGTTATTATTTGGTAATTTTTGGTGTTTCTTCTGGAAGCAGTCTCATGTTTGCTGCAGGATTCAGACTAGACTGTGATTCCTGGGTATGAATGTACATATTGTGGGAGCGTGTGGAGTCAGGTTTTGGTTTGAATATTGTGTACATGGTGAATAAATTGTCTAACCACTTGGACATAACTGTTTTCTTATGTGATCTGCGCTTTGAGAGTTTCTTTGGAGTGTAATTTTATGTGTGTTTCTGCTTTGCTGTGGTATATAATCATTTAAATCAAAGGTTAATCAAAATGATTACTCATTTTGAACAGGAAAATGGTGACATTTGATAAGTACCTCCACTTTAAATAAATCTTACCAGTATTTTCCAATCCTGTAACTGTTAGAGGGACAAGCTTATACCAATTATGTTTAGTATTTTATTTACAAGAAGCTAAGCCAGGAAAAAAAATGAATTCAAGGCTTCCAAGGTTCTGCCTTTTAAGTCATGCATCTCCTTATTAAAGTTAGCTGTTCGGGGGAGAGCCTCCCGAGTGACCTTGAAAGGAGCTGACACTTGTGTTTGCTTGTTCACAGTTGATTTGAGGAGTGGATCTGCTAAAGCCTGTAGTGTTGTAACCTGGCTAATGCTGCGGGTTGCTGCTGTTCCTGTGAGCTAAGAAGCCTTTTGTAATAAAGAGATAAATCAGAGGCAAGAACGGGAGAGAAATGGATGTGACCCAACATGTTTTAAAAGGAGCGTGTGTGGTTTTAACACCTGAACGCTGAAATGTGATGACCAGCAGTCTTTCCTTCTTCAGGAAGTGAGGACACACGAGGAAAAAGGCGTCATCTTCTGCATGTAGCAGCCCTCTCTGAGAGGATGCAGAGTTAAGCAAATGCCACTGAGAGACTGGGGAGGCAGGAACCAGCTTGGGGTCCAGGCAACGATGCAGCAGGTTATTGCTTCACCCTGAAATTCACTTCTCTTGACACTGAGCTAGGGCAGAAAGATGGGGAAAGAATAATTTTTTCTTTAAAAAAAAATACCCAAAACAAAACCAAAAAATACCTCAAAAAAGCAAAAAACCCCCAAACTGCCCCCAGACCTGTCCTTACAGAAGCTGTCAGGTGCTTGTCAGGAATTGATGTTTATTCTGATTACTCAGACTATTTTGAAGATCAATTCCCCTGATACAATAGCATTTTTATTTCACATCTGTCAGGCACGATACCTCACAAAATACAGCTGCATTAAACTCTGAAACATGTCTGGATAGTGTTTCACTGGCTGTGCTCTGCACCATTGGGAAGGGAGCTCCTGTCCAGCCTGGCATGACTTGTGTCCCCAGCCTGGCATGACGTGTGTCCCCAGCCTGCTGCAGCAGCTGCTGCTGACAGTGATTCCTGGCTCATTCCAGCAGTAATTCCAGCATCTCTGAGCTTTTTTGTCCTGTTCCTTAGGGTGAGGTTACCAAAAAACCTCATTCTTTCATCCCTTAGTTCTTTCCTTCCTTCGGTAGGAGGTGAATCATTTCCCCCTTTCATGCCTGTTCTGCCAGTGAGTCAAGAGAAACTAACTTAAAAGATTTTCTAGCTTGTTATATTAGTAAAATGGAATATTCTTGCTAAAAATCCCAGTTTGGGATTCATTAGTTTCTGAATACAGGAATAAAATGCCAGAATTTCAGTATGGCAATTAACCCAACTGTATCCTCACTCTGTAAAATACAGTTAGAGGAAAAATAGCTTAGTGATAGGGGAAATAACTAAAGAAGCCTCCTTGATGTGACCTGTACCGATTTATTTAAGTTCAGTGATGCTACAAATCATCTCTAGCTGAACACCATTCATTAAGAGCTTTCAAATTTCATAGTACAGACTTTTAATGCTGTCAGAATGTGGTTTAATGTAAGGATAAGGCAGCATTGTCTGCTGGGACTGCAGAGGAGTTCCTGAGCTGTCATTTACTGGGACTTCTGAGACCCTTTGAGAAATATACATATATAAACCCTTCAAGATTGGGTGAGGACACATCCAGACTTGTGTGAGTGTTTCAGCAATAACAAGATTATGCCAAATCCAGTGCTCTGTTCCATTTACCCCAAATTATTAGAATGCCTTCAATTTAAAACTAAAAAGGCATTGATCTGGCTCGACCTTGTGGCCCAGACCTAGGTCAGGTCTCCTTATTTTTACAGCAGCCTTTTTGTTTGTTTAATATAAATTGGATATTGCTTTTCTACCTCCCACTCAAGAAAATCATCTTTGTTGGATTCCGGGGGAGGGTGGCTGGGCAGCACAAAAATGCAGAGGGGTTTTTGGTGACTGAAATAATTTCTTCTTGCATTTTAAAACCACATAGGAGCAATTTCAGCCCAGAAGATAATTTTGTGTGACAGTTGCATTGTGAGCGCCTTGTTTATCTATGTTCTCATTTTCAGGTTGGTTATAAGAAAAGACTGTGAGCTTTTTTCTTCCAAATTACACTCAGTGGGTCTAATGGGAGACAATATAAATATGTATGTGCAGTCTCTTGAACTTTATAGTGTGTTAGCAAAAATAGTTCTATGTGGTGCGAGGGTGAGGAGAGTGGGAAGAAGCAAAAAAATTGGAAGTGTTATGTGTCTTGTTATCAAACCCTGGAGGTGCATGTCCTGTGGCTGAAAGGACTTCAGCACTGTGAAATGCTTGTTCTCAGTCTGTAGATTTTTCTGATTTTTTTTTCTTTCTTTTTTTTTTTTTTTTCCACGGATGGAAAATGGTTGGTTTCTGAATTGATTTTTCTTTGACCTCTCTTCCAGCAGGGTCTGCCTGTTGATCTTTACAGTGTGTGTCTGCTCATTTTTCTAGTTTAAACCACGGGAAGTGTATGTCTGATGTGTTTTAGATGTGTCAATGAAGTCGAGTCTTCAGTGAGTATTTGTTAAATGTTGAAGGGAAAGGAGACAACCAAACAAAAAGTTAACTTTCCCTCACTCCAATAAGGCATACATTATTTTACCAAGACTAATACCCAAGCTAGGACAGCAGTCACACAAAGCTTCTTGTTCCTTGCTGTGTGCAGGCATTTCCAGGTGGGGTGGCTGGCAGCCATTCTGTGGTTAGGAGTGCGGGTCTTTCACCGTGGCTGGGTAGAGGATTGGAAAGTTGCTGTAGTTTGTTGCAAAACTTGAAGTACTGTTTGCTCACGTAATATTTAACAGCATCCACATAATTAGTTTTAAATCAGCCAGTGTGCTGTAACTTAGTCATTTATGTAAGTGCTGTTCCATTACCCAGTGATGCTGCTGGTGCACTCGCTGAGTTCAATTTTACCTTGCTGCAGTTGTTGCTAAATATAGGATGAAACATTCTGAGATAACTTCTAAATGTGGTCTTGGAAGATATACGCAGCAAATTTAACTTTTTCTTCTGTTGTTGAATTTCCAATTTATTGTGAGCCAGAAATCTCTGCCCAGCATTTTCCCCTTCCTCCAGTGCAACATGACCATGGGTTGAACAAACCCATTGCTGTGCTTAGGACATTCAGAACCGAGGATGCTTCCAGCTCATCTCCTTCTCTTCTCTTCTGTCACACAGGCCCCTTCCTTGTGACTTACAAACTATGATGGGAGGAAACCACTAACTTTTACACGTTTTACTCTCCCTCCCAAATTTTGCCCATGAATAGAACACTTGTGCTGCCACAGAGGTCAGATGGGAAGGCACAGAGTAGAGTACAGCATGTATGGACCTCAGGACCTGCTGTCCATCTGCAGTGGAGAACCTCTGGCCCTGAGCACTCTTCCCAGGCATTGCTTGGCTCAACAGCTGTCAAAACCCAGACGATTTAAAGGATATAGTGAGGCTGTAACAGCCCACAGCGTGACATGGTGCGATAGATTTGAAATCTTTATTTATACTCAGAGTTGAGTGTAACCTTCCAGCTGAATTGGAGCACTGGAAGATGTTGGACATCAAGAGCACTCTCAGGCCACATGCAGAATAGAAGTGTCAGATATGTATTCAGTAGTCTGTCATCTCTTTATTCTGAAGTGGTTTTAGATGTGGTATTTATGTGAAAGAAATACTTTCTGTTACAGCATAGTGTTCTTTTAACAAGTTATCAGCATATTTAATCTGAGTGGTTTGAGATATTTAATCTGAAGTATGAAGGACACGCATACAGATTTGGAAGTGGAATGAAGTGGCTGGCATATTTATTTTGTAAGGTTATCTTTGCCTGTCTACATGGTAACATAGTAGTTTTAAGAGAAAAATGGCTTTGCACACTTCTGCATGGATTTTATCATGGAGTAATAAAGAAACAAAATAATTTGGAATCTTAACTAAAGTTGTTGCTGAAGCTGAGTGAGATAATCATCAGATTAAAGCTGTAGTTGAATCAATCAGTCATCTGATGAATTAATAATGGAGTTGAAAGTCAACAATGAATCAAATTATTAGATGAAGAGAAGCAAGACAGAAATCAGGGTAGTTTAAAACATTGCAGAAGGTTATTACTAGGTAGTGTCACCTGCTGCCTTGTTCCTGGAGGCAGAGGTGGGACTGTCCAGTCTGGGCTTCAGTAAGTCAATGTAAGGGTTAATTCTCTGCCTGAAGGCACTGCTTAATTGAAGCTGGTTTAGAAGCTTGTTCTTTTTCCTGCCAGATAACCTGTGTGCAAGCAATATTGGCTTAAAATTCAATATGCAAATATAGCCTGTCTTAGACATGTTTGCACTTTATTCATAGCTATTGAAATATTACAGAAAGAAATTGATAGGAACAGAGCAGAAGAAAGGTGAAGTCCTTTGTGTGGATTGTTTGTAGAACAAGGTGGGTAGGAGAGCAGCTTGGGTTGCTCATATCACTAATGGTGCCTGCTGTGGGCTTTCTCTGGGTGTTCCCACGTCAGGCTGTACCTTCTGAGTTTTCTTCTCCACCTCTGGACAGTGTCCAGGAGATTAGGATCATCAATGGCTCTCAGTGATGTGGCAGTGCAAAAAAATTGCTGCTTGCCAGCATGTTTATTTGTTGCCCCACCTCTAAAATCGTCTAAAGGCAGTGGTGAGTTAAGAGCTTTCTTTGCCTACAACTTAGTCCAGTCCAAATGTGATTTTGACCTCTGGGAAATCTGGAATATAAAAAATTATTTGGCCTTACTATCAGATTACATGTAACCTATTTTTCAAGTTAGAACATAAATACTCCCGAAGTACAAGAGAGAAGCTTGCTAAGAAAGCTTTAGTCTCATCATGGGAAAAGTGCAAAGTATATATACCTTAAATTTCCATAAACCCCTGTAGGAATAGAGATACTTTTTATCCATTCTTATTTTCATTTTCCTGTTATTTCTTGAACTATTCTTGTTCCTTTTCAATAGCAAAGCATTGGGGTAATGAAAGAATTTGGTTTAACTGGATTTCATACATTGATCTTGTATGGCTCAGATAGACTGTGTCATACATTTCATGAAAATAAGCCTAATACCATACCAATTCAGCAAATCTAAAAGCATGAGATGACAATAGTTACTTCTGTTCTATTAAAAAGAAAAAAAAAAAAAAAAGAAGGAGAGTGGGGAAGCCATGAAGGGCAGAAAGACAAAGAAAGGGCTAATTAAGGATTTAAAGCCACTGAGGTTTGGACATTTTTGCAACCAGCGAACCAAGTCGAATGTAAAGTGCGGTGTGTGTAAGCCATAAGGAATGATAAATTCTGTATAATGCAAAATAACTTCATAGCAAATGACTGAGTAGCTCGAGAAGGCTTGGATGGAAGGGAAAGGTTCCTGTAAAAACAAACCTCATCTCGCTGACCTTTGCCGACCCTGGCTGCCTCTCTCTTAATCTAACCTGAAGAGATTAGAAAAAAACTCCAAACATCAAAAGGAGCTGTAGACACCATTGTCTCGCAGAGCCCCATTGTGTTCAGGAGGGATTTCTCAGGAAGCAGCAGCCTGCTCCTGCTCCGGAGCCTTCCCCCGCTGGCACCAACAATGCGGCCCTGGCTGCAGGTCAGGCTGGCCATCCTTGGAAAAACAACCCACCACTCTTGACATGATGGATGGGAAACCCGACTCCGGGATTCATTTGCCCAAACTTGTTTGGAAGGTTTGCACTGAGTTTACTGAGCCAACGTTTTTCAGGTGCTTCCTGTGTTTTATCCAGGAGTGGATAAATAACTCTTCAGTTTTTCAGCAGCAGAAAATATGAATGTAATTACATCACATGGAAATTTTACCTTGCAACATAGTAATCCTCAGAGTCTGAATTTTTACAAAATTATATATATACGTTCTTATACAGGCATATATATACAGAGAGATATATATATACACACAAGCTTTACAGAAAAATTTCTTTAAATAGCTGTCAGAAGAAAATGCAGGTTTCATGCATTTATTTCTATCTCATGGGGAGAATTGACAACATTTCTGAGATCCGATGATTACTAGACTGTAGTTTTCTGTTAGCTTTGGGTCACAATTTAAAATTACTCCTTAAAGCTCAAGGAAGTCTTAAATTATGAAGCAGTAGGAAATCCTGAGATCCAAGGCATTGAGTGGGCTTACAGTATAGTATATATTCATTATTTTGTTGCTACTTCAGTAGCTCATAGGTATTAAGTACAGCCTTATATTAACTTTTTGGTGAAGTCCAGATACTAGAAAACTCAAGTTTATGGTTCAGCATTTGCTGATAGGATTTGCAACTGAGGGAAGTCCAGATTTCAGATGTTTTTTGCAGAGTGCTTGTAAGAGGCCAACCACAGGAACAGATGCATTTTTGTCTAAATTACTTTCCCCCCTCTTTTCAATTTCAGTATCTGCTGATTTCATTTTAAAACCCATTTTAAAGCAAATGAAATAGTTAAGGCTTTTTCTAGTACAGTAATCAAGACCTTTAATACCCTACCTCTCCACAGACCACAGTTTTAAGAACTGGTGTTTGTGCTGCTGTTGCCTGTGCTGGGCAGGGTGTTAGAATATGCTGTGGGAGACATAGTGGAGCAGAGGCGACCCATTTCAAGCTCTACTTCCAAGTAATTTTAAAAGTTGATGAAGATTTTCAGGCTTTTATTGGAAGACTTATCTTTTCCTAAAGCACTCTGAACAGCAGAGCTCCTCTCGCCTGTGCACTCTGCTCCACATCACTGCTCCAGAGATATCTGGCCAGCTTCCAGTTTAAATTCACTTAATAGGGTAAATTTGAAATGATTTAAACACTCTCAATTTACCACCGTAACCAAAGGGTCGAAGCCAGGAGCTGCAGAAGCACTGATATTCATGAGAATTTTTGAAGAGGAATTCAGATGTAGCTGCTTTTAAAATGTCATTAAGACGAGATAAGGAATGCTTTACGTGATTCCAATCTCCCAAGTCTTCTATTGATGGATCACCTGAAGATTTTCTGTACTTACTTAGGCCTGGAGTTTGTCCCACTGACCTTGGTGGCCTTTGGTTCATGCTCTCAAACCTGCGTGATGTGTATTTTGGTATGTAGATGGTGTATTTGGGTGCGTATGTGGTATATTTTGGTGTATATATGGTATATTTTGGTATGTATACAGGCACCACACAAAATGGTGAGGCTCTGTCCCTAACGAGGCAGGTCCTTGACTGAATGGTTGTACTCAGGCATTGTGCATGCTTTTGGGATGAAATGGTGAAACAATCTACTTAAAAACATCCCATTTTTTGCCAATTTATGCTACATCTTTCTCAGGTAAGTTACTGTAGATGCTGTCCTATTGCTGCAAATATTTTCCTTTCTTATTTTGTGAGACTTTTTAGGATGGGCATCACCCTTGTGTTTAATGATCTTTCTTCAGCTCTTGCCATGTATATATCAGTGTTATTTATTGTCTTTTTGTCCAACTTAGGCTCCTAAGATTGCAGTTCTCTCAAAATGTAGAAAGAGTCTTTCATTTTGCATGAAGAAGAGAAAATAGCTCTGTTTTTCTTTTCCTTAGAACTTGAAAGGCACAAAAAAATATTAAATGGGAAAATGGGGAAAAGTAATTCAGATACACTGAAAGGGGCTCACTGATTAAACTGTAGGGAACATTCACGTATCTGCCGTTTTGGTCTCCTGAGAATCAATACTATGAGACTAATCTATGATGCTGCAGCAGTCTATAATAACTCTAACATATTATCTTTCAGAGTATTATTACTGGAATAAAAATTGTTGGGTTTAAATTTTGAAGATATTGGGATACTCATCCTGGCATTCATTATTTCATAAAATGGATCCGCAGTGTTCTCTGTGTGCAGACACAGTTCGATATTCTTTCAAAACTGTGTTGAAGGATGATCATGCTGTTCCAGTGATCCTGTCCAGCACAGTTACTCTTGGATGGGGATGTAAAAAAAACCAAGAAACCCAAGCAAAATGTGACTGCTTCATTTCTGGTCATCATTGCAAAGATGCCAGCTCTCCACTGGCTGATGAAGGGAAAGCAAAGGAGTGTCTGTGTCGGCCTGATTCTTTCCAGTGAGAGCTGCAAATCCACCTTGAAAGTTTTTTGTGTTGACTTATGGTCTTTGTTTGTTGGATAGTGTGAGTTTATAATTGGGTGAGGAGGGAGAAGCATCTTTAGTGATGTATTTATTGCTCTACTGATAGACAAGTTATGAAGTTTGGGGTAATTATAATTTCCTGTGTCTCTGTAAATGGATTTGAAATGACTTGTTTGCTCATGTGCTGTAGTAACTTTGGTCATTTATTATTTTTTCTTTCAAGCAACTGAATCCCATATTGCCTCTAATCTGGGAAAATATTAGATTTCCTTCACCTAATCGTGGAGTCTTGGTTTTGCAATTACATTTTGAAACAGTAATGTACAATTGTCAGTGAAAGCAAAAAGATACGATTTGTACTGAGGCTGAATTTGGAAGTCTCTGTTAAAAATATGTTGGTAAAGCAACCAGTGAGCAATGGAAGTAGCAACATCTAATTTTCTACTGGTTGCCATCTTTTTTGCCTTGGTCATTCCCTTCCTTTCCTGAAGCAAGAACCCCAGTTCTACAGCTGATGGCTATGTGGGATGTGGTTGATTCCTTCCCCTTTGATGGGGGAACTCTTTTGAATATCCTCTTCCTACTTTTGTTTTCACAAAGGAACTTGTTTATCTTGGTGACTTCTGCCTCTATGGTTTTTTTGGTCACCAGATGTTTGGAGGGTTTGGAGTGAAGTGAAAGAGACATGGATGGAGTGTCAGGATATTGCGCAGTTACCCTTTCATAATTATCTTTTCTACACAGGGGAGAGTGCACCCTGTGTGTGTGGGCAAAGACTTGGAAATAATTTGTGAATTTCTTTTAGGTAGTAGCTGATTTTTGGGGATTGAACTAGATGACCTTTAAAGGCCACTTCCAACCCAAATTGTTTTATGATTCTATAAATTAATAGGACTTTCTGAGCTTTTAGTGATGTGGGGTTTGGATTTTTGTTTTGGGGGTTTTTCCCCCAACTGAGTTACTATCTAAATATCTCCTAACATTTAGTAATTGTTGTTTTTTCAGGATGAATCCAAAATCACAGCATTTCTGGAGAAAGAATAACCTCAAAAATAACCTTTAACCCTCAAAACCTCCTACATTAAAGTTGCCCAGTGTTGGTAATGAATACATGGGTGTGATGCATTTTATCAACTTTGCTTGTAGAGAACCAAAGGGAGTTTGTCATAACACGAGTCCCTTATTGATGACACGGTTGTCTGTGATTGATTAAAAGTGGCAGATTTATTTCAGCTTCAACTCCTTCCATTAGCATTCCTATCGACCATCTGGCAGTGGAAAACCTCACTTGCGAGATAGACTAGGATCTTGTTAAAAAAATTACAAGATTTCTTGGGGCCTTTTTTTGCCAGTGTCCTGATGAGCCAGAAAGTTGTCACTTCTAGTCACAGTTCTCATTGCCTGAAAGGGTTGAGACTGATGCTGGGTCAGCCTGTGGCTTGTTTTTAATGGCTTTTAATTATTGCCTTGATTGCAGCAAACATTTAGTTAATGGTTGTGCAAGTATCATTTTGTGGGCTTTGTAGCTCTTCCGTAGCCTTCAGTTGTTGGTTGGAATGAGAAGGATCAACTTGGTGTGTAAGTGGGAGGAACAGAGCGAACAACTTCTTTCAAAATGGTGTCTACATAAAACTAGAACTTTCCCTGAATTGCTCAAATGTGAGAACATCATATAGTAATCAAAATCATTTGACTGTGCTTAAGATGCCGTAATCAAAATCATTTACAGATGATGTGCAGGGAGGGATGCTTAAGGGGCAAAAAATGAATTCTAAATGGATTGTGATGTTCCAAAGTGTGGACTTGCCTATATGTCCATTAAATGGTAGATACATGCACTGATATGAGAGAAATATGGAGCTGGCATGAACGGGCGATGACACCTCAGGGCGTTCAGTGGAGCTTCTGCAACAACACAGTGAGTTACATCACAACCTGAAACGCAGCAGCTGCTCGGCCCTGCTGCCCCCGATGAGTAATAGTGTAACAGGGCAGGCCTGGGTAAACAGCTTTATGGGGCTCTTCTGCTGCCGTGTTTGGCACTTGGAATTGTAATGCTGGCTCTGGATTCCCACCTGCAGCATCCCCTGCTCCCCAGAAATACAGCCATTCAAAATAAAGGAGTGAAATCTTGTGGTTAGAACCCCTTCCTTATAAATTGTATAGGGGACATTCTAAAGATTAATGTTACCTGTGTGTTTCAGGGGGGTGAGTTATGAGAAAAAAATACGTCAGTTTCCTTGTGTCTGCAGGGTTTGCTTAAAACAATTCCTTGACATTGTTGTTAACCACACTTTTTTCAGGGAGGGAGGCTAGGCAGAAATGTTTCCATTTCTCAGGGTGTGATAGATTTCTGTCCAGGATCTTCAGAGCTTGACCTTGGGGGCTGTAAATATTTTAAACGGTTCCATGGGTATTTCAAGGTTGTGGCTTGCTGAGGCGTAATGCACAAGGGACTGCTCCCTAAATGGGCTCTTCATTGCACTTAGACTCACACAAACATTGCAGCAAGTGAAGGTGTTAAAAAATATGCATGAAGGTCAAAGTGACAGGTCTTATTAGGAGCTTACTGGCAATAGTTTTCTTGAAGAGTAATCTCCTAACAATTTATTCTCAATTTTGTATTCTATTTTGGAAATTGTGTTGATGCAGCATTAAGATTACAAAGATTGTAGTTACTTGTGCAATATTTAGCATTAGAAAGGAGATGGATCCCTTCTGGTTCTATTTTACATCATTAGAAATGTTTATGCTGGGGGAGTATGCAATTTCTGAAAATGAAATGTTTTTGGAGTTAGCAGGGATTATCTGAAACATACATAATGTATAGTGTAATTCATTTGAAGGTCTCCTATGTTATTGGGGTTTTTTGGTCTGTAGTAAGGTAATATTGGAGTAAAAATGGGGAGAAAATTTATTCAGCCACTTGAAGGCATTTGGTGGAGCATTAAGATTTGTTTGGTTTTAAGTGTTTCTCAAAAAGTGCTTCTCTTGTCCGCTCTTTTAATTGTGCCATCACATCTGTGCAAGATCATTATCACATTCTTTTATCCAGGCACGTGTCAAAGCATTACTCACTTCCAGCCATCTGTAGACTATTTGATACAAATTCAGAAATTGAGCTAATAGCCAAGGCACTATCCTTGTATCAGAAAGTTTCTTAAATTTTGTCACCTACAGGGTTTTTTTGTCCTACTTACTACATTTTCTTTCCAAAACAATGCCTTTTGGCAGCTCCTGTTGTATTCATACCGTTGTTTTGGATAACGGGCCAGGCTTTCACACACCACCATCTCAGTGCACTCTTCTGGATCCTTTGCCAGTTGTCTACTTGAACGCCATCTGTTCCTGGCAAGAAGTTACCTTCAAATACCTAACAAAACAGGTCATGGGAAAAACCAAAGTCTTCCAGGAGCTAATGGTGATAACACACCCGGATTCTCTAACCCTGTTAGCATTTTCCTCGTAGCACTTTAGGAAACTCGCTGTGTTTAGGCAGATTCTCTTACCCCAAGATCTTTCCTTTTGAGGAGCAGTTCCAGGACTGCCAAACTGAATGTCAAGGAGGGTGCTAACTTGCAAGAAGTTGTTTTGTGGAAAGCTTGAACAATGCATGAAATTCAGTCCTACCTCATAATGAGTTGGAGAACTGCACTAATGAAATCTGCAGGAGACAATAAAGTGAGTCATACAGCAAAATCGACTGAAAATGGCTGTGCAAAGTAGTGCTGCTAAGGAAAAAAAATACAACTGAGAGCAGGAAATAAAAAAGAGCATCTTGGAAAACATCCAGGCTAATGCATCCAAAGAAATACAATCTGAAACGCAGACAAACATGGGAGCAGAAGCTGTAAAAGCCATAAGGCTGAAAAAGATAGAGAGATAGTGGACTGCAAATTAGATATGAGGCTCTACCAAAAGACCAATTTGGGCCACTCATTGGAGGACCAGCATGTGACAGATTAGGGGGGCATTAGGCCTGTCTTGGAGAACCATTTGCCTCTGCAAATGAGAGAATGGGAGTTATTAGGGTGGTTTCAGCAGGAGAGAACACGGTGATGTTGATCTGGAGGAAATGCTGAAACCCTGTCCAGAGTGTGGTGTGAGGAGCCCACAAACAGGGAAGTGTGCAAGCTTTTGGAGTGTAGATGATGGAAACAGCAGCATATGGCATGGCAGAGCTGGGATGCAGTGGAGGAAAAGGCTAATTTCAGTGGGACAGCAGGAGAGTCTCAGTGGTGGTAAGGTTGGGTGGTGTGTTTGAAGGCAGTGTAGTCAAAATACAGGTTCAAGGCCAAATACTGCAGTGAATTCAGATCTTTGTCTCCTTTTGGAGCTGTATCTGATTAGGTGAAGTCTGAATTTCTTCCTTAAGGCACTCATGGACTTAAAGAAAGAGATAAATGGTGATGGTGAAGCATTTCCTCACTTTCAAGGGTCCTCTGTAGCTGGAGGTGAGCCATAACTATGTGCAAGCAGAGGGTGTTGTGCATCCCAGTCACTAAAGGGTGAGAGGGAAGGATGACGATGCCAGGCTGGACAAGTTTCATCTCCCTTCATTCAAGTCAGCACCTGCAAAATTTCTTTTTTCCAACTACTCACACAGGTAGAAGTGCAAAAGGGTTTGAAAACATCTTAAAAGGAGCTTGTAAATCACCAGGGCTGGTTTCTTTCTCCTGCAGGAGTGGGGCTGTCACACATTCCTTGGAATGGGGGCAGCTGAAAGTTCCTGCCTGCAACCCAGGGACCGTGCTAGTGTGAAGTGGAGCTGTCTTGACCTCTTTCCACCGTTGCTCCTGTTGACCCTGTTAAAGTGGGGTTAGTCCTAAAGAAACAAATCATCAGTTAGTTATTTCCCCACTCTGGTGGCCGTTTTCACAGATGTTTTACCATTTTAAGTAGGAGCAGTTGCTTTAAGTTTTTTGTTTGTTTGTTTGGGTTTTTTAAAGTAGCAAACAGAAGGGGAAACTAAAATCTAATGCTGGGTGCAGGTCATTTGTTCATGTCAAAAGGGTTGTATGAAAACAGGTTACGTGGTAGCTTTGAAAGTGGTCCCGCTTGCTGCTTAGTAGGACTGCATTTTGCAGAGCCTGATTATTCAAATTCGTTTTTCTAATATTAGCATTAATTCCCTTACAGCAGTGTTATGAAGTTGCTTATTTCACAGTCCTCTCAAACGAGGGAGCCTGGCTGTGAGCAGAGCAGACGGCTTATCAGCTCAGCAGCCGCTGCCGCTTGCCAGCATCGTGTGCTCGGTAAATGTTTGGAGTCAACCTTGAGAGTTTATGGACACTGGCTCACGTTCCCTTTGCTCTGTATTTCACTGCACTCCTTAAATCAGGAGTTTTAAACCCCTGCTAAATTTAGAGAGAAGAGGGAATCTGTGAATGCATCAGCCCTGTCTCCTCCACAGCAAATGCATCTCCTAACCAGCAAGAGCTGGAGCTGGCTGGAGGTGAAGGGGACAGGGTTTGGGAGGGCTCTGCAGACACACCCCAGCAGCAGCTCTGTGGTGTGAAGTGAGCCCAAAGGTAATTCATGACTGTCAGAGAAGTGGAGAGGGAAGAAAAGAGCCTCCAATATAGCACTTTTAATGGCTCTGGGTGGTTTTTTTTTCCTTTCAAATGGTTTTATTTTATTATATCTGACACCAGTCAAGGAGAGAGGAAGCTCTTTAACCTTAATGCAAATAAAACAGTACTGTTTAAAAAAAAATCTGCTTGCTTTATACCTCTAGGCCAATGGTTGTGACAGACCAGAGAATTTAACAATAAAATTACCCATTAGTTGGGGGTTTTTTTCTTAATCTGTTTAGCTGTAACAATCCATTTGAAGCCTGATTTTTGCTTAGGAGGAGTAAAAAAATTACCTGTAGCAATAAATTCATCTGTCTGTTGTGCTGTTTATCTGTCTATCTATCTATCCCCTAAAGACTTGAAAATGTTGGTTTTTATTTCTATACCCTTGCAGAAAATCAATTGTGACATTTTCTGTTTAGGCTGCTAAAGGTTTTGGCAGATAGAACATGGATTTTGTCTTTTGATGGTGAATTCAATTCAACATTTATTGCAGAGACCTCAAATGTTTAAATATGTGGTGATAGACAACTAAACCTCCCACTGTGCTAAACTCCACCAGGTCTCTTCAGTAGTTCTGCTATTCAAAAAGAATTGAGACTTGTTTCATCTGTTTTTAATAAATACGAGGCTTGCACGCTGTTCATGTCAGAACTAAAGCCAAGTTTAAGTTACAGTTTGACATGTAGAGTCTTAACTTTTTACCTCTTGCTGCTAAAGACACCTACTCGGGGTGTTGTTATCCTTTAAAAAATGTAAGGGGCTTGCACATCATCTTATCTCAACAGTGATGTTGAAATGTGTGAGGGAAAGAAAGGCAAAATCCAGGCAGCAAAAATGCTGGTTGTGTAAGAGAGCACACACCTGGGCTTGCTTGCTGGCCAAGGTGGATACCAGCATTTGGGAGCAATTGGCTTTGGTTGGGTCTGAGATGCTCTTGCTGATGCTGGGGTGAGTCTGATGGAGTCCTCTTCAGAAAATTGGAAAATGGGAGGAGGGCAGAGCTGGGTTTGGTGGGTCAGGCCCCAACATCAGCCTGGCCTCTCCTGTGTCACCTTGGAGGATTTGTTTAGGTGATATCTGCAGGAGAGCGACTGGTGGTCCCAAGCTCCCCAGCCAGTGCCCTGGGCTTCCTGGGAGCTGGAACAGCCTGTAGGTGTGATTTTGTGTCTGAACTAAAGTACATTAAACAAGGACAGTTGTCAGTGGGGGCCGCGCAGGGATCGGCGCATGGCGGGCGGGGGAGCTGTGCCAGCGTGGCTTTGCCAAACACACTGCTTGTGCTGCCAGGAGGGCTGGTGGGCCAGGAGCCCAGGGCATGGCTGCAGGGACAGCACTCACTCAGTGACCTCCCCAGACTGCTTTTGTTGAGAGATGAGAGAAATCTGCTCCCGGGCTCTCTGCGTGGTGCTGCCATTTTGTGCAAACACCACATCACTCGTATGCCGTCTCTGAAGTGTGTTTTTTCACATTTATCCTGTGAGATGGATGGGGAATTTGAATGTTAGGAGTGATTGCATGGGCATCAGAATTCAGTGGGAAGATGTAGAGGCAGTAAATGAATTCAATATTGGATTGGACAACTTTGCCAGTGTTGGCAATTGGTTTTAGCACCTTGGCGTGAAGCGTGTTCATGGTAGAAACATGTGTTTTGTTTAAGAGGTTTATGCTGCTTTCTTGTTCTTCTATTAAGATTTTCAAATAAATTATTAATACTCAGAAGCCCAGAGGTAACAAGAACCTTAGAGATGTAATTTCCCCATTGAGGCCAGGCAAAATGTAACACTTCTGAACTTATACATTCTTGCCTGTGAAAATTCAGACCAAAGGATCATAAATTGCTAGCAAATTAATTTCCAATGTAAGTGTATCATGCATGTGTTTAAATCTGATTCAGTTTCTTTAAAGCAGTTTGCTCTGTAAAACTTTTTCTATAAAAACATGCACAGTAAAAAGTGTTTATGTTGCAATATAGCACTTAAATTGCATTTAAAAAACCCACACAACAAAAAGCCCTCTTTTATACAGCTATTTATTTGCTGTAACATTTTACTAACCAATGGAGCAAAGTAACCCAGAGATCTGTGATGTCATGCTAAAAGCTCAAGTGTTAGCTTGCCAAGTATTGATGTTCTCACGATACTTTGTAGACACAAAAAACTGAGGCAAAGTGGAACGATGCTGTAGTGCTGATAAAGGAAATACAGTCTATGGAGATTAAACAGCTGAAAGGCAGGCGTGTGTTACAAGTGAGTCTGTGCAGACTCTTGTCTCCCTGGGGCCAAGCACTTTTTAGGCATTTGCTGCATATTTTGACCAAGCACAGAATGTAGGAGATCTAAACTTTATGCATTAAAGTTTCTTGAAAAAGCAGGGGATGGTGTCACTGTTCTTTGAAAATCAAGTTTTTTTCTAAAACTGATGCTTCAGAAATGCCTTTAGAGAGCAAAATGAGTGTAGTGATGAGAAAGAAAACCACATAGGCAACTTGCTCATTAGGCTCAGTTAAAGCTAAGTTGATCATTGATACAAATTTGCATTATTTTCCCAGCGTGGCATTCGGTAACAACTTTTCCTCGGTGTGCTTTTGTTTCAGTTGACATTTGCTTGAATGGCCAAGCAAGTTGGCAAATTCTGTGCTGCTGGTCTTTGAAGTTGTGACTTCAGCCCAAACAGCCTCTTCTTTGTGTACTGCGGGGAGCCCCTTCCCTTTGGAGAGGGTGCGTGCGGCACAAAGCCTGGAAAGGGGCTGTGCTTGCCCAGTCTCACAATGCTGCTGAGCACTTCACTTTAAGTAGCTCAGGTCTTGCAGGAATATCGGTTTCTTTGCTGTGAATTTTTAATGCAAGGGGTTGAAGTTCAAAATTTAAAAAAAAAAGGAAAAAAAAGGCAGAAGATTAACCTGAAAGTACTTTTTTTTAAATTGATCTTCAAACATAGGTTAGTATTTAGAGGGATTTGAACTACAGTGGGAATTTGCTGTCTTGCCTGTTCAATACAGTTATTTCACGACGGGGTTGGAGTGCAAGCTCTGCTAGGTACAAAGGAAAAAGCAGGGATTTACTTGAGATGGATAGCATTTGTTTCAGATTTTACACATTGTCACTGGATTTGGACTAAAATCTGTTATATGTCCAAAATTGCCTGAAAAACTAGACACAATATGGTGACAATATATGAATGATAGAATGAAAAGGAGGAATTCTATATAAATAAGACAGTGTGTAAATATCTATTTATTGTAGTATTTGCACATTTCATGGACAGTTGAACTTCTTTTACTGTTCACAGTCCATATCTTAGTGATTGTGGTAGGAGTGTAGCTTACACAGCATTTATGTGACTCCCTCTCAGATGGAGCAGCACAGTGCTGAAGGACAACCTCAGCCCCTCAGTATTTCTGTGTACACAGAGTTGAGGGTGTGCATGAGCAGTTTTTGAATGGAGCCTCGTAGCTGCAGTAATTTTCTTTTTAATGCATCTTCCATAGCTACGGTGAAGTGGAGGAAAAGATGTTCAGCAAGAGGAATTGCTTGCCTGGCTTTTACATTGGCCCTTCTCAGAAGCTGGATTTTTCTTGGCTGAAGAACTGCGCACCAGGGGCCACAATTTCTCGGAAGGGTTGAGCAAAAAATTGAGGTGGAGTAAGGATTTTTAAACAGATCTTGTCACGTGGGTTTTGCTGTGTTTTGCTTTGATGGGAGTGACTGATTACCAGTTACAGAAGTTTTGGCCATCTGAATGTTTGAAGCTGGGGTCAGCCTGCCACCTGTCCGGGTGAGGGCTCGGTGCAGAGGAGGTGTTGGGAGCCATCTGAGTGGGCTGTAAGCCAAGGTCAGGAAAATGTCTTCCCAGCTGCACTCAGTTGCTTTTTGTCAGATTTGCTGCCTGACCTGCTTGTACAAGTGCCCTTCAACTGATTGTGAAAACTCCAGCAATTTCAAAGGTAATAGTTAGCAAAGGTCTCCTTAGGCTGACCTGGCTTGTTTTGACTGGGCCAGATTAGGGACTGGTGGCCCAGAGCTGCCCCCTGTTCACCAGCCACATGCAGCCAACTGTGGGCAGCACGGTCTTCACCTGGACAGGTTTTCCAATTGATCCAGTTAAACCAGCGTGAGAGGCTGTGAGAGGCATCTCCCCTGCAGTTAGAGTGAGGTTTCTATTGGATAATTCCATCTGTTAACACTAGTATTAAGCTGTATTAAAGCAAAGCACCATCAAATAAGTCTGTTTTACACGTAGGATGCCCTGCAAAGCTCGCCGGACTTCACCACAGGCATGCAACCTTACATAAGACACTGGGGAAGATGGTGCTGTCTGCTCCCCACATCAGCAGCAGTGTTCTTCTCTCTCAAAAGCAGTTGTACATATTGTACACAGATTTTAAAACAGCAATTAATATTGTTTTCCTTCATAACATTTCTATTTGGAATTTTCTTTCTGTAAGAAAATGTGGCTGCATTTTTGTAGTCATCTCTTTATCTGGACCAAATGCATTGTGAAGGAGACAGGACTTCTAGAACATGAAGGGTTTCTGCGACCCAGTTCAGAGATTCATTGGTACATAACAGAGTGTATGACCAAGCACCCACAGTGTGTAGCAATGCATATTTTAAACTTGTGTCATATTCAATGGTAAATAGCCATTTTCCCAGTGATTTGTATTGGTTTTGCACTTCATTATCCATGCATACTTATAATCCAAGTAGAGATTGCCAGGCAAGCAGTTTCTGAGCTTGGAATAAAGTACAGTTTACTTTTTGGTCCTTATGTCAGTAGAGGTTGGATCCAAAATTGTGAGAGAGCTGTATGAACTTGCAGGAACTTTGTCTTGGAGGTGTATTCTTCCTGTAGACTATCCTGGTGGGTTTTTGGGATGGGATGTGGGATCAACCTCATACTAACTTTGAAAAAAGCTATACAGGTTAATGTACACATGTTTACAGTGTATGCTGATATCTGACCAATTCATGCACTGGGTGCAGGCTGCTCTTGCCTGATGCTGAAATGGTGCAGTTTCATCTCTGTCTGTCAGGTTCCCTGATTCCTTTTGCACAGCATCTCCAGGTGAGGTGAGAACAGGTATCCCACAGCACACTTGTGAGGAGCAGGGGGGCCAGATGCAGGCACTCAGGACATCTGAGCACTGCTGCCAGCAGAGCCTGGCTTAGCCTGTACGGCAGGGCAGGGAGGAAGACCTGACAGACCGGTCCTGCTCCTTCGTTGGGGAGCACAGTTTACACAAGACAGAGAGTACTCAGGTGGTTGCATGGCAATCACATGCTGGCCTGACCTCAGCCATCAGCAGAGCATCACTGTGGTTATTAGCTAAGTATTTCCATAATGTGTGCCTCTTCAAGCTGTAATTAAAGCCAAGCCTGCCCCTAGCTAATTACAAGCTTGCTTAGAAGTATAGTTTATATAAAGCTTTTAAAACTCTGTATGGGGAAGATACACATCCACAGGCATAATAAGAATGACGCCTTATTTTCAAAATGAAATTTATGGGCTTTGGTGTCTGTTTCTCCCTCGCTTTACAGTTTTCTACAGGCTGTTTTTTGTATCCTCATTCAAAGTTTTTGCCAGAAATACTGCCAAAGTTTCACCAACATCAAGCCAGTGACTATTTAGTTTTCTTCAGAGCGTTTTTGTTCTCACTGCTGAGAGAGTAAACCAGATGTTAAAATGCCTTTGAGCTTTGTGTTTGGAGAAGACTAATTAATACTTAGATCTCTCATAAAAAGAAGATAAGGAGTCTTGAAAGTGGTGAAACTCCTTGTTGAACACATCACTACAAGGTCTACATAAATAATGATCCATCTATGGAGAGTTGGTGTGTGTTGCTTAGGTGGTGCTGCACCTGCAGATCTTCAGCTCAGTCTTTTAGCAGTAAAGCAATGCTGGCAGTGTAACCCCCTGAGACCCTGAAGCAGCAACACGGGCAGGGCTTGGTGACAAGGCAGGTTGTGACTGTGACACGTGGCTGTAGGGTGGGCTGCTGTGGCCGTGGGTCTAACAAGGCATTACCCCGGGGTTGTTGCAGTACCATGTGGGCCAAGGCCACTCTCTGGGGTGACTGTGTGGCAAAGACCCAGCCAGATGGTACTGGCATGGTCACCACTACCCTTCCAAAGCGTTCTCTTTGGATTTTCTTATTTACTTGCTCTCTTCCTCTCCCCATTTCCAGGTGCTTCGCTTAGACCATAGTGTGGCCTGGGGGGGGAGGAATGCACCACCACATGTTCTCTCATGAGTGAGTGGTATCTCAAAAGGAATGGGAACACGGTGGAGCCTGCAGCACTTGTGCACTTGTCTTTGACACCTTTGGAGCAAGGGGATGTTCACATAGCCTCCATCACTATGGCATTTGGGTAAAGAAAACAGGGGTGCCCAACTCAATGCATGGCCAAGGAAGGCATGAGGTAACTCCTGCCACGGAAGAATTCCCACTCCTCTCTTCTGTCTAGCCATTTTTGAATTTGGTATTCAGTTTGATTATTCAGGTCAGATCAGATTTAGGTCAGTTGTGATGGATTTTTTCCAAATCTAGTTCCCTAGATTCCTACTGTAAACGCTTACCAGATGACACAATGTGAAGCTGGAACAGACTCGAGCTGTGTGATGACCGAATAAAATCTCAGTGGGAACCACTTCCACGTTCCTGAGATCAGTTTCTCATGTAATAAATTCTGTATCCAAAATTGTATCAAATACTTTTCTGACAAGAGTGAGGTTTTTTTCCTAACGGACAAATCCCAGCAGAGCTATTTATAAGAAGCCTCTCTCTTGTGTTTGCACTCACATGCCTGTTACTCAGACCTACACTGAAGAACAAATATAACTGAAATTTTTTTCTGTGTCCTTGCCTGTGCTTTTAAATGGACCCTGTTTGGTCTTATCTGACATCCTCCACTACATTTCTTTGCTGGTGTTCTGTTGGTAAGAGTTGCCATAGCAAACCGCCATTAAAGGCTTCTCCCCGAAGGAAGAATCTGGATTTATTTGGTGACACTTTTTCTCTGCCGTCTGTTTCATTGCTTTGTTCTGCCTGGCAGGGAGGGATGGCGAGGAGTGTTCTGAGTGAGTGCCTTGCTCGTACTCTATGCTAACACCTACAAAACCCTTGTAAAAGGGAGTAGGTGTGATGTTGAGCACCTGGGCAGTGTATGGGGGAGTGTTGGCTTGGGAGGAGGAGGCCAGCCCATTTCAAACACAAATCCAGACATGGGAAAAGCTCCTTGAGGGGTTTTTTTAAGTATTAAATTTAGGGCTGTGTTCTTTCACTATTAGTTCCTAAAATGAAAGCAGACATTGCCCAGAAGTTCTTGCTTAACCAACTTACAGCCTCTTCTGCCACAGCCTCTTTATTCATTTCCTGACACAGTAAAGGGAATCCTTGACACCAGCTTTCCCTGAGTTGTGTCCTGGCCCACTTGTTGCTGCATGTAAATCTCTTCTACATTAAGTCAGGCAGATGAGACCTGTGCTTTCAGATTTGAAAAGTCCTGGTGTGCACAGGGCACAGGAGAGGGTGGGTTCTTCCACATGTCTTCTCAGTGCCTGCAAAACCCACGTTAAATCATCATTCTGCCATTCAGCTGCCTGATTAGATGTTCTGTGCATACCTCAAAATATGTGATGTTTTACTGTGAGATTTGCTATTTAAATAAGAGGTTTGCCATAATTGGCTGTTATAAATTACAAGCAAGAAGGAATGATTTATTGCTTATAATTAGAAATGAGTTACGAAGGGGAATGTTGGTAATCATAAAATAAAGCTTGGAATACATTGATTTCCAGATGACTGCCAGTGAAATTGCTCTTTAATGTATAATAGACCAGACACAAGGAAAAAAAAAATCAGTCATCCATCTTTATTCCTTGATGGATTACTTGTATGAATCTATAGTTACCTGAATTTTGAAATATTAGTTTTGCCTGCATAATTGGATGACAGAAACTGAATTTGCCCAGTGGTATAGGCTACTAGAGGTATGGAAGAAGTGAGTTACTCTTCTGTCTGTCATGATTTTTGCACTTGTAATGTCAACAGGGAAGATCCAGCAATCGATCTGACATCACCTTTGGGTATAACAACCTCAGTGAACTATTCCCAGAGACCACAGGTTACTAAGGTGTTTTCTTTTTATCTTTTGCCTCATTTGAAGTTTTCATGAGGTTAAGATTGATCAAAACATTTGTCCAAAAGCAAATATCTGTAATCCTTCTTGCCTGAGTCTAGAAAAATATATTTGCACCAGAAACAGACGGCAGTGCTACTGCTGAGAATTTTTCAATAGCATAATCCTTCTGTTGAGATGATAATGTGCTCATTTAGCTTTTAAAATTTCATTTCTTGTAACTATAGTTTCAAGCACGATTTTAAAATGATTTTTATTTGCCTTATCTGCTAATAATGGTTCTTTCTGCCATAGCAGTTGCATTCTGCTCTGTTACCATTTGAAAGACGGCGCTACACGATAGTTAAGACATACGGATTGTCACCACATGAGTTGTCTCACGCCCATGTTTTAAAAGTGACACCGCCATTAGACTTGCTTAACTGAGACCATTATGATTACTCATTTACCTTCATTAAAATGCTTCATAGCTTCCTTATTTTAAGTAGCTTTTCTCAGCAAGGTGCAGATTTGCCTTGCTGCCATCATTTCATCTGGAAAAATTTCCACGGTGAAAGGAATAGCATATTTTCAAGTAATACTTTCCTGACCTGTGGAGAGATGAACTCATCAGTATCTTTATTGACAAACCCAGGAAGAAGGTGTGTCAACCAGAAATATTAGATCAGTCAGCCTTTCTTGTCCTGAAGCAATTGTAATTTCCCATGGTCTGCAGCAATTTCCTTTAGAAGCAGATATGTGCAGATATTGTTTGGGATCTGCTGCAGGAGCATAATTTCATTTGTCCCCAATAAGGTGGCCTTAGATGTCATTCTTTTCATTTTTGCTGTTGAAAATCTGTTGGTTTAGTCAGTGGGAAGAACAGCAAGTTGCTCCTTTCCAGCATCTAATTGAGAAAAAGGTGCTGCAGCAATGCAGAAAAATATTGCCCGCTCTGAGTTGGTTTATTGAAGACAGATGTCATGGCCCCTGCCCCTCTCTGAAAGCCTGAAATAGGTGTTCAGCTCACGACACACTTAGTCAAGTTCCTGCTTTTCAATAGCCTGTTGGTGAGTGATGTAGGTGCTTAGTTCCTCACTGGTAAATCTATTTTGTAGTGAATGATAGAGATTCTTACTTTTTTCCAGTTTCCTCCTGCAAATTTTGGTCCCTCAGTGCTCACTTCCAAGTGTTTGCTGGGAGAGGCTGCTCTCATCAGCACTGAAGATGCTCTCAGTGCCATGTTGTCTGGTGCTGCACTGATGAAAACCAAACTCCTCTGATCCAGCATGAAAGGTGCCTGAGTGGGAATCAGAAGTGGGAACAACGCCTCACTTCACTTTAGTTTTTGTTGTCACTTCAGTTTGCTTTTTTCCTGCTTGAAATGGCTCTTTCCGTAGTGTTACTTGCTCAGAAACAGGATGAGAGCACTGACTGTTGGTGGAGTTGGAGTTCATGCAGGAATGTTGGAGCAGAGTTAGCAGGAACTGGCTTAGCTGTCTATGAGTATCCAGAAGGATACTCATAGACCTGCCTGCTGCTCCATCAGTCACATCTGTGCAGCTGGCAGCACTGGCATGACCATTGCCAAAGGGACCTTGCTGTGTGTGAGCTTAGTTCATTGCAGGTTGGACATGCTTAGCTGGAGTCTTTTTGCCATTATTTGGGGTCTCTGCAGTCCTGTCACTTGGGGGTACGATTCAGGGAAACTCCTTGGGGCTTTCGCAGTGAAAGCAGGACTGGCTGAATAGCCTGGTCTTGAGAAAGCCAAAACTACCTGCCTACCTCACATTCAGGCACACACGGTTTCAAGATGTGAGCATCACAGATACTTTGTCATTCTGCAGAGCATGGTGCTCTCTGTGGTTGTGTCTGGACTTCTGAGGTGACACAGTGCACCCTGACCCCCAACCCCTGTCCTCAGGGCATTGTGCTGCTGCTCATGGGTGTCACAGCCAGCCATGGCCTTGGCTGTGTGCCTCCACTTCCTCTCGAGTGCAGGGAATGGCTCCTGTGAGCATCTGGCTCTCAGCCAGAAGCAGACGTAGAAGGTGGTGGGATCCACAGCTAGATGTGCAAACCCCGAAATGCTCCAGGGTTATGGTTGTCATTGCAGCCTCTGTTTTGCCCTCTGGAAAAGAGCAGTCATCCAAGTCTGGGAGGGTCACCCCTTTGTCCTGACCAGTGGCAGGACAGTAGGTCAGTACCTCCTGATGCCGTTGTGTTTCCAAGGAGAGCTTTAAATCCTTGCAGAGAGGTAATTCCCAGCTTTCCGGTAAGGATAACATTGACGGTACCTAATTAAAGGGCACTCTTAGCCTGGATAAACATTTATATTAATTTCCTTCTCACACAGATGTCTGGTAAACTGACCTCCTGAGGCAAAACCATCTGGCCTCAGGTGGGAGGAGGATCTTGGCCAGCGTGAAGAACCTGACCTGTCTCTTGTTGAGTCATTTCTCAATAGCTTTTTCTGTCCCTGCACATGAAAGGCCTGTGCATGGATATATAGGTTTCATGGGCAGTTGTCTTGGATGACCTGCATAATTACACTGCAGCCTTGTGGCTGTGGGCTCCGTTCGATCTCTGCTTCCCATTGTGTATTCTGGGACCATCCGTGTATAAAATTAGTATGGGCGGTAAGCAGCAATAAGATGTTCCCTACTTGGGTGGATTAAATTAAAATTCAGTAAGAAACAGAGCTTTTCGGTTAGTTTCCAAATTACTTGCAGGATTGCACTGAGGAGGTTGTTATGGTATTGTCAAACTTTTTGGTGGATATACAGCCTGATGCAAGTGAGATGGGTTTATTACCTCTCACTGCTCTTTATCCTTTATGTACTGTGCTGTGTAATCTTTTGTTATTAAATAATAAGCAAAATAAAAACTGTTGTTTGTCACAGCCAGCTTGTTTTTCAGAGAAAAACACTTTGAAAGATCAGTCTGTGTCATCTGCAGCCCTGTCAGGAGCTATTATATTGAATCTTCTTTTAAATTGTTAAGCTGGAGGACAAACCCAGACATTATCGTGCACATCTCAGCTGAGAGCGGAGCGGATTCGGCAGGGAGCAGCCTCTGATGCCTTGTACCATGCCATCAGTTTTTGTCGCAAACATGTCAAGATAATCTGCTTCCAGTGTTATGTGTGTTGGCTGACATGAGCATTAGTAGATCTGCATAATTTTTGAAGTAGTTTGAAGTGTGGATGTAACACTTGGGGCTGTGTGAAATCTTTTTTATCCCCTTTTACGGATCACATTGCTGTTCAGAAAGTTGCTTGTTCTGTTACTCCCTCCCACAAAGTACTGTGTTAATTTGCAAAGTTCATAAGGAAAATGCCCCAAACTAGAAATCATCATAAATAGTGAATGATAACTGACACTCTTTGGAAGACCAGGCGCCCCATTACTTCCCAGTCACAACAAGACATTTTAAATAGATGCTGTTGTCACTTCAGTATATATGGAATTGTACCTTAATGTAGGATGTTATTATTTATGAAACTTGTGAACCTCTAATTCAGTCTGGACTTGGATGGGCAGGATCTTTCTTCTGTAGTGTATATGTGCATGTGTGTCCCTTGGTAGCCTTTTACAGATAAGGTTGAGTCATGCCCAGTGAAAGTTGGATAAGATGCTTCAATTAGTTGTTTTTTAAGGTGCTTTTTTGATCATTAATACTCAGACCTATCCCAGCCTCAAAACCAGTCATACTCGTCCACGAAGACACTTTTTCCATCCTCTGAGGTACAGCCAGACAGCAGAAGGAACCCCTATCTGTAGCCATGGCAGCCAGTAATTTATTGCTCCATATGGCTGGTGTGGCAGCAGCTGCTCTGGTTTAAGGAGATCAGGACATTGGGGCATTTAGGAAACAACACCCCAGCTATAAAACCCTCTTAAATGGTTTTGTACAGTAATAGTAGGGTTCTCTGTAGGCATCAGGAAAGCCACAGGAGTTATAAATATATAACTTTTATAGCTGTAATTTGAATCAAAGCCATTATTTCAGTGGGGAAATAAGCTTTTGTCTCTCTTTGCAATGGTTTTACCTTTTTCCAGTATCATGGCTAGTGTTTTAGGGAGCAGTTAGTGTGGAGGGGCAGTGAGCCAGGCTGTTCCACCCAGGTGGTGAGTGACCCCCTTGGATCTGGCCTGCAGCAGGTGCTGACCATCCATGGCAGGAGCAGGCTCCACCCCACTGCTTTGGGATGCATTTTATACTAAGCTGAGAGAGAAACTGTATTGCCCAAATCAGATGGCAGTGCTGTATTTGTAGTGAGGAAGCAAAGGCGTGTGTGTTGTGAGCGGCTCTCGTGGAACAGAAATACAGCTTTAATTTCAGTTTGGGTGTGAGAGTCCCTCACTGTTGAGAAATGGTATAGAAGGGCTCTTGGATGTAGCACTAAAGTTTTTGCAAATAGGCTTTTCATAAACGTGAGTCTTTTTATTTTCATTAGGGGACCATTTTAATTAAAATGAAACTGGAATGTTTACTCTCTGCTTCCTGTAGCTGTGATTGTTTTCTTCACTGTGTGAGCACATGTATAATTTGCTCTAAAAGAAATGTCAGCAGTTTCTGATTACCTTGTGAGTCTTACTCAACAGCTTGATTTTAATTGGGGGGAGGAAATATTTTCAGGGTGCTCCAGGGAGGTCTGATGTCTTTGGGTAGCAGGAGGGAAAAGGTGCTATCTTTGGTACAACGTTAATTGCAATAATCATGACTACAGGTTTAAAATAAAAGTCCTTCATTTCTTACCAATGTTGGGTGTTTTTCAGTCATGTCAATGAAATACAACCTGTTTGGTAATTAGAATCCTTTAGCTATGCAACCTTTTGGCTTTGCTATATCCATATGTTTGTAAGCATCTAAGCAGGGTGATTTTTTGGAAAACAGTGACTGAAAGTAGGTAGGTAGTCTCAAGTTCCAGGAGTTAAGGAAGAAGTTTTTTTGTTATGAAGTTGGTGAGGCACTGGCACAGGCCCAGAGAGGTGGTGGATTCCCCATCCCTGGAAACATTCAGGATCAGGGTGGACGGGGCTCTGAGCAACCTGGACAAGTTGAAGGTGTCCCTGCTCCTTGCAGGGTGTTGGACTAGAGAGCATTTAAAGGTGAAAACTCTACAACTGGGGTTAGGTAATGAAAAGAGAAGGCTGGGCATGTAGGGAGGAGTGTGTCCATACCTTCAAATAGATCCTCTCTGAGCCCAAAGTCCACCAGGATTTGTAAGTAATAGATATTTATGTAGGTCAAGAGAATCTCTTTCTTGAAATTTTTTATAATTATGTACTATGACAAGAAGTATCTGTAGCAAAATAATGTGTTCTGGATTCTTCAGTGGCACAGCTCCTGAAACATTCCTTTGGCTTCTTTTTGTTTTGATCTACTGTAAGGAGGCATCTTCAATTACTTGACTGGCTGAAATGCCTTTTGGGTCCTGCAAAGCGTTTCAGAGATGACCAGTTTTTGAACCTTTTTGGAGCTTAGCCAATATCTTGCATTTCAATATTGTCTGCACCATCAGAGATAATGATCTGAGTCTCCCCTGCTCATTCTCTGGGGTTTTGTTTCCTCCTGCTGATTATTTGAAATAAATAAATAAGTAGGAAAACAACCAGTTTCTGTGTGTTAACAGGAGAAATGACTAAGAGAAAAATGAGAGTAAAATACTGCTTATCATAAAAGACTGTATCTCTGGAAGCATAAATTGGTATTCATTAAGTTGCTTGCCTAGACTTCGTTAAAAGACGTACTTGAGGAGCTGTCTGAGCCGTGTTTCTGTAGAAAGCAAGTCATCCTCTTTGTGACTAGATACATCTAGATGAGCAGGAGAGACCAGAAAGTAACTCTAAATGATGGATTGAGAACAGCCTTCATGGCAGTAAGGGAACAACAGACTATGAAATGTTTTTTCAGAAGTAATAATGTTTAACACTTAGCTGTAAAGTTATACTGATCCAGCTCTTCTCCCCAGATATGCAGGTCTCTTTCACATCTGCTGCAGAGTTTTTAAAAATGTTTATGTTCGATTTCTGTCATTTCTTGTTCAAGGTATGCAAGGTCCCTGGGGTTTCTTGATGATTTCTGTAGCTGGAGGTTAAAATCTTGCCTGTGATGGTTATGGTATCCTGCATGCATAGTCTTACTGGTATCCTCTATGTATCATCAGATACAGGGAAGCAGTTACAGACCAGTGCTAGGTAATCAGAGTGTGGCCCAGTCTTGCTGTGTCTGCATTCTTCCAAAAATCAGTTTTCGTTTGATTTTTGTAAAATGTGACAAACCCAGCCATTTCAAAGACCTTGGGGAGCAGCTGGGACTGCAGTTTGAGATGAGGTTTTGCTACTGTGCTGGCATCTTTTATTATTACCTTGAACTGGGACAGACGCTTCCAAGGGAATGTGTGTGTTAATTATCGTGGCGTTTGTGGCTCTCTGCTCTTTATCTTAAATCATTAAAAAAGTAATTGCACAACGTAACACTAGCAAAGTGCTTTCACTGTTTGGAGAGTGAACACTCCGTGTCAAAATCTTGTGCAACTTTTCTGATGTTCAGCATTTTTTCTTTCCTTCTTTGCAGATTAAGACCCTTGATTTCAACCCAGTTTGCTAAGAAGGCTGCCACGGAAGAGGTATGGAAAGTCCAGCACTTCTCCTGGTGCAACAGGTTGAGTTTGGAAATTCCCACAAGCTGTTCTCAGCATGGCTCTGGTCACGTGTTAGATAAGGGTAGAAGAAACGAGTCTTGTTTCTCTGATCAGGCCAGGAGTTGGTCACTGTGAACACTGCAAAGCTAAGATTGGCTGTTTTCTAACCCAGACTTGCCCTTACTTACCCATTAGGAACATTAGCACAGCCTCATAATGCTTTATTGGACAGCAAAAAAGAAAAACTCCCTGCAAGCATCTAAAAAGGTCCATGGCAAATAAATGGGCAGGAGGAGTAGGAGAGGGCAGAGCTCATGCCTGTTTCTCAGCTCTTGGACTGTCCTCACGGAGAAGGATGCAAAACTGCACTTTTGTGCAGCCAGAGCTGATCCCAGGGATGGGCTGGGCTTCTGTGAGAGACCAGTGTGAAAAGAGCTTACTCTATACAGCCTGATTTACTCTTTGCTTTGTTTGTTTAGTTTGAAAACATAATAGTGCCACAGAAAAGTTAGTGCTGGTAACTGGCCAGTGCCAGAAGCCCTCCTTGGGAGGCTTTGTGCACATCCCAGAGGGATCAGGATTATTATCAGATAGTGAAACCAGATAACAATGATAGCTACTTTCTTTCACTATTATTTTCACACTCTACAGAATATTCACAGACATTTTGTTTACAACGAACTGTCTACTGCATGTCTAAAAATTCAGTACACCAAAGGTTTTTGTCCCTCTTGCCCATGAACGTGTGACACTGACACTCTTCTGAAAGTGAACAAGCTCCCTTGGGTAGTTTAACATCTTTGAAAATTGCCCATCCATACATAAAGCTAAGTGCCAGACTCCAGTCCAGGACGTCTGGAAGTGAATTCAGGAGGTTCTATTTAAAGGTGTTGTTTGACTGCCTTATTTTTTAAATGACTAAAAACCATTGATTTTCAGAAACAGTTTGATATCCTGCCTAGGGAAATGCATTTTCACTTCTTACTCTATGCTCATTAGAAAAGTCTGCACATTTTTAGAAGTACAGCAGTCTGGAAGTGGACATGATAATTAGAAGAAGGTCACATTTTAATTAGCATGGTACAGTTTTAAAAAATAATGACTCAATTGTAGCTCCTTTGTATTCACCCACTTTTTCAGAGCAGATGGATACTTTTAAACATATAAATTGATGTATATTATGATGCTGGTTTGTCTCAAACTGTTGTGTCTATTTCTGCTTGTACCAAGGTGGACTCAATTTGATGACTCTAGAGGCAAAAGCAGTGGTAGGAAATATAAACTGGAGGGAAGTTCCTCTAAATAATATGATTAATTTGAGCATTAAAAAATCATGAAAACCTGTCTTTGACTGATCTGAATATCTAAATACTTGATTTTCTATTAAAATTAATGGGTGTCTCTTGCCCTATTAATGAGCTATTGGAGCAAACCCTTAGGTGACTTTGAAAAACTCAAGCAGATTCTTTAGGTTGACTGTCATGGTATATGACAAGTTCAGGAACAGCTTTGATGTTTGAATAATTGGACTGTCAACTTTCTGGTACAGGGATTTTCTCTTATAGTGTATCTCTAAAGTGCCTGGAGTTACAGGGGTTCTGGGAGCTACTGCATCCCAAGTAAATACATTCATAAATAAATAAATAAAAATAAACTACAACACTTTATGAGAACTTGGCTGCCAATGGAATTGGAGAACATGCAGCAGTACATAATTGTGTGCTGTAATTTAAAACCTAAAGCATACCTTTCTCATGGTATGGACCAGAGGAGCTGGAGTTTTCTGGTCTCCCTTGGGCTATTGATTTTTAGAATCACATCACCACTGTCCTTCCCAGGAAGTGGTCCCAATTTTTTCCAACTTTCTTCCTAGGAGAGATGACTCTCAGTTCTGAGAACAGCTGTCTGGTGACAGATACTGTCAATACTCCCTTCTCATGTCAATACATCCCTTCTTCACATGACAATGCAGCATTCATGGTTAATCTTTAATAAGGTTCTTCAAATTGCCACTAATTGGCTGGTTTTGTGTGCCACGATCTCTAGTGTACAAACCTCAAACAGTCCAAGTACAGAATGAAGGTGGAACGTGCCCTGTTGCAGAGCTGATGGAGGTAACGCTCCTGTGATGTTTCTTCCCTGGATGAGAGAAGGAGGTGGAGCTCCAGACTGAGCACACCATGAAAATGAGAAGAAAGATCAGGAAGACCAGAGCCTGGGCTATGCTGGCACAGACTGTGTTGGTGCTTCGTGCCCTATTCCCAGATCTCTCCTTAGTGAATCAAAGTCAGTATTACCCCCTCCAAATTCGCCTCTATTCCCATGTGGTGTTGCCCTGTCTCTCCCTCTGTGCTGTGTCCTGCCTAACCTTGGAGCAGTCGGGAAGGAACGTGTACGGAACAGGTCCTGTCAATGACTGATTCCCAAGTTAGTGTTTGGAGATCATTATTCTGATGAATTTCATAGGTAATGTTACAGGTGCCAGTGTGTGTTATCAACTGAGTGCTCTGCCATCACATTAAGTGCTGTCTACAGAGTGCTATTTGTTCCACAGCTCATTGCGCCACCAAATAAATCCAACCAGAGCTGTCAAAACTAATACATGTTGGGCTTTTGCTGATTTGAAGGGTACATTTTTGCTATCATTAAATTGTCAATAACGTTGTTATTTTGTAATAGGCCTGATGTGAGTTAAGCACACTGTGGGAGAGATTTTTAAGTTTTCCCACAGAGCTCTACTGAGGAGACTTTACTCCCAAATTTCTCCTCCCCTTGTGCTTGCCAGAGAACCCTTGTTCTGCTCTTACTGTTACTGGATATTTCAGTTGCCTGGTTCTGGACTAAGTGAAAACTGGGCGATTTAGCCTGACTTTCATTCAGACTTTCATTAGAACAGCTGAACCTGTAGCACTGGACATGAGCTTCTGTCTCTATTGTCCCTATTGTTTGGAAGCTGCTGGAGTTTTGTGCAAATATTGGACCAAAGGAAGGGCTGCTCTACTGTTTTCTCTTCTCTTATGCAGGTGACCTTTCCAAATGCACAGGCTGAAGCCACTGATGTAGAAAAACCAGCAGCTGTGCTTGTGGAGAGTGGCCCAGTAGCTTACAACCCTGATGAAGAGGTGGAAGAGGAAGAGGTAGAAGAAGATGAAGATCACTGCATGAGCGCCTTGCAGCTAATGGGAGGAAATGGTGAGCTGGGATGCTGCCCAAGTTGCCATCTCCTGGTGCTGTGGGCTTTGTTCTTGAAGGGTTGGGGACACACAAAGTTCCCCTGCTTGTCCCTGTCCCAGAGCTCCTGCTGCCTTTTCAGCATTGCCCAACCCTGAGGGAAGCCTGGAATCACCCTTGTCTGAAACCTGACCTTAGAGACTCCTCCTGGGAAAACTTTGCATCTCAAGCTTTAGGCTAAGAGGGCTTCTCAAGAACAAACTGAAGTGTGAGGTGTTTTCCAGGATTAGGTTTATGAATGTGGATCTGAGGAATTCGGGGTCAGTACCCTTCCCTTAGCAGTGTCTGGGGCTCATTGCCCCCTGAGCCTCCCCTCCCTGCTCCTTCTGCCTCCTCAGGGGAGGCTGCAGTGATGTCTGGGTTGTCCGTGAGCCCTGGCGATGTGTCTGTCTAGCTCAAACGAATCAGAACAAATCATCACACACTGCTTCTGGGGAAAATGTTAGGAGGAAGTAGTTGTTCCCCAAGTACAGGAGTAGCATTGGTGGTGCATGTGTGGTGCACAGATGTGTGCTAATTTCTTTGGGTTACCCAGCAAAGCCACTGGTTTAATTAGATTTCTTTGCTGGCAGGAAAAGGCAGTCTCCTCTCAGCTGTGGTTTTTCCTAGCTGGACACATCCACATTTATCCTTTATTGAAAACTTCCCTTTAGAAGTCAAGCTTTGAAAATACACAAAATTATTTTTAAAATGAGAGCTGCTAATTATGGGTTGCGAAGACTCAAGATGGGAATAAGTTTCCTACTGAAATGTTATTTACTGCAAAAATCTTTCCAGCACTATTCATTTAGCTTTTATGGACAATATGTATACATTTCACAAAAGTGTCCGTTGCTTTTGAATTGATTGCTCTACTGGAAAATAATTGCTGAACCGTAGGGAAAACAGTTTGTTGCCTGCATTTATTATTAGAATAACGTTCCCAAGAAAAGGCACCCATGTGGGGGAGGGTGGGTCTATGTTTATTAATAAACCCCCCACAAAAATAGAATAAAGGTCACTGAGTTTTTTTCTTTGTAAATGTTACTATTTTTGAACCATTCTGAGAACATTCCACTACTCCCTGTCTGGTCTGGACAACAGCTGAAAAATTAGAGTTGAAAAAGAAAAAAAGAAAAAGAAAAAAAGAAAAAGGAGTATTCCCGGAATTCGAATTGCAGGTGTGCAGAGCTGCTCAGCACAACAAATAACTCTTTCCTAGCTGCTTTCTCCATGGATTTTAGACCTGGAATAACTGCATGAATTACAGATGGTGAACTTCACCCACTCTACACAAATCATTATAGATTACACTTAATTCTGCTTCCGAGCATTTGCTTGTCTCTTTGGGTGAGATGTGGCCCTGAATTGAATTTGGAATATAAAGTTTAACTTTCCTCAGTGCTCATATGTAATAATTATCCATAAGTTCATCTACACAACAGAAAATATCTGTGTCAGTGCATTCAGAAGCACACAGAAGGGAAATTGGTGCAATAGAAACAGACAGACTTCCCTTCTGACACACAGCACACAGTCTTTGCACTCAGCATTGTTTAAGAAAACAAAACTGGATTGAAAAATCTGGGCAAAAATTTTAAGTCTAGAAGTAAGAAGATAAGGGAGGTCCGAGTCAGATGCATTGGTCAGGATTCGTTCCATGACTCTTTTGATGTTGATGGGAACTCTGAGCTATCTCTGAACTCTTGCAATTTCAGCTCATAAATCCATGAATAACACAAACAAACCAGCTTTTTCCTTGGTGTCTGTGTCTAGTGAAAAACGTGCCTACTTGTAAATGTAATGCTGCTGCTTATCAGCCACTGTGTGCCAAGTTACTTGTGACAATCAGGCTTGATCACCTTAGCCTCTAAATTAAACCAAGTATTTCATATGTACATGTGCCAAGTGTTCCTAAATGAGGATGTAGTGACAAGTGAGAGGAAATACTTACATGCTTAAAAATAATTTTATTTCAGTGGGGGAAATACATGCAAGAACTTCTTATTTAGCCCTAAGAAAACAGATTATTTTTAAAATCCTTGCCTAAGGCAAAACTTACCATGTAGTTACATAGCAAGAAAACAACCTTAAAGAAGCAATACTTCCATTGTGTCTTCCATCTACCCAGAATATTTGCATTTTTATATGCCCTTGTCTTTGTGTGTTTCAGATTATGGCTGTGATATGGATGAAGATGATGGTTATTAGCTTCATTTACTTCCAGGGGACATGGACTGTGTCTTGTTCTCAGCAAATCTTCGGTCTTAAAACTGTGTGAATAGTGAAAGAAGCTGTCTATGGTCAGCAAATGTAATCAAACAATCCTTACTTTTGTGAAGCGAATTTGAGGTTGGCATTGGGTCTTGTCAATTTACACAGACCCATAACCCAGCAATAGCCAGTTTGGATTCCTACTTGAATTTATTTTTATTTTGGTGGATCACAGTTGGAGAATTAAATTAATGAGAGTAATGCTTCCAGAGAACAAAAGAAAAGAGACAAAACAGACCATGTATGAAGCCTGTATGGCTGAAAGCAGCACATTTCTTATTTATGTGACTGCTTTTAGGCATACTGCTGAAAGGGAGCAGATTGAAGGACAAGGAAGGTGACAGGTGAAAAGGAGAAGTGTGCCTGTTGATTGAGTACAGGAGCATTATTTGTCTCATCATGCTACAACTGGCAGAAGGAAATGTTTCCAACCTGGATTGTGAACATGACCATGTTGCTGTATACAAGCTCCCTTACCCAACCCTATCAAAAGTTAATGACAAGTTATATATTTGCAGAGCAGTATTGGTTTTCTGAAACAGAGTAAATACTTCTTTATGTTAATCAATTCATAGATTTCTTAAAAGATATAACAGTAGAAGGCAATGTTGGCAGTGAAGAATTGTCTTTTACTGTGAGTCCAGTGCGGTTTTTGTGGACAGAGGGAGAAGACCTGGGTCAGGTAGGAAGTGTAGGGAGCAAGGAGGCGAAGATGCTGTGCTCATGAGTTGTTGCTGGGCATCCCTAGGGACAACCAGGTCTTCTTGAGGCTGGTGTTGCTGTAGGAGAGTCACTCTGGCCACCTCTGTGGAGCTGCTCTTCCCTGACTAAGTTAGAGTGAAGGTCTGCTCCCAAGAGCTGCTGGTCTCTAAAACCAGTTGAAAGAAAGAGAAAGCTGAGCTTTTTAATAAATAAGCTAGCATCTGCTTTGACTGAATTAAATTTAATGTAATTTGCTTAACATTCACTGGGTAAATTAAAGGTCACCGTGCAGCAGTCTGACTTGCATGGCTCAAATCCCACCCTTGAACAGTTGTTGCTATGTGAATAGAGCTGGAGCTGCAGCCCTGTGTGCCCCGAAATGTCAGCAGGCAGGTCCTCTCTTACAGCTGGATCGGTTCTGGCAGTGCCATGAGAGCAGGGGTCAGGGGTGGAGCCCCTGTGGGCAGACCCCACCCTGGTGCCTCTGACCTGCCTTCCCCTGGCACTGCTGGGCCCGAGGCTCTTGGCTCCGTGGGAAATGCATTGCACTCTGGATCACACTCTTGATGTCTGCAGCTGATGTTTCCATCTCTCTCCCTTGTCTGGTGACAATCATGAAAACTGTAGTGCTGCAGACTTTTCTTAACACCAGGGAAAGATGGATATTTATCTTACCAGCATTGTTTCTGTTCAGCTGTGTCTCCTGGTCAGGTCGTCCTTCCTAACTTTTTCGAGGAGCACTCGTTACTAAAGCACCATCCATCCCACTGCTACAGAGAATAGATTGTGGCAGGAAGAGAAGCTGCCTCAGGAAGCTCTGCCAGACAGGGTGATGCTGGTGCTCACATCTGTGGTCATCACCAAAGAGGGGAAGGGCCACACGACCTTCCATACTTCCATTCTTCTCTGTCCCTCTTGGGAGCTTGCGTAAGATGGATCATGTAAGTCAAGCAAGAGTGAGTGCTTTATCAGGAGCAGACTTGATGCCATTTGGCTGGTAGATATGGTTTGGTGGGTCATATCTGTGAGGAATTTTTGAGCCCTGTATAGGAGTATTTCTGTAATGACTTCTTAAAAGCAGAACTTGGTAACAAAATTGGTTTGCTAAGGCTACTGGAAAGAAGAGCTCTTCTGAATCAGATTTCAGTTACTTAGTTTGTAGCACTTAAGTGGAAAGAAGAGATTCCTTATAATTCTTAGGAGAAAAACTGGCATTTTCACTGAAAAGCTATAGATTTTTTTCTGATACTTTATAAATACTGCACAGAAACTGATACTGAGGAGATAAACCTTTCTACCTCTCTTTTATCTACACCGTAAAATAAAAGTATGCTATAAGCAGTCAGTTTTTTAAAAAGTAGTTTGTTTTATCAAAGTTCGTGCTCTGCAAGTCTTTGAGACCATTAAGTTTGATTGTTTGGGTTTGAATTAATCTTCCATAGCACTGCTAGAAATATACTCTCAGTATATTCTCAAGGCTTGGGTTTTATTCCAAGGTACACAGTATTCTCTATGCAGGAAATAAACATGCATAAATAAACATGTGTATGACTCATGTAGGTCGAGTGCTTTTCTCAAATGCAAGATGTTTGCTCTTAAAGAAACCGCTAAGATGAATATTGGTATTGCTGAGGTTCTTTCCTCCAGTCTCCTGGTTTGTTCCCCCAAAGGATGCCAAACCTGCTGCCAGGGTAGTGATGGTAGTTATGTGTGAGAGCTGAGAGCCCACCCAAAGAACTGCAGCTAGGAAATTTGAATTTCAGTAGTACATTGTGTTGCTGAGAACATTGTTTTGTGCACTGGAAGTAGAGGGTTGCAGTTTTTGAATGCTCTCATATGATTTGATTAGGAAAGGCCATCAGGCAGTCTGCTGGAAAAGCAAGATAAAAAAAAAGACCTACAATTCCATAGCATCTCAGTATTGCTGGTGAAGTTAATGGCATGGTTTCTGTACAGGATTCCTAAAGAAAGGATATTGGATAGGCAGACTTCACTCTGAGCTTCTTAAGCTATAGTGGTTACGTACATTTTTAATTTATTGGTGACTTACTGGGATTTTTATAATGTTCATTCCTTCTTCATTTGACTAAGCTCAGGAAATGTAAACAGATTTCAACATGCTAGTTTCTGTTTTTATAGCTAGTCATTAAAATGTAAAAAGATTAACACTGCATTAACTCTGTTTACTACTGTTGATGTATCTGGACAATTTTGTTGTGTATAAGTAAGCCCGAATTCACTTGGAGTAATTTGGATCCTGCCTTTCTCAGGATTTTGATTATGATGTAAAGAGCTTATAAGGCTTCAACATTTGTTGTTCTTAGATCATCTTCCTTGAAGCCACACAAGCTGTGTATCATTGGGTTTGTTGCAGAAGGCACATCTCTTGCTGCAAGTCACTTTGCTTGACAGGCAAAACCCTCCAGCTGTTGCATCCAGCTTGTCTGCCATGCAGCCTTTTAACACTCTTGTGTTGTGGGCATAAAAAAAGAAATAAGGAAAATAATGGGCTTCTTCACTGTGCTGAGTGCATTTTCAATGTCTTAATCATCTGTGACATTTCTTTAAAATCAGTGTATTCAGTACAGCAACTTTTAAATGGTGCCAGACAGCCTTGTCTTGAGGGTTAAACATGTTCGTCAAATAAGTCCTTGCCATCCTGATGACTTGTTTGTGTTCTTTGGATTGCTTTGAAACTCCAGTTGCAGATGTGTACAGTTAGTTTGCCTAATAAATGTTCTGTTTCTTATTTTTGTGTTGAATCCTTGTATTCAGTTAGTGCCAAGGAAATTGAACCTTTTTGATGTAAGCATACGTACCATCCTTACACAACCATGAGCCATGTTAACCTTTTTTACTGTAATATATTTGCTGTAAATAAAAAGTAAAACCCTTACATAGCCCATCTGTTATTATGATGTTCTCCTGATAATGTCTGATTTTTCTGTCTTCGTTCTTACAAATGTTTGGTTTTGATTGCTGCATGATTGGTTGATCATGGCCAAAATTTGTCATTCAGAGCTTTCTTTTGTCTCTAAAAGGGAAGACACAGCTAATCAGGCAAGTGTTTTTTACAAGATACTGTTCCACTGACAGATGTAGATACTTTCTGTAAAGTGCATAACGTTAACGAGGCTTTTCCACTACGCTGTATAATTAACTGACTGTGGGAAGAATATATGGTCTGTGTATTTAGTGGAACTGTTCCAGTGCTTGTTTCTGAAAGCTGTATCTTGATAAATAAGGTGTGTGCTGAGTTAAAAATCATGTGATTTTATCAACATCTGGTTGCCACAGTTTGGAAATGAAAATCCACATCTGCCCTTTGTACACATGGGTGTTTGCTCCTCTTAATTTTTTCTGGAAAAAGAGGTACTACTGGATCCTCAGGAGTGTCTCCTGCAAAGTTTTAGCATATAAAGGGATGATTAACAGTAGATTTGATAAGGCAGTATGTGTCATTTCAGCATTTCACTGTGTTCCCATAGTGTGATCAAGGCACACTTCTGCTCTCGTTGACATGGGGATGTTTTTATCTGAATTTCTCTTCAACTGTTCCAGCCGTTTCCACTGTGAGTTGGGAACTTCTCCAGCAGTGTCCATCACGGATGCCCTCTCCCTGGTAACATCTGAGCTGTTAAAAAGTACTGACCGCCTTGGCCTCGTATTTTCTGCTTTTCCCAAGCTGTACAGCTCTTGGCTTCATACTGCAATTTTTCTCTTCTGTGCCACACCAGGCTTTCATAACCAAAACCATTCTGTCCCCGCAGCTGTATTCATCAATTATGCCTCCTTTAATGGTCTCAGAAGTTAAATAATGCTAATAAAGCTGAAATCTTACAAGGCTTTATATTACCTCCATTTGTCACCAGTAGGGTCATAGCACATTTGTTCTTATGTTCATGTTTTGTAATGCAGAAGAGGCTGTTACAGTTTTCTACTCCCGTCTCGTCTGTAAGAAAAGTCACAGCACATTATTCAGTATTTTTTATGCCCACCCTGATACCTGGCAGTGGTCTTGGTGAGTGGTGGTTGTTTAACAAAAGGGGTTAAGGACATGAGAAGGGAGGCTCAGTGAGAATTCAGGACTTAGGGCATAACAAATTTACTTGGTGAATTTCTTCATTGTAATTATTTTTTCTTACGGGACCTGTTGTGCATTCTCATGGAAATTACGGAGGCACATACAGTTCATAAAAATGCAAAATGAAATTCCCTTCTTGCCATGGGACTTCAGGAGCACAGGATTTAACAACTTGTAGCCTGAACTGTACACTTGTTATTGTGTGGGAGGGCAGTAAGTGGCACAGTACTGGGCACTGGGATGGCAGTCACTGCGTTAGCCATTTCTATTGCCAAATTGCAGCAAGAATGCTTCCTCACTGCTCTCAGTGCCCTTAGTGAAGTTTCTCAATTCCTTAAAAGCAGAAAAATACGGCTAGTTAAAGGAATTTGAACAAAACAATGGAAAGAAACAGCACCAACACTGTGATTGCCAGGTAATTTTTCTTCAGTGCTCTTCTGGGGGAAAAGTAAAAGGGATTTGTATGCAGAGACTGAGAGGGGCAAAAGCTGCATCTTGGCAGCAGCAGAGGTGAGACAGTGTTGTGCATTTTTCCACACAAGAATTCCAGACTCATCTCTTTCATGGTGTATCCTGCATGATATTCATCATTTGTAGCCTAAGCAGTCCACTGGCAGGTACTGAAAGAGGTAGGACACCAAGCCAGGTGAGAAAGAAGAGATGGTGAGGTATCATTGTTTCTCTTGAGTGCAAAAAATTATTTAGAGTGAGTTTAAGGGCTGTAGCTTGATGTTAAGGAGAAAAGCTGCATTAAAACCAGAAAGATGAGGGAATATTCTTTGCAGTGGACTCTGCAATAGGCAGTGGGTAGGAAGAGCTTTGCTGGTTTACATCACTCAAGGATCTGTGTCATTAACAACAGTCTCTAGGGGTGGTAGCAGTAGTGAAGGAAGGGATAGAAGTGCTCTGGGGTAAAACCTGAATACTGTGGGTAAAACCAGTCCTGGAGTAAAACCAGATACTGTGCTATGTCCAAAGCCCCTTCTTACTCTATTTGTCAAGCCTTGCCTAATTAAGCAGCAAAGAGGAGTTACCTATTCTGCTGCTTTTGAAATAAATGGGGTTGGCTGAGGTTGTCAGAACGTTCTAGGTGGTCACAGACTACTCTAACATGGATGGGTTGTAATTGAATAATGGGTCTTCAGCACAGCGTCTTGTCTGGGAAACAGGATCAATGCTTGTATCTGCTATGATTCCTGCCCATGCTCTGGGAGCTCACCACAGGAGAATCCAAAACACGCCAGCATCATTCAGGTAAGATTCATGGGTTGGCATGGCATAAAATATAGCTAAAGCAAGTGTTTTCAAAACTCTGCTCACTGCTTTCAAGCAAACTCTTACGCAAGGCCACTGAGAAATTGTTAGTTACTGCTGCATGCTGCATTAAATCAGTGGGACCTACCATAAGCTCTGAGGTCTCCCACAGCACATCATGTGAATCATTGTGTTTTCTTTCTGGACTGTCAGGCACCACGAGGAAGAGTCTGAGTGTATCTGCCTGCGGTAAGATGAAGGATCTTTCATCTTGTTCATCTTCCCAGTATAATTTATGTTGGTTCAGAGTTGCTGGCTGCACTGCATTAATAAAATGCCATCTGAAACACTTTTGGCCAGTGCTCTTGGCACATGTGCAAGTGTAGACTTTGAGAGCTCCCCTGGCCTCTTGGTGGGCAAAAGGTCTCTCTGTCACCAGGGGCAGTGCCAGCCCTGTAAAGCTGCCCAGCACAGACCCCAGGTGTTGTCACTGCTTGTGGGTGTGGCATGGAGTGAAAGGGGCTACACCTCAGGTGAGACATGACAGTACATCAGTTAGAAAATGATACATTTTGTGAGAGCGGGGAGAAGCCATTGCACTCATCACTGTGCAGAGAGGTAGTTTGGGGGTCCCAAGGACTGTGCTCAGCCCGTTGATCAGTCCCATCTGTTAATCTGCCACAGCAGGTATGAAGCTCAGAAGGAGATAAGCAATTAAGGCCATCTGTGACACCTCAAGTGAAGCGCAACAGCAGGCAGGATGAAGGCACAGTCACTACCGGACTTAGCTGAGGTTTGGAAGGCAGGTTGCAGCTCTTCCAGTGTAATTTCAAGCCTACTTTCACAGTCAGGCTTAGCTGTCATTAAATTCTTGGATATATCTTAGGCTGATAGGGCTGTAGGGTAGCTTGCCATACAAGAAAGTGCTTTTGGAGGGTGGGATGTATGTGGTTTTTTGAGTTACTCCCTCTATTGCCATAAATTGCAAGGACCCTGCTTAAGATTGCAGCTTTCCTTCTGAGCAGAGTCCTCAGTGCTCAGCAAGAGTAAGCTATCACTGCTGAGGAGCGGAGATGTTAAATAAGACAAAGAGAGGGGTGGAAGCAGCACAAACAGAGAATTATGGTGAGACATGGAGTGTGAACTTATCAGTTGGTCCAGGTACCAGAGCCAAGGACCTTCCACATTAGAGGTGAAGAAGCAAGCAGCAAGCACAGTGGAGGAGACCTGGTCTGGTAAGCTGTGACCTGAAACTCCCCATTTCACCTCTGAGAGGGGCTCTCTGTTCCCTAATACTGCAGAGGGGGGTGGTGGAACCATCTCAGATGGCTCCGCATGACTCCACTGATTCTTTGCCGTTAATTGCTCACAGGGGCATGGACCCAACTTGTTCTCCTGCTGCTGATGGTTACAGCTCACTCACAGCTAGATCCTGCCCAGCTCTGCCACTCCTCAGGCAAAGGGACTGGGATGTAATGGCAGCAACTCCTTTTCCTGGAAAGAGCAGTGCTGTTCCTTGGGGTTTCAGCCATGCCTTTGCTCTGAGTCTGGCTGATTGCTGTCCCTGATGATCTCACCGAGATTTCTCGTCTCTTGTTCAATTTCTGAGTAACTCAATGAAGTGAATGTGGGTGGGGCCTGAGGGAATCTAGAATCACCAGGGGATTTTGGCAAGTACACATAGACCCTTAGCATGAATGTTGTCTGCCCTTCTCTGTAATGTACCAGTCACTGGTATTTTTGGAAGAGAAGGATGCTGAGAAATAGTTTGTGGAATGCTGCTTTCAGTTGCTGTGTGTTAGGCAAATATAATGAGAATAGGAATTGCATTATTTGTACAAGGAATATTCACAGGGCTGAAGTGTTCAGTCTCTTTAATTAGCCATGGGAGTGAGCATTGTCAGCTTTCTGTGGAAGAACAGCAGATTGTTGCCGTTGTCTTTCTGAATACATGTCCTGTTTTCCCCTTTGTATATTTCATTATAAAATAAAATATTAAAGCCTTAAAAAAATCTTTATTAGCTAGCAGATGGTTTTGCAAGTCATTTTAATGAGATGAAGAAAACTTTAATGGCAGACATTTAAAGTTGTGTTTAGACAGACTATTGCCACTGGAAAAATCTAGTGAATGTTTTCCCCATATTTTGGCAGAACTTGGCACCAGGTTATGTACTAGGAAATAGAAGGGGATGATTTACACCAACCAGTTCCCTCCCGAGAGTGGTTCTACATCAGTGTAACATTGTTGAGTTCCACAGTCACGTTTTGATTTACAGAGGTGCAAGGGGGGAGGGAAATGTCATTAACTTCATGCAGTTCAGGAGAAATATTACATTTCTCATATATTCACCTCATTCCCTTGCTGCAGTCAAGATATTCTTTGGGAAGCCTAGAGGCAGCCCCCTGGCAGGGAGGACAGCAGTGTGCCAACTCCTTCTGGACATCTCTGGATGTCAGCATCAGCAGCATGTGGGGATAGGAAAAATGAGATTGGAGAGCATTGAGACCCTATCCATGTGGGAAAGCCCTGTGAAAACCTGGCCTTCTTATCCCATCCTTGCTAAATTTCATGGGGCATAAGATGCTTATGCTGAAAGCAGGTAGGAACGTGGTTGACAAAAAAAGCCTTTCAAAGCCTTGATGGTCCTTCCAGCTCTGTATTTCTCTCTTGAGCAACCAGTGCCACGTTCTTAGGAGGTGTGAGCTGCCTTACAGGAGTATGTTCACATCCAGAACACTGTCTATGACAAGGGGTGCTTATATCCCTTTAAATGTCTGAGTTCTTGTTTGTGGGGTTTTTTTTATGTGAGCAGTTGCTGACTCTCAGACCTGCTTCCTCTAAGGGTTGGTTTTGGCCGTGCAGGGTCTCAGCCTCATGGGCACAGGGAGAGGGGAGCATGTGCTGATTCATTTGCACAGCCGGAGGATTGTCTGTCCCTGCATATATTAAGAGATGAATCATGCTTCACAAAAGCAATAAAAAGTGCCTCCTAAATGAGTAATTGCCTGGCTACCTCCTTAGGCTGTCCAACCCTTTGTTCCTCCCCTGGACTGCTGACCGTGTTACACCTGGCCAAGCTTCAGTGTCAGCTTTTTGCACTGCTGGAGACCTTTGTCCTTCAGGTTTTTCTGCATCTGTCTGATCCCATCTCAAAAGCCTTTTTTCAGATTTGGAAAAGCCTCACAGATATACACAGGTCCTTAAGGAAAGCCTTCCCCTTTCTTTCCAGATACAGCGTGTAGGATCAACTACACACCAGCAAGAAATAACATCTGTAATGTGTGCAGGAGCTCTAGAGATGGACTTGTTAGAAATGCCCTGACTGAGGGAAAACAGGACTGTTTGCTGGGATATTAACACTCAGCAGAGGAGAATTTCTCTACTTGTGAACCCTGAGGAAAGTAACAGTTGCTTTGAAAAGCCCTGTGAGCTCCAAAGACTTGACATGAAGCTTCCTTCCTCAAAAAGCAGTGTCTCCCTGCCTGACTACTCAGGGGGAAGTGGGGAAGAGGAGATCAGGGTGAACGGCCCTTCAGGATCCCAATAGTGAAGGGATGTATCAAGGGAAGCTCCAGCTCTTCATCTTCTCCCCTGCTTTGTGACATTAATACCAAATAGGAAGCATCCTTTGTCATTTTGTCACCATCCCTGCAGTCATCCCTATTAGCTCCTGGGCAGCTCTTTGGTAACACAGACCTTTGTCATGTTCTGCTGCTTTCTCTGTCCAGCAGTGGGTATTTCCGTAGAGCCCTGTCCTGAAAGAAGGGTCACTTACTGAGAGAAACACAATCCGCCCCCTTTGCCAGGGATGGAGAAGAAGCATCTCTCCCCCCTGCAGCAGATGCCCTGCATGATGAAGGCTTCTCTTCAGCCCTGGCACACACCCTTGGAGTGGCCATGGGGCTGATGAGCAGCAAATTGCCACCCACAGTGCCGTGATTCCTGCAGAATTCCAGTCAACCCACTCCTGACAGCTCTGCCAGGCTCAGCACTGCACAGGTTGCAGTATCCAACTCTCAAACTGCAGTGCTGGCTTGTGTGGTGGCCAAGGGGACAAAGGGGAGAGGTGGAGCCCTGCATTTCAGGTGGGTGAAGAAACACCTTTGCACTTGGCAAAGTTTCCATGCCAGGGTGTTCTGGGAACAAGCAGACCTGTCTCTCCATGGTCACACAAAAATATACAAGGACTCACATTTTTGCTCTGTTTTGACTGTGCACCTTTGCTGTGGCCTGTTTATCTCATTGACTCCCAAATTCACCGTTCTGTGCTCTCAGGTGTGGCAGTGCCAGCCACGCCCACAGATACACATATGGCAATCTACTCTCTAGGAACACTTTGCTTCATTTAAAGCCATCATCTTCGCCTGGTGACTCCCTGGGCTGCTTTTCCTCTGCACTGAATATAAAGGAGCTGCTGGTGAGTTGTTGGGACAGAGTGTCAATCTTGTGGGCACCAGGAATGAGGTGAGGAAATCCCATTCCCATCTGTCTCACCTTTCCTTTATAATCCTAATTGTTCTGAGAAAACAGGAGGCTTGAGTTCCTCCTTTCTGCTATTAACCAGCCATCGTGTGCCACAAAACAAAACAAAAGAGCTTTTAATGTGTAGCCAGGCTGACTAGTCATTGTAAAATGTTGCACCATAAATATCTCAGATTAATAATTTGTTTATTTTCCCCGTAACAATAGGCAGGGGGAGCATTCATGAGGCTGCTAAGCTATGCTCAGTGCAGCTAAATTTGGCATTTAGAACATGCTCATGCGACAGGCATCACAAAAACTTCGTGAGGAATGAAGACAATGTGAAATGTCTGAAGCACATGCAGAATAAATTGCAGCTGGCCTGTTTGCCCCTCACATTTATTGATGCTGCTGCTAGCTTCTTTCTCTGGCAGTTCCCACACTGAAGCTTTATTACTGAAGTTGTGTCACATCCTGGTGCCTGTTCTTGTTTAATTTGGGCTCCATCAATGAAATCTGAAGCTCGTGTGTGCCAAGTTAAGCCACATCCTGAATGCTATGGGTCTCCTCCTGTCCCTTGGCTCACTGCTGTGTTGCCTGTGTCCATGTGCTGTGGCTTGGACTCATCAGAAACCCTCCAGGAAGATTCCCAGGATACTCTGAGCCCTCCAGAAGCGACTGCTCCATCCACTTCTGGAGCTCTTTTGTAAATGATGCTTCACCTAAAAGATCTCATTGTTTTCAGGCACACCAGTGAGATGGGGAAGGGCAAGGGGAGTTTGTGCCCTTCTCTGGGGCAGGGGGTCACTACAGGGCAGGGCAGGTACATGAGGCTCCAGGAAACACTTGCATCCCACGGAGAACAAACTGTCCTCATTTTTGTTGGGCAAAACAACAGGGTATCTCCTGGCAGCAGGAATGGACTAAGTTTCTGGGTAAAGGAGAAAATTTTCAGGTCCCCTGAAGGGCTTCAAAGCTGTGCTATGGGCACATGTGAAGGGTTTGCCTTTTCACCAGTGAGGTGTGTCATGAGCTCAGCTGGTAGGGATGTACAGGGTAACTGTGTGACTGGGAATGAGGGAAATGGGTCCCATGGCAAGCTAGGGCTGCTCGATGCCAATATTTTTTTATTTAATTGCTCCCTGGTTTTTACAAATGCTTGTGATGGTGCTGCTTGTTTCACAGGGACGAAGCGTGTGCTGTTATTGACATTTTACTCCACCTGGCTTGTGTGAGCTAAGCATGGTTGAAGGCACCTTTGTAACCCTACAGCTGATCTCTCCCTGGAGCTGGGCAAATCTGTGAGCAGGACACTGGGGCATGAATCCCAGTGCAACACCTCCCAGGATAATGGAGAATTCCTGTGTGTTGCAGCAGAGCTCTCACTACAGGTTTGTGAGAGGCCATCAGCAAAGTCAAGGAAAACAAAAGAAGTTTGATTCCTCCCAAAATAGCTGTCTGGAAGATGATGTGACGGTGTGGTTGAGTTGCCACATCTGTGTCCATGTGGAAAGCAGAGGAAGGTGTGAGCTGCCCTGGAATGTGGCAGGCAGGTGCACCTGCAGCAGCCCTGGCTCTGGCTGGATGGGCAGCATCCAAGTTAACCAAAGGTATGAAAATCTGTGGGGAGACACATCCCAGACTTTTGTATCGCATGGGAGATCTCGTCATCTGCTTTGTTTTCACATGGCTGTTGGGGTTGGAGACATTTCCCTGCTGTTCATGAGTGCTCAATAACATGGGGAAAACAGGACTCAGTTCTCTCAGGAAGGACAACTGTTCCCATCCGTGTTGTACAGCATGTTAATATTTCATTTTAAATTCTTGTGTGCATTTGTTTATGAGGTGAACACATTAGAGTTTTGTCAAGGCTGTCATCTGGGTCTGCCTTGACACACAGCCCCAGAGTTTGCCCCTGCAGCCAATGACCCTCATTCCAACATCCCTTCTCCTCCTTCCTCCTCTCCCCACTCTTCCACATGGAGAATATTTTCTCCTTTGCTTCCCTCTGGCTATTTAAAATACAGTATGCAGCATGCCTGGATTGACCCTGGAGCTCATCACTGACACTGCAGAACTGGGGCCATGGATGTGCTCCTACAGGAGAAGAGTCCCAATTTTCCAATGCAGCTCCTGTCCCGGGAGAGTTGGGCTGGGGAAGGGGCTGGAGAGAGATGCAGAAGTCCCAGGATGTTTCCTGCTGCTGGAGTATTCTCTTCTGTGCAGAAAGACAGCTGCTGTGTTTGCTGCCCCCAGCTAAAGCTGTTTGGATAGATACCGACCGCATTTCTAAATGGGCAGTTTTTACCCACTTTTTAACACTAAACTCAGGCCCAGGGCGAAGCTGTGGTAGAAATTCCCGTGGGAATTAGTGCAGAGTCAGAATGGGAGAGCCTTAAAGCTCCTTACAGTGTTTTCTAGAGCAGCACTGGAAGGGGATGGTATGTCAGCCTTAAACTGAAATTTCCTGTAATTTGTCGGTTTTCACAATTATACAATTATTAAAATGAGAATTTTCTCCCTTTTTTTTCCTTTGCATTTGCTGGATGCCATGAATCAGAAAGTGGCTGGAACAGTTATCTTGCTCCAATGTAATTTGATTCTCTTCCCCCAACCCCCTTAGTATTTGATGAGAAACCTTTGTATTTTCATGCTTTAATACAATCTGGCACATAATTACAAATGACTCATAGATAATCTTGGTCATGGAGCTCTCTGAAATTAGATGATAATTTAGCCTGGAATTTCTGTAGAAAGAACGAAGGAAAAGACAATTATAATTATTCTAATCAAGATATCTTTTTCTTTGCCTGGGGTATTGCTCTGTGAACTGCCAGAAGCCTGAAAGTATTTAGACCATTTCTGCTGCTCGCTGTTTCCCAGGCAAACACTGCTGAACCCTGCGGAGCTGCCTCGCCGTGAAATTCCCAAAAATGCTTCTGACAGAGAGGAGAAGATGAGATGTGCAGGGGCAGGACCACAGAGCTGAGAGCTGCTGGGGTGTGAGCGGGGCGGCCACCGAAAAGTGACGGGTCAGGGTCCTTGTGCAAACCCCAGGGCATCCTGCTGGCAGGGACCGGATCCTGTGTGGCAGCAAGAGGACATTTTGTGACATCCACCACTGATTCCCACAGCATGGATAGAGGCACAGCAGCTGGCAGAAAGGAGGGATGGGTGTTCCTGTTTGCATCCCTGGATCTTGTGCATCTTCCCTTCCTCATCTCTGGTGTTGGTTTAGGAGTCTAGTCATGTGCTGGGCTGTGGGGACCGTTCAACAAGGCCAAGTGCCAAGTCCTGCACATGGGTCAGGACAATCCCAGGGACAAATTCAGTCTGGGCAGAGAATGGATAGAGCAGCCCTGAGGAGAAGGACTTGGGGTCTTGGTTGACAAGAAGCTCACTATGATCCATCAATGTGTGTTCCCAGCCCAGAAGGGCAAACATAAACTGAACTGGATCAACAGCAGCATGGGCAGCAGGGTGAAGGGAGTGATTCTGCCCCTCTGCTCTGCTTTGGTGAGAACCCACTGTGTCCAGCTCTGGAGTCCCCCAAGATAAGAAGGACATGGAATTGTTGGAGCAAGTCCAGAGGAGGGCACAAAGATGCTCAGAGGGCTGCACCATCTCTGCTGATGGAGACAGGCTGAGAGAGCTGGGACTGTTCAGCCTGCAGAAGAGAGAGCACCGAGCTGACCTTCTGGCAGCCTAAAGGGGCTACAAGAGAGCAGGAGAGGGACCTTTTATAAGGCCATCTTGAAAGGACAACAGGGAATAGATTTAAACTGAAAGAGGATGGGTTTAGACCAGATATTGGGAAGAAATTCTTTACTGTGAGGGTGGGGAGGCCCTGGCACAGGGTTCCCAGAGAAGCTGTGGATGCCCCATCCCTGGAAGTGTTCTTGGCCAGGCTGGATGGGGCTTGAAGCAACCTGGACAAGCAGAAGGTGTCACTGCCCATGGCAGGGGGGTTGGAATTAATAAATGATCTTTATTGTCCCTNTAGACCAGATATTGGGAAGAAATTCTTTACTGTGAGGGTGGGGAGGCCCTGGCACAGGGTTCCCAGAGAAGCTGTGGATGCCCCATCCCTGGAAGTGTTCTTGGCCAGGCTGGATGGGGCTTGAAGCAACCTGGACAAGCAGAAGGTGTCACTGCCCATGGCAGGGGGGTTGGAATTAATAAATGATCTTTATTGTCCCTTCCAGTCCAAACCACGCTATGACTCTGTGACAGGATCACCTTGCACAACAGAAATCCTGTCCTTACCCTCACTGTCAGAGCCGGTGCCTGGGGCCCATTTGCAGAAGGGATGTCTGGCCCATGGGATGCTGAGCAAGGGAGAGTCACCATGAAGTGCAGCCCCAAATGGGAAGGAGCTGGTTGTGTGAGACTGGCCCTGGCCTACTAGATCTCATGTCCTGGTCACTCCTATGATGTGGATGTAAATGAGAGCAGATTGGTAGGAAAACAGAGCGTTTATCTTAGGAGAGACTCAGAAGAGTGTGTCTTGTCTCACCCAGAAAAGGCAAAGAGGGGATCTGAGTTCAATCTAAAAATACTTCAAAGGGGCAGGCATCAGGGAAAAGAGAAAGCAAAAAAACCTCAAGGTTGCATAAGAATAAATAAGAATAAATTAACCATGAAGTAATCTAGGCTGAAAACTGGAAGGTTTGTTGGTATTCTGGGGAGTTTCTCCTGGTTTCATGATCTATTTATTCGGGACAGGGAGATAAAGGCTGCTCCCTCTGCATCCCAGAGGATGAGTCTGAAAGGTAATGACCAACATGTTCATGCCAACATCTCTGGCTGTCCTGCTGCTGATTGCATCTGGCAGCAACATAAAATGAGTGTGCTTATGAATGACCCTGAGCCCTGCCCTGCACCCCTGATAGGCATCACCATCCTTCCATTCCTCCTCCAGGGCTGCCTGGGGCTGACTCCTGGAAGTGTCTTCAACAGAGTCAAGCACTGGTGATGCAAAACCTCTCCTGCTTAGAAACCAAGAGATACTGGGGCAGCAGAAAAGCCAATTAAAGTGAATGGAGCAATGTCACGGGGAGAGGGATGTGATTGCACTGATTTTCATGATCACTCTTGGCATTAATTAGATAAAATACTGGTTTTGATCTGTGGTTGGGTACAGGTTTCTCAGCCAGCTGTCCTCACGTGGAGCAGCACCCAGTCCCCACAGGGCCCGTACACCAGGTGAGAGGGACCCCAGGTGGCTCCAACCCCTGGGAGATGGAGGTCTCTGGCACACAGATCCCTTGCAGCACCCACTCCATGGGTTACACGTGAGCTTTGCCTTGTTTGTGGGCCCATGGAGGGCGAGGGCTGGCGGGGTGACCTGTGAATGCAAGGAGCACGTCTCCCGCCCCTCGTGCTGTGTGTGCCAAGTGCTGCTTGCACACATGAAACTGTGTGTTAACAGCTGAAATCTCACCTCCTTTTTTTTCCCCTGCACCTTTATAGCTCTTGGCTTTTTCCCTGCCAGCTCTTTTCCCACCTACCACTTCCTAGCACACATCATATTGCAGTGTCACACCGATCACTTGGTGAAAGAACCCACTGATGGGGACTGGGCAAAAGTCTCCCTGAAAAGAACTTGACCTATTTCACATTTATTTCTTTTTTCAAGCAAAAACTTTGTCTTGCTTGCTCAGTTATGGTGGCATTTCCAGGTGTGTGCCAGGGTGCCATGACAGCAGAGCTGGCAAACAAAGGCAAGGTGAGATGCTGCAGCTGGGCAAGGATAAAACTCAGGAATGCTAATGTGCTGTGGAAGCAACTCTGAGGCCAGGAAGGTGATAACACTTAGTTAATTCTGTTTGCCAAGCCACCATCTGATTTTGCAGCTGTGTCCCCAGCTTTGGTTCAAACCCTGCCAGCAGCGACATCCCAGCCAGCGCTCTCCCTCCCTGTGCTGCTGCAGGCTTTGCAAGGGATGAGGGCAAAGGGGCTTTGCTGGAATGAATGAAAAAGGAGTTTCCCAACTTGCATTAAGGTCTTCCACTCTGAATGGGGTTATCTTCCTTTTGTAGGAGCTCAGGTTCTTGGGGATAAGCCCTGCCACCCCCAGTCTTGATGCACTGGGGTGGCATCTTCCTGCTGTGCCAGCTCAGTTTGTGCCTGCAAAACAGTTAAGCCTGAATGTTTACTCCTGCTGTAGGATTATGCAGGCAGCACTGTTATTCTGATGGAGCTCATCCCTTTACCCCCAGGAAAGCAGCTAGAGGAGGCTCAGATGGCTGGGGGAAGCATTTTATCCTTATTTTGCTAGGATGCTGTGCTGCCAGCCCGTGGGATGGGACTGGCCTGGGGCTGGGCCAGCACAGGGGCTCGAGGAAACAAAACAGTGGTAGATTTCATGTTTTCCCCCTGTATTTATTAACTGCACACTCAGGGCAGGCTGTGAAGATGGGGGGCAATCGGCTCTGCCATATGGATGAGGTGTGGATGAGCTGGGATCCCCTCAGGACACTGCTCTGCCTGGAGCACCTTTCCTATGAGGAAAGGCTGAGACAGTTGGGGTTTTTCAGCCTAGAGGAGAGAGGGCTTTGGGGAGACCTTATAGCACCTTCCAGCACCTAAAAATGGAGAACTGCAGAGGGACTTTTTACAAGGGCATGGAGTGACAGGACAAGGGGGAATGGCTTCAAACTGAGGGAGGATAAGTTTAGATTAGATACTAGGAAGAAATTCTTTACTGTGAGGGTGGTGAGACTGTGGAACAGGTTGCCCAGAAAAGCTGTGGATGCCACATTTCTGGCAGTGTTCAAGGCCAGGCTGGAAATGACCCTGAGCAACCTGGTCTGGTGGAAGATGTCCCTGCACACAGCAAGGGGGTTGGCACTAGAAGAATCTTTAGGTTCCCTTCCAACACAAACCATTCTGTGATTCTCTGATTCTGTGACGCACTTTTTTTACGTGCCTGCAAACCCTCATTAACTCAGCAACAGCACGAACAAACTGCTTTGCTGGAAAGCAGCTTGCAAGAGGAGGGTCTGCTCTGCCAGGGGTTTCTCAGGGCTGTCCTGCTTCCTGAAGCCTGTCAGAGTTGGGTTTAAGATGCTGTAGAAGTAGCAGGAGACTAAAGTCTCTGATAGATGCAAAAATAGCAAGATCAGAGAAAAATGCGATTGGATTCGGAGCAGCTGCTGGGAAACAGATTCTTTGCAATAAACTGAAATGCTCTTAGCACTTGATGTTTGTGCACTACGGTGAAAACATCCCTGGTACAGTAGGTTTATTTTAACTACAGAGGACAGAACCTGTCAAACGAATGCACAGCTCCTGATTTGATCTAGTTCATTTTCATGTGTGTGTTTCTTCTGCTCATTGGCAGCTCTTGTGGGGCTTGTTGAGGCTGATTTACTTGTGCTTTTGGAAGGTGGGCTTTATGGGAAGCCACAGCTTCTGATCCCCATGTGGAGATGCATTATCAGACAGGATGGAAGAATAAGCAGGGCGATGATGGATGTTCAGATTTGCCAGCTGAGCTACAACACTGAAGGGGGAGAAAAAAAAAAAGCAGTTCTAAACATTTTGTTTGATCTAAATCCAGATATCTGATTTCACTTCAGATAAACTGTGTGTTTTTTAATATTTACTACACACACCCACACCCCAAATGTAAGTTACATTTAATGTACATTTGCTCTAGTATTGATAGTAAAGGATCATGTGTAAACTTTCGAAACACTGCTTCACAAAGAAAAGTTAAATTTTAAAAAAATGTTAATACTGTAGTCAAACTTCCCTTTGTCAGACAATTCTTTCCAGCTCCCTTTTGCTTTAACCAGCCTGACATGCATCTGTGAACTCTTTGGGTCTGTCTGAATCTGCATTTTCAATTGCATAAGCTCTGAACAAAGAGTTTCCTTCCTGCCCTGGAGAAAGCTGCTCTGCATCCTCTGCCCCCAATGCCACCAGATGCCCCTGTTCCTCTCCTGCCTTTTGTTCTTGTCTGGGAAGTCTTTGCATCATTCCTTCAGTACAGCAGCAATTTCAGAGTGTAAAATAAGAATGTGCTGTTCTGTGGTGCAGCACTTGGTGTTTTTGGGGGTGCAGCCGGGGCCTTACAATGCTCCCTGCTCCAGGTTGAGCTCACATCTCTGCAGGGATAATTTCTGTCTGTCCTCCAGCTGATTTCTGAAGGAGAAAATTAATAGGCATGAAGCCAACAGCTTTACAGAGGTGGGACTTCGTGACAGAGACGGACTTTGGTGGTGCTGTGAAAGGAAAATTATTTCTATACCATTTAACATGAATCAATGTCATTTGAAGATGAAAAAAAAAATCCACCACAACAAAACACTACCACCTGAGGACCAAAAAAGAAAATGTGTTTGCTTTTAGCATGGTGGTGGTACTGCTGTTCAGTAGTGAATGCTGGAGACTGATGTTGTCTCTGCCCAGGCTGGAAGTGACCCACATCTTCTCTAGTGGAGGGATTTGAGCAGAAGCAGGGCTGGGGGGGTTCTGTAGGCATGGCTGAGGTGGGTGTAGGGCCCAGTTGGCTCCAGACTGGCTGCCCTGTACTTGCATGGTTTGGTTTGAGATGCTTTCTAGCACAGAGGTGTGGAAAAGGGAGGCAGGCAGGCGCTCATCTCTTTCCTCTTTGTCTGAAGGCAGCAGCACCTCTTCCTCAGGAAACTTCCTCCATGTGTAACTCTTCCCTCTGTGGGAAATGTACAGAGATGTGCATGTGCTCAGCTCACCACTGACAGATTTGGGAGTGAATTTCAGCAGCCTGTCAGCAGGGAAAACATTTTGCCACACTGTGGACCCAGCGCCATATCGGGCAGAGGGCAAATCCACCTGGTGTCCATCCTGCTCAGCCCTTGTGTTACCCTCAAATTCCTGTAATTAATCAGCTTTTCCTATGAAAATCCTACTCAGAACATGGCAAGCCAGGAACAAGGAAGTGATTGCTCATAGATATGTATCTAAATTGCTGAACTGGTACCAACCCAAGAACAAAGGTGATTTTGACAAATGTTCCTACCGCAGGCAGAAGCTCCAGCGCTTTGAGGAGCAGAATAGCTCAGCCAGCAGGTACCCGACTGCAAAATCAATGATTGATTCTCAATTCTATACTTATTTTAAGGTGTCACCTTCATTTTGCTTTCCCCTGTACCTACCAGCTCGGGGATAATTGGGTACCGAGGAGGTGACTCTCACTCAGAGAACAAAACCATAACAGCCTCTTGCAGCATCATCCACAGACCTTGGGAAGCACCATGGAGGCACACGGTCCTCAGGGCCCAGGAGCAGATGCTGAGGGATGAATTTCAAAGGGAACAGATCATGGCTGGGCAGATGCAGTATGTTCACAGGCAGAGAAAGATTTTCTTTTAAATTTGATTTATGATAAGTGGAGAAAGGGCGGGACTTCCCAAAGCAGCTAAGGGAATTAGGTGCCTGATTCCCATTGATTTCCCTCTGACAGAGATTAATGCACTGTTTTCCACTTTGTGATGTACCCAGATGTGTTGGCAGGGCAGGATAATATATCAATCAGTGAGTCATCTGTCTGCTTGCTGACTCCTGTGAACGGCAGGAGGATATTTTACATTGGGCTCTGGATTGGGCTTTTGTCTGCTAATCATATTTTCGGCCGCGTTGTGTTGGGTGTTTTTCTTTTTGGTGCTGTAAAGTGTGTTTGCAGGGGTTCCTGGGGCACTGCACCAACAGTGGGCAAGGCTGATCCATGGAGTGGCTTTTTTCATGGGGTGAGGTAGCAGCAGGTTTTAGAGAAGGGAACGTCTCCGGTTCATTTTCATTTCCCCAAATTCACAAGAATCGCAGGAAGAATAATTGGACTAAATGATATTTTCCAACCACCTTAGGCACTTTGCTGAGGCTGCATTTGCATGACAGAGCTTTTTATTTTCCACCTTCTGATACCCAGCAGGAGAGGGACATTATTGTCACTAGAATATTCCCGATTCAGTGAAATTTGAGTGGGCTAATTAAATAATGTAAAAACCTTGCCAAAGCCCAACAGTTTTGTGTGAAAGGAAACGACATGGCGTCCCCTCTCTTTATTTAAATGGGAGGAGAGGAAATATGTGAGTCTAATGAACTCTATAAGTTCCTGTGGCTTATTCTGAGCAAAGCAACCTTTAGCACTATTTGCATTATTAATATCCCAGATGGGCAAACTGGCTGATACTTGACACCAAATAAAAATCACATGGAAAAACTTTATTAACTTCTTCCTGTTGTCTTAGTGAGATTCCTCCTCAGTCCCAGGGAGTGAACACTGCTCCTTGGAAATGTGCTGGAAATGGTGAGTGCTTTCTGTCTATATCACTTTCATATTCTGTTTGTTTAAGGACTGGAAGTTTTGGCCTTGGAAGTTAATACCCAACTCCCATTCATGACAGTTGACTTTGGATGAGGCACATGTTGCTCCAGGTCTTTTTAGAGAGGGATGTGAACTTCCATCTTGGCAGAAGGAAGCAACCAAACCTCTGCTCCCACCAGAGCACCAGTTTTTTGCTTTTTAGGGAAATCCAAAGTATTTGCACATTCCTCAGTGTCTCTGCTATCTCTGCAAACCCTTTCTCCTTACCAGGTGCCTTTGTGGGACCAATGGTTTATCCATGGTCCCTGGGGGCTCAGTTGGCTAGATCCAGATGTGACAGAAACAGGGACATGTCAGGGGCAGACCACAATGCCCTCCTCTGCCCTGGCAATGACTGAGGCTTTTATTGAATCCCTCAGCACTGAATCTCTGACATGATCCAGGTTAAAGATATCCTTTTTGGACACATGTCCTTTTAGCCACAGGTTAAAATCAGATCAAACTCAGGGTAATTTCAGTGGCCCTTTTTGCAGCTGGAGATGTGGGGTCAGATGGAAAGGAGGAACTTTAGAAACTGGATTTTCTGCCAAAACTGGGGTTTCTTAACCTTCACCTTCCCCCAGCCGTAGCAGAACTGCCTCCTCATCAGAGCAGGCACAGGCGGCCCAAAACAAAACTTGTCTGAGGGGCCACACTTTGGTCTGCAACCTGAGGATGCTGCTGTTTTCCTCACCCATCCTTCATCCATCTAGGTGACAGAGACCATAAACCCAGGGGATGAGGTATCACAGGGATGTGGTATCACAGGAGGTGCCTGTGGACTTGTGTGGAGCGTCTAGAAACACCATTATGTCCAGGCAGGAACTGTCTGAGAAACTTCAAGCACAAATTTACAAATAGCTAATGGGCATCCCAAGATTTCCCAGAGGGGAGATGTGGGATCATCCCACCCCATGGTGTGTTAGGTAACCCTATTGAGAAACAATGTCCCTGGCTATCCAGAGCTCTGGATTAGGAGCCTGGCAGGTTAGATTTGCACTAAGAAGATGTCTCATGGTTTGGTGGTTTGTTTTTTTTTTCCTGTACAACATGTGAGATGTGGTGAGAAGAAATGCTCGACTCGTTCTGTGCCCAGATTGCTGTTACAAGTGAGTGCCCGAGGCTGAATGTTTCTGAGTGATTTCACTGTCCAGTCAGGACTGTTGATTCTGCTCCATCAGGTGCTGGCAGCTTGCTGGATGTGCTAAGAATTGCTGGGCTTTTAAAAGGCCTTTAATACATAGTCTGTCCTTGCCGGTGCTCTGAGAAACTTTGTGAGGTTCCCAGAAGGTCAGACAGAGCCTGGAAATGTCCTGAAATATTTGTCCCAAAATCTTTGCTGGAATAAGAGCTGCCCTTGTGGTTTCATGTCCTGTCCAAGAAGGTGCTGTAGCTGCCTGCCAGCCCCTCCAAGGCCCTTGGCTGCAAAGTGTGTGTGTGCTTGATTTTAAATGAATGAATAACATTGTTAAAGCCAATAAGGACATCCATGTGCCTGGCACTGGGTTTGTTTTATTGCTCTGCTTTCAGTTAGGGTTTGATGTTTTATCAGCCTCCCTTTGTGCTTCTGCAAGCTCATCCCTGCTCCTGTGTCTGCTCCAAGCCCCCATCCTCCTCGTGGGCATCCTGTGGTGGGCAGTGCATCCCTCCCTGCCTCCCTCCCTCTCTCCACCACCAGCACAGTTCCTCTCTGCCTTCCTTGCTGCAGGACATGCTGTGCAGTCCCAGGGAAGAGTGAGCATCAGCCCTGCTGCTCCCCAGCCCCAGTCAGTGACCACATAATTCAGAGACCAGAGAATGGATGACGGTGCAAACGTGATCAGACGGGAGGCGATGATCTGGAGAGAAGCATTATTAAAACTGCAGCAGCTGCAGGTTGAGCTGTGTATAAAATTTTGCAGGGATCCTGCTTCTGTCCTCTTCCTGGACCTGGCAGTTACCTAGAGGAGTCACATAATATCCTTCCATAGGTTACAGAAACTTCTTGGCACCCTGTATCGCCCAGGAATATTCTTTTTTAAAAAGAAGAGTAAATGCATCAGAAAAAGTGCAGAAGAGGCTGAGCAGACCAGCAATGCTGAAGTCCCTGAAACCGCACTTTCCTGCATAACCCGCCCTGGGAAGCTTCCTGTGCTACAGAGGGGGCAAGAAAGTCCTTGTAGTCCCTGCCAGTCTGATCACTTGACTCTGGAGACAAGGTTAACTCCAGCAGACTTGGAGGCTGAAGGAAAACTTTCTGTCCTAAAGCTGCCTTCTCTGCTGGGCCAGTTCTCATCCTCCCCTTTTATGTGCTTTCTGCTATTTTTATCTGGCACACAGGTTTGCTGAGCAAGAGTGCCCTCAGTCACTACTAATCAGCAACCTCCCCAATCATGTCTGGATAAATAGAAGTTTAACATATGCCCCAAATGGCAGAAGAGCTGGAAAACTTCAGTGACTAATCACTGTGAGAGGGTGCATCACAGCCACCAGAGCCATTTCTGCTAAGCTCAGGCTAAAAATCCCAGGGCAGATGCTATTTATGTTGTACAGCACTTCAGAGGCAGCCCTGCAAGAAAGCAGATAGAAATGAAGGTCAGACCAGGCCTTTTAAACACTACATTACTTAAATGGCTTTTCCTGCCTCAGCTGTCTTGCTCTGAGATTAGCCCAACTCCAAATGAGGAGGGTTTTGTCCCTGTGGCAGTAAATCCCATGCATATTTCTGTGCTGCTCTGGGGCTGGGAGATGCAGAGCTATCCCGTACATTTGCAAACAATTCCTCAAGCTGAACGCTTGGCTGGGAGATCCCTCCTGAAATAGTTAACGATTACAACATCTCCCCAAATTGCATCAATCCTTTGATCTACTTGGTGTTTGAAAAAACCAAGCAAGTCATTTTCTAAATTGCTGTCAAGTCTTTAATTTTTTAGATACCTGAAGCTGACATGTGAACACACCCATGTCTATAGCATAACCTTGGCTTCTCTGAATTTATGAGAAGCTTGGCGAAATTTGAATGATTGAGTTACTAAAATAACTTTCAATGTAATTACCATGCATTGCCTTTCCAGGTACCAGGGAAATTGGATAATTGAAGTTCAGGTGAAGGAGGTTGCACGGCTCTTTGTAAAAGCACGGAGTGTCCACTGTAGCTCTTTGAAGAAACCTCATTAAAATCAACAGAGCAGCATATGAAAACACGGAGTGGTTCGTGGTTTGGGAATATTTCTGCTCTTCTGTAGCCATTTTTTTCTGGCAGACTGGCTGGAAAACTGGCTGGGTGCTCGTGAATGAGGGTTGGGTTGCAGAGGATGCTGCATTCAGTGCAGTCCAGGGATGCTGCAGTGACTGTCTGGAGTGTTTGCACCTCCTGACACTCTGCAGGGGCAGAGACCAGACTCTGCATTTTCAAAGCAAGTGTAAACCCAGATTTAGCACCCTCTGGGTTACAGATTTAATCCCATATAACAGAGAGCAGCATGTGGCCCATACTTCAGAGCTATCAGTGGTTCCCACGTAATAAAGCAGTGGCACAGACCTGAATGCCTCAGAAACCATCTTTTCCTGACTCTGACCCCACCCTGACAACTGTGTGCCACAAGAATGCCTGCACCCTGGGTTAAAATTGCACTTACCAGCAGATAGGTTAGCTCAGCACTTTCGCAGCGTTTGTAATTTAAGTGCCTTGTAAAGGCCTCCATGTACCAAAATGAGCATGTCCTTGACCTACTGCTATTTAGGTAGATTGCCAGATTATACATTTAGTTATTTTTTCCTATGCTGCCTTGAAGAGCTGCAGAAAGAATCATCCCTCCATCAGTTGAGCGAGGCACCCCATAGATCTTCATTCCAGGCCCCCAGCAAACTCAAGGAAATAACTCTGTGTCACCTGTGTTTGTTCCACACTTTTAACTTTTCTTTGGAAACAGAATTTCTAGAGGCTTTTTGAGACATTTGAGACACTTGCCTGTGCCCAGCTTTCACATCCTGAGCAGAGCAAGGTGGGAGGCACCGGTGCTCCCTTTCACCAAGTATCAGAGGACTGAAAGATCTTTTTTGGGTCAGAACAAAATAGGACGCCCACTTGAACACAAGGGAACTGTGCAAATGCTGGATTTCTACTTTTTTGTTCTTTGGCCAAACTGTGAAGGAAGCTCAGGTTAGATCAATTCAAAGTAGATTTTTTAAAAGTATTTTTGCAAGGTGAAATATTAAGCAAAATATTTTGTTTTACTGAGAACATAAAGTCTGACTGCTCTGGTACTTGACTTTGTTATTTTTTCATTATGAAGCTTGAAACAAAGCCATGTATTTCATGCCTGAATTTCTAAGAATTCCACTCCCCTCACTTTTATTTTTTTTTAATTTGGAACATACCCAAGAAGTTCAGTCCAACCTAATAAAATCTGGCCATCTTGAGAACTTCATTTTTTAAAAAAGAATCTTTTTGCGCCTTAATATTTCTGGCTGCTTTTGCTGCGTGGAGCTCCCAGTCTTATGCCCCCAAGTCTTGCCTCTGGCACCATGCCCCATGTGAAAGCTGTGGGTGAACTGACATTTGTCAAGTGTGGCTTTGACTTGAAGAGTGTCAGGTCCTGCAGGATGGTCTCCTGTGACAACTCAGGGCAGCTTCCCAGAGACCAGGAATTTTCTGAACAACGGAAGGACTAAAAAGTGTTGGGAGGGACAAACTTTTAGGCTCTGATCTACATAACCATCATAGTGACGAGCCTGTGTGTTGCTGTAGTACAGCCTCTCATTGTGCCAGCCAAGTGTGATATCAGATCCAATTGGAAAAAATAAAAACAAAAATAGAAGAGCTCAAGTCCCAGCTCAGGTAACAGTTATGAAGTCAAATCAACTCAGCCCGTGCTAGGACAGCACTTAAATGTGTTCCCAGCCTTAAGTATGTACTTAAACTGGATCTAAGCATGACCCTGAAAATGCTCATGTGTTTTCCAGAGCTCAGTTTGTTGCTGTTCCAAAGGTTCCCATGAAAGCTGTTGCCTCCCTGAGTAAAGAGAATGAGCCTAGTGCACAGTTCCCAGAAATGTAAGAACTATAGTTAAATAAAATGGCAGTAATTGGATTTATGTCATCTAAATACTCTTCGGTGTGAAATCTCCTGTCTGTATGTGGGTGAAATGATTTCTTTCATCTTTGCATAAAACCAAGAAGTTATAAAAATGAGAAGGTATAAACATATCCTTCAGCAGCAAGTGTTGTACTGAATTGGCAATTCTTCTGCAGCTGAAGGGAAAAAGATGTTGAATATTACTGTATTGCAGTGTACACATTAGTAGACTATTACACAAAAACAGCATTGACTGTTCTGTATTAAATAGAGGTATATATGCATTTAAATAGGCACATCATGGCTCGGGTTTATTGCGCCAATATTTTATTTATCTATCACAAGCTTATTTTTACTGCTGACAAATATTTTCTGTGTCGTTTGAAATTCAAAAGAAATAGTCACACGCAGTCATTAATGTTTAAAGTCACAGGATATTATTTAGTGTAGTGCTAGTTGTATTATATTATACATTATGCATTAAATACTTTTCGGTGGTACACTTATTAAATACAAATTGAGGCAAACCAGTCCCTCAGTGGAAACAGACCTGCCAAATAACTATTTTCTTTTTACTTTCAATCTGACATACAAATGAAGATCTTTTGGATTTCAAAGCTGGTGCTTTTTTTACCCCCCTCTCTCTGTTTTCAGTGTGGATTTCCAGGGCTATGGGGACTTGTTAAGGAAAGATCAAACATAATGTATATATGTATTAATGCATGAAACAGATATATTTACCTCACTGGGGCATTGAGAATTAATTAGTCGCTGATTAGAAAGTGGTGGAAAGTGAAAACCACTATCTAAGCACTCGATGCTGTTTTTCCTTTGAATCTGCAGCTGGAAATGGAGCCGTGGGATGTGTCTGGGGCTGGGTGCAGCCTCAGCCCAGCCTGGCAGCCGTGGCTCCTGCACGGGCGTGCCCTGCACGGTTCATCTGGTGGATCTGTGGGATGGCTTTCCTGGGCTGCTCCGGTGTGACCGCTCCTGGTGAAGCAGCCCAGGCGCCTCCGGCGGTGCCTCAGTGTCCCCAGAGCCTTCCCTGCTCAGTCCCTGGAATCGCTGGGTTTGAGCACAGGAACAGCCCCAGGATCCCACCGGACTCCTGGAATGCCTGGATCCTGGTCACACCGGGAGGAGGGAAAGAGCAGAGCAAACACTAGAGGATGGCTCCCCTCAACAACCCCCGGCCCCTACCAGGGAGTTCCCAAGCCTGATTAACCATCCCCAGATCTACTTCCTGTGACATGTTCATTCTTTCATTCTTTCCTTGAAGCGCTGAAACCCTCAGCATCCCCAGGGTAGTGCTCCAAGGAGCTCCCAGAGTTGTTTTCCTTTTATTCCACCTTTTTGTCTGTTTGTTTCTTTGTGTTTTTTGTTTGATTAGTTGGTCGGTTGCTTTTTTTTGTTTTGTTTCTGATTTGGTTTTGGTTTTCTATTTTTAGAAAGCACTTTTTTTGGTTTGTTTTTACCCTGCCATCCACTGGTTTGATGCCATCTTGTTCTTGTGCTGTGGAAGGCAATGAGACATCAGTCCCTGCTCACCCTCCTCATATGACTCCTGAGCTTATAGACCCTTATCACATCTCCCTTGTCATTCAACTCCCAACGTGAGAGGCAAGACAAATCCTGCTTAGCTGTTCCTTGTGTGGGTTAATTTCCCTGAACTTTCCTCTAAGGACAAGGCCCATTGAGCCAGTGCTGAGGGATGGAGAGCTTGGTAAAAACGAACTTACAAACTGTTAAGTTTTTCTCTAAAGCCTCTTCTCATCCCACTGGGAGGGGAAGGGGAGGCACCAGGAGATGGGCTTGGAAAGGAGATTTTTGTAGCTAGCTCAGTGTGTTGAATTACTGCTCCTGTGTGAATTTTTGTTTCTGAATGCTGTGGCAGGTATTAGTATATTGGGATTGTAATTAGGAGGCAGGACAACCAGGGGTTTTATGTATGTGTCTTTTGTTATTTAAATCTCCTACATACAGTCAAAGCCAGCTCTGGAGCTGCCTGTGCTGGCTTTGCAGCTCTTGTCTAACCAGTGAAACCCATTTAAGTCATGGAGACTCTTGGGCCTTCCAGCTGTCACAGTCCCCTGCTACAACAAGAGAATCAGAAAAACCTCTCTACTACTTCTAGCTCAGTTCAGCAAATGTGATTTGGGTTTTCCTGTGGGTTGGAGGATGGGGTTGTGTTGGGTGGGGTTGCAGATATTCAGTGCATCCCAGGCATACAGGCAGCAAGTCTCAGACCATCTTTAGAGAGCAGAAAATGCTGCAAAATCTGGGAAAAAAAAAAAAAAGTAAACCATTAAAATAAAGAAAAATAATAGATTGTGATGGCTTTGTGGAATTAGAAACACACTTCTTAGGCAGCCTTTAACCCCTTAGTTCACTGCCAGCATCCTCAGACCTTGCACATAAATGGAAAGCAGGACTTGAGAAACGTGGCACAAAGGGGTGGAACGCTGGGGTGTTGCCATCAGCCCCTCAGAGAGATGGAGCTGAGCTGGGCTTTCAGCCCTTGCAGAAGCAGCTGAGCCCTGTGGTGATGGTCAGCCCCTGGCTGCTTCTTGCCTGTGTGCTGAAAACACAGCACAATAAAAGGCCACTCTACACAGCCACGCTGAGGCCTGCCCTGAACTCCACCGGAGCTCCTTGACACGATGTTTTCCCTTCCCTTGGGGACATATAAAAGCATTTATCTGCCCAATCCACGTGGGCTGAGGACTGCTGTAGGGGAGCATGTCCGTGTGTGCGGCTCCAGGCACGGCTCTCAGGGACTCACGGGCTCTCACTGGCATGGGGCTCTGTTCATCTCAGTACATTTCAGCCAGGACCCCTTGGACGCACATCTTGAGCACACAAGCAGCATTTTCTCAACATTGGTCTTTCTGCTTCAGCAGCAGATGGATTGAGAGGCAACTAATTCCTCTTCTTGAAAGCAGACCAAGCCTCAGCGCCCGAATCTCTCATTAAACAAGCAGATTTACTGCCTTCTAATTTCCTATAGATTTTGCATTAGCTTCTTATCTGCTGTGCCTCCCACAGAAAACTGGATGAGTCTGTTCCCCATCCGGGTGGCAAACAGTGTCAGGACTTTAAGCACATTTACTGGGCATAGTGGCTGCTGGGTGGCACTGACTGCTGACTTTGGTAGGTGAGGGGACAAGTTGTAGCTGCCATAAGGGAAAACCTTCAGATCTTAGGCTCATTTTATCCAAATCTGTCAGAGACTTAACATCTTTGGCTGTATGTAATTAAAAAGAGGACATGAGAGGACAGGGAAGTAAGTGGATAGGCAGCAGCACAGACTGATGGGGTGACTGCTGAGACAACCAAGAGGAATATAAGAAAAACAGGAAAAAACCATAAAAAATAGCTCCAGTTTTTAGGGCCACAGGTTGCTCTGCAAGCTCTATAGAAATTGAAGGGAAGGTCATAAATCCATTAAAACTCCTTATAACACAATGAAAACAGGGGCAGTATAATATTTTCCCCTGCCACTTCAGCCCCCTGTGCCAGCCACCGGGATGAGTTACTGGGAGCACCTCAGGGAGCTCAGGAGAGGTGGATTTGCTGGGCCAGCTCCCAGTTGAACATTGCTGCGCTCTGGGGGAGCAGCAGCACACACGGATCCTGCGGAGGGCTGGGCGCTGGAGCAGTGAAGGCAGCGAGGACTGGCTCCGGCTTCTCTCCCGGGAATGGTCCCGGCTGGGCACGGACAGGGCGGTGGCTCCTCCCTGCTGGCCTGGCAGCTGCCGGCTCTGCCTTCAGCCCCGTCTGACCCCGCCAAGAGAGAGCTGAAATTCAGTCTCCTGCCGTCCATCGGGAAGGAACCATGAGAAAACAGCAGTGTTGCGCGGCAGAAAAGAGTCTGTTTACATCTTTGGTGGAGTGGATGAAAGCACCCAACCAGCCCTGTTTATTTTAGCAAAGGTTTTATGGATTGTCCGGAATTTTCATTAAAGTGTTATTTTAAAATTTTCTTCTCCTCTTTCTGAATAGGGAGATAGTGGAAAGCCAAGGAGACCCTCCTGAGACCTGGTGTGAAGTGTCTAACAGGGTAATTAACCCACGTTCTCTAAGAAACTCTCCTTCAAGCCTCACAACTTCAAAGAAAAACCCCACAGTACCTCTGGCTGCAGGGTGTCCGTGCCTTGCTGTCTGACATTTGATACAAAGGGGATTCATTCTCCCACATCCAGGCTGAAATTCTCCGGGTACTAATCAGTGATCTCACATTTTCAGCTTGAAATGATTTGTGTGAAAGCCATTAGACGGTAGGAAGTGGGGTGTATGAGAGAGTTCTCTCTCAGCCTTTCCAAAGAGGAAGTAAGTTTTATTTGCATTCCTTGCCTGGTGATATTTAAGATTTTTGCCCCCAAATTTTAAGCAGTAGAGGGAACTGGACCACCCTGTGCTTCAGCAGTGTTAGAAACAAAATCCGGCTGTTGAGTGTTTGTGTGTTGTCTTAGACCTGAGGTTCCATGCTGAGATATCTTCTTTAGTGGAAATTAAATAACATACAGTTGCCCCTGTCTACAAGGCTCATTACTGTCTGTCAGTTCTGACCATTATATCCACTTAAAATACCACAGGGAGAGCTTATTGGGATTCTTCTGATATACTATTCCTCCAAAAGTCAATCAAAAACCAATCTAGTGCACTTAAGGCTTTTACTGCTTTGCTGAAGACAATCTCCCAGTATTGGCTAATCTGCACAGCCTGCTCCCATAGCACAATGATTTTTGAGGGCATGTGAGAAGAGATTACCTACCTGTTTGTAAATGAGAATAATGGCTCACTTTCCCTGGGCTCTGGGTGTGCCATCAGAGGTGACAAATGCAATTACTCCTCCTTCTCCAACCGGAAGGGGGGAAAACCCCAAGTGCAAGGCGTTTGTTTGGCCTGTGCCATAAATTCAGGGGAGAGTTGCTGGGTGGGAGGGAACCGTCGGTGGGATCGCTGGTCGGGGAGGTGAGCAGCGGGCAGGGGAGCTGAGTTATTTCCCCGAGGTGCTGGTATGTGAGGCAGATTCCAGCGTGGGAGGGGAAGGGTTTGTTTTCAGAGCAGCTAATAGTCCCAAAGCGTCCCGAGGGCCTGTGCAACCCTTGCTCTGCAGTCAGGGCAGGGAAACAGTGAATCAGAGAATCTGAAGCAGCAGAGGCACAACAGGGTGCTTGGAGAGAGACAGCCTGCCAGAGCAAGGGGACAGACTGTGAGTGGTGCTTCCAGCAGATGGAGGGATGGATGGACAGATGGACAGGCACAGCACTGTCCGGTTAGAGTGCCAGAAGTGTTAAGAAAATATTGTGTCCCTACTGAGGGTCTGTGAACCTCTAAGACACTTCTCAGGGGTGGAGCAGCACCTTCCCCATCACAAAGACAGGGAAACCAAGGCACAAAATAATTCATCAGTTAGCACAGACAGTTTAGAGAAAACCAAAGAAGAGAGCAGAGGGATCCTTGCTCCCTGCCCTGCTCTAATGAAAACAGTGCCCCTTTGTTCCCTCAATTTAAAAGTAAGTTTCACTTCTACATTTTTCAAGACATGCAGTGTCCCTGAGGGTTGTGTACTGGGAGTTAGCATCAGTCTGGCTTCCAGATGGCACAGAAAGCCTCCATGGATCCTCTCACCATCCGTAACCCAGGTACTCCAGCACTGCTGGTGCTCTCACTCATCCTGATGGGCTCAATGCCTTTGAGGAGAGACAGCCCACACTGTGCCCTTTCTCTTCTAGCCCTCTCATAAAGCCAGGGCTCTCCTTCTGTGCCAAAACTCCCAACTCAAGCATCAATTTATGCATATTTCATGCATAACTGAGGTATCCTGCACAGCTGTACAGAGCTGTACACAGTTGTACAGTTGTGTACAGTTGTACACAGTTGTACATCTGAATAGAAGGCAGATTTCCCCAAGTATAGCTCGTACTGAGACAGAGAAGTGCAGTGGTGGGGCTTAGGACGCCCTAAGCATCAGTGTTCTATGGGTACAGCAGTCCTGTGTTGTCTTTTAGTTGGTAGACATGCCTGATGTCCTTCACAAAGTCCTTGAGGCCCCTTGGGGTTCAAGAATGCTCCTCCCTGAAAGAGAAAGACAATTCTTCCTTTGCTGAGCCCTGACAATTTTCATGCCACATTGTGCATGCACTCTGTTAGCACATTTTAGTGGTGTTTGAATGTGTTAGGGAACTGGACACTTACTGTGATGTTTCAGGGCCCAATTTTTAGCATGCAGGGCTTAATCTCCCAATTTCTGCTTCTCTTTCCATTAAGTGAACCTGGAATCACCCTCTGTTAAATCAAGGTGGAGTTTCCTTGCCATAGGGGTTTTGCAAGGGGATAGAAAGGCACAAATTCAATGTCACCTGAGGTTAAATTGCTCCAGACATGCCTTGAGAGTCTCCCTCATTGCTGGCAGGGATGGGCTGTGTGAGAGCACAGAATACTTTGGGACCAGAGAGGGATGGACTCACCTGCTCCTTGCTTTTCCTAGAGGTTTGTTGAGTAATATTTCTTTTTTGGTGATTTAACTATCACTCTGAACATTAGGCTACTTATTTCTCTAATTCCACTCTGGCCATACTCTTGTAAAACCTCGTGCATCACATTACAGAATATTAAACAACACAAACTTTTGTGACATTTACCTGTGATACTATTTTGGAAGCACAATAAAGAGATCACTGTATCCCGGATGGCTCAATGAGAAATGTGGTTCCTAATCTGAGTAACACCTCTCAGCCCCTGTGGAGGCTTTCCCTTCCAGGTGTGTGCCCTGGGAAGCACCACGGCAGCAGCAGCCCTGGCAGCAAGTGCAGGAGAACAGATGCAGCCCAGCCTGTGCTCGCAGTTCATCGCTGGGGCTCTGTTGCCTTCAGCAGAGGAAACAGAGCAACCGAGGTTCCTCCCCAGCCTGGAGGGAAGCGTCTGTGTCTGAAGCTAGCAAAGGGGGAGACTGATCACTCCCGTCCTGCTGATTACTCAAAAGCAGAGGCTGACTTTCTAAGCTTGCGATTTTGCATGTCCCTGCACAGACACAGCGTCTGACAGCACGGCAGAGTTTGATGTGTTTATCCACAGCTCCCTGGGACACAGAGGAGTGTGTTCCTCTCTTCTTCTGTTTTATGGATGAGGAGTGGAGCAGAGATGCTAAAGCTCAGCCTGACTGTCTTGACAGCAGCCATCAAAGAAATCCACTGTGGAGAAAGGAGCCTGTCACCGATTATTTCTCCTCCACGCAGGGAAGCCCTGCAGCACTGGCCGTAGGGCCACTGTGAGCACCAGGAAAGGCTCCATCTGGGTCTGGGGAAGCATCTGCCTGCTCAGAGGTCACCTACCTGGAATTCATGTCCCAGTTGCTGCCATCCTGGTCCCTCCACCTGGAATAGATAATGATCTTGTTATCTCCTTTGTACCATCTTTAGCACATTCTGAAGAGGAAAGTGATGCCACCGCTCTGTGCACGATGCAGCCAAGTCCAGCTGTTGTAAATGCTTAACGAGGCTTAAATGGGTGGTCACATGTTGGGTTTGAACTGCTAAAGCCTGCATTTGCAGTTGAAATCTCAAATAGTGTAAAAATTGTCAAGTGACTCACAGAATGACTAACATGACATCTGTATAGACTTCAGGAGACATTTTCTACCCTTTTCATACCCAATCACAGATTAATTCATCAATTTGATAAAATAAAAAGTAATTAATACATTTCTGTCATGTATCTCCTTGCAGTCAGAATGATAAAATATTCACAGGAGAGGTGGCTTGGAAACATGAATTTGATGAAGATGATTTAAAAAGAAAGAAACTTTAATTAAAGTCTAGAAAGGTCATTGAGTCCTACCATCAGATAATGGTGAAATTATAAAACAGATGGCAAATGTCCCCAAGAAGAAGAGAAGCAGTGGTCTGGAAAAAAAGAAAGAGCTACTGCTAACAAAGTAAAACTCAACTCAGCACAGGCATTGTTTTAACAGCCTGGAGAACAGGAAGAAGTGGCCAGACAATTTGGACTTGAACTAGACTTCTTGACTGCTATTGAAAATATTTAACTTATGGAGAAGAACATTGTATTTAGGTTTGTCTCAGTCGTTTCACTGATTTCTTTTTTTTGATGCAGTGTGACAGAGGAAGATGCTCTGCTGTCTCCAGAGAGATCAAACCTGAGGTAATTTGAAACCTCATTCCAGAGGAAAGCTAAAGGTGAGGGCCAACAGGCCCAGACATTCTTAGATAACTTTTCAGAGCTGAAGCTTGGAGTCAAAAGGTGCTGTTGGCAACAGATATCTCTGTGTCTTAATCCCACTGCTGAATGAGCTGCTTGCTTGGGAAGGGCTGTGGGCTGGATGGTGGCATGGTCATCCCAGGGGCATAAAGACCAGGGCATGACAACTCAAACTAACCTTCACCTGTGACCAGAAACCTTTACTGTTTTGGAAGACTATGGGCTGAGACAAGAATACAAAAGTCAAGCAGATGAGGAAGACCAAAGCCCAGACTGAATGCATAATTCTTGGCAGGAAAAGCAGATATATCCAGCTTGCCCCATGGCTTGGATGTTATCTTGCATGTTGTAGGACTACGTGACCTGGTGTAATGCAATATTTGTGGGGAGGAATTGTGTAATAGCTGTGGCAACATGGTGCTATGAAGGTCGTACCTCCTTACTGTCTTTGAGGGAAATAAGGAGGTTTCAAAAAAGCAGAAAACTGGAGTATCTTTATTTGCCCTGTGATTATGGTAGTATTAAGTGTGGGGGCTGCTGCTTCCCCAGAGATCCCACTGCTGCTCCCAGAGCTTTGTTCAGGTCTCAGCATCAGGGAAGGCCAGGTTCAACCCTAATTCACCATGATATCATCTTCACTAATGCTGTCGCAATCTATTTCTTCCACTAAAGCCTGTCTCAGCTGAAGCAGTGGAGGGATGGTGCTCACTTACTGAGCATCTATTGCAGACACTTTGCTGCTTGTTGCTCCACACACAGCCCCAGGCATGAGATCCTGTGTTGGCTTTAAGCTCTCTGGGGTTTTTCTTGTACCCATTGCTGCCAGGTGAGTAACGGAGGCATGGAGGGGTATTAAGAGCAGAGGTTTGCAAGGAGGCTGAGTACCTGCCTGCAGTGCACCTGAATTGTCACAGTACTTCACCTCTCACAGCTCCCACTGTCCCGTGGTACCCAGGAGGGTTCAGCCCTCATCCCAGCAGACCCCTGGGGGTTGAGTGGTGCTGAGCACATTGCCAGTGGCGGCAGAGGGAAGCGGGGGGATTACAACTCAATCCCAGCTAAAACAAGTGGATTTCTCTTCTCCTCACACTTTCTAACCTTGCAGACAGACGAGGCAGTAAATGCCCTCCTTGGCTGCCTGGCATTGACTTGCTCCTCAAACACGTTTGTTATGGTGAGCAATGCCGTTGTGGAGGAAATGTCAAGCGGCTACGTAATGAAACATGCCAACAAAATAAACATACACCAAGCAGTATTCCCAGGGTCTCATGCTTCACAAACAGAACAGTAGGGCACTTTGCAAAGGCATCTCATTGATTGCAGCAGAGGACAGGTTTCTCTCATCATCTGAGTCAGCCTTGATGTTGCCGACTATCAGACAGCATCCTTGGCATCTGTCTCAGGCTCTCAGCAGGGGTACGCCGCGATTTGAAGTGATGGTCTCAGACATTTAAATCACAGATCCTTCTCCCACACTGTAGATAAAAGCAGGTGAAGACAGGCAAAACTAAGCTGTGACACATGCCACCTGTCAGGGTGGGCTGAGGGACTCAAACCAGGTTCTGCCCATGGTTATCCACACAGCTCCTCTGCCCGGTGTGACCCCTCCTGAAGCAGAGCTGGCTGAACAGGTTGTTAGTCCCTGAGCAACCACATTTCTCAGGGATTTCTTCAATACTTAAAACATTAACAAGGAAAACCAACAATTTTCAGGGATGTCATGGGCTGTATCCTGGCAGATACAGATACCTACACCCCATACAGGAGTCCCGCTAATTGTGCCTGTGTGGGCAGCACTGCAGTAAATTGGTCTGTGAACTTCAGCTGGAGCCTGGTTCATAAAACAGTCTTCAAATCCCCCAGGCATCCTCTGACCCAGCACCCTCTCTCCTTTCAGTCATCTCTGTGCATCAGCATTGCCTCACTATCACAGTAAACTGAAAGACCAAACCAGTTTTCATGTGCAGTGTTTTATTTGTATAACTCGCATATGAAAGATCAAAGGTGGGCTGATAGGGCTGCTCTTTTCCCTGACATCCTCAGCATCCCCTTGGCTAGTCGAGATATTAAAGACGGGCGACAGCATAGACCAAACTCTCTTGGTTATCTTTTGGGCACACATTGGATGAACTGAGGCAGACAGAAACCAGATCTACATGCCTCTTTCTTTTCTCTTTTTGAAGGAAAATCGTGCTCCCAGGGAACAGGGATCTGACACAACAGAGTTTGAATGTACTTTTATTTTGTTTTCTCTAGCAATTAGTTGAGTTTCTTTTGGTTTGTGTTTTATCTGTTATCTCATGTCTACTACATTTTCCAGAAAGTTTCTTTGATTTGCAGTGCATTATAGATTCTAAAGGAAATAACTTCCCTTCCTTCTGCCTATTTAAATTGGTTAATGTGTTTAAACATTTTCTCCCCCTGCCAAAGGCAGTATAAAAGAAGGGCTTTTGCAGAGGTGTCCTTGGGGCAACTCACTGCTTTCATGTACATACACAAGTGTGCACAGTTTTGCACAGTTTTCCTCCATCACTTATAACATTCCATCATTTGAAATGGGTCGTTTAGTTATACTTCTTTGCAAAAAAAAAAAAAAAAAAAAAAAAAAGAAAGTTTTT
>VZTJ01005217.1:1278110-1289413 GCA_013397795.1 Orthonyx spaldingii
AAAAAAATGCTTTTTCCCACATCAGGTCTACCTCTTCCAGCCTGTTGCACTGCTGTGCCAAGCAGAAATCCTCAAACTGATTTTACTGATTGATGGTATCTCTGTGTTAAGGACCTGCTTGTTTTGGAAAATGGCAGCCAGAATTTCTCTGGTGTAGAGAAGGAAAACTAATTAGCTCAGACAGTGCACTGACTTGCTGGGTTCTGCCAGGAAAGGGCTTGGCTAAGCTCCCTGAGCTGACCCCAGGGTTTGGGGAACTTGTGTCGTGGTCAGCCTGGACTTTGTCCCCTGCTGTCCAGCAGCTCTGCCTCACTCTGGTACCAATCTCTTACTTTTGTGCCCTATGAACAGCCCTAGGACCAACTACTGCGTTGATCACCCCATGGGGCTACTTACAAACCCTCTCGTATCCTTCATTTTTCCTTCATCCTTAGTCTTCCCTTGTATCCTTCATCCTGAAGAGACCAGGAACATCTCACTCTCAAAAAGACAAAAGATAACACCTTACAAATCCAAATTTAGAACAGTTTTTTTCTTCTTTTGAATTAGGTAGGAAAATTATTGCTCTTGTTACAAAGTCATTCTCGGGTCCTGGCTCTCACTGCCTGGACTTTGCAACTGAACACTGGTGCTTCTTTTGCCCCACAGACTGAAGAAAACACTGGTTTTGTGTGTAATGTAGGTGTTGGGCCACTTGAAGGAGATCCCAGGAGCACCATGCCAGGGTGCTTAGTGAAGAGGACACTCAATCCTACCTTGGATCTGCCCCTGTTTGGAAAGCTGGGAGTGGGGAACTGGTCGAGCATGCCTGGAGAGGGACTTGGCATTGAGTGGGTAACCTGTGTTTTGGAGAAGCTGGATGAAGGAAAACAAGCAAAAGCCTGTGTAATTCTCCCTGAACTGGGGTTTTCACCAGCCCAACTACACTGGTCACAAATCACACCTCATTGTGCCTGACAGTCACAGCTAGGCTGGAAAAACCTTGTCATCCTGACCTGGCCTCAGGAGCCAGAGGATTTAGTGAGCTCTTCTTTGCTGTGTTTTGAGAATTTCTTAAGAAAACACTTTCGTTCTGTGGGTGATTTCACAAGTTGGGAGAAAAGCAGCTGTTGGTGGTTCACAGCTCAGATTTCCCTGAGAAGTGTAAAGTCTCAGCTGGATACCACGATGATAGATTTTATAGATTTCCCCCCTTCCTCCAGATCCAGCAGGCAGCTAAACCCAACAGTGAGCTACAGTGCATTTCTCTGTGTTTAACTTCTCCTTGAGATAATCCATTTGCCTCTGTTCTTTGAAAACTTACTGAATAAGCCACTTGTTTCACACTGGTGGGGAAATAACACTTTGGGGGCCCCTTTTGTGCCTGTCTTATGTACAACAGAAGCGTGGAGTTTTATAAAGTCCAATAAATACCCAGCTCTGCCAGATGTTAGCTTTCCCTTTTATTTTTTATTCCTTTTTTCCCTTTCCCTCTTTTTAATTTTCCTACTAGAAAGGAGGTCGGAATTTGAGTTCCAGACTTTGGCTGACTGCAAATAAAATGGGACTGTTTCTAAGAGACATGTTGTGACAGTGTAAATTATCACATTTTAGATGGTGTTAAATATAGAAATGCCACTTAAGAAGGGATGCATTTTATTCGGCGTCTGATATTTGTCTCGTCAAGACATCCTTGTGAGATGGTGTCTGTTTATTATCTTCCCACCTTTTTACTCCATTATTCTGCTCCCTGTGCTGACAATGGTTAATGAAGAAGTTACAGCCTTTTTCTGTGTTTCGTGGTGCCTGAGAGGTGGGGGCAGGTCACTGTGTGGCTGGAGGGGGCTGACTCCAGACGAGCCTGCAGTGGAGGAATTCCCATTTGCACTTATCCTCCCCGGGATAAACCTCTGGATTAAATGCAGGGAGCAGAAAGGGCTGAAAAGGCCACGCTAATACACAGTCCTGTGTCTCCATCCAGGGCTGAGGGGCTGGAGGGTCCGCAGGAGGCAGGAGGAGAGAGAGCCCGAGTCAGGAAAACCAGGGTGAGGAAGAAAAACATTTCCCTTAGACTGGAAGAGGCAGAACTCACTGGAGTGAATGGTTTTGAAGTTCGTTCAGTTATTTTGGCTAAATCTGGCTCGTTGATGGCTCTATTTCCTTCTCCCTGTGGAAAAGCATGTGTTTGGTCTCATTAATTAAATGAAAAAGTGGCATTTTCTTTATGGTGTGTGCTCTCTGCTGCTCCTCAAGAGTGGTAATTGTGTGGAAACTTTCATAGTTTATACCTAAAGGAATCTTAATTTTAATACATACAAAATTACACCTATTTAAGCCTCATTTAGTTAGAAGCAGTGCAGTTTTCCATCAACCACCTCTCCAAACAGAAGCTGGCTTTGCACTTAAAGTGGATTCTCAGTTGTAACTTTATCTTCCCCACCTTGGTCTCAGCTCCATTAAACTTAATCACCATCATCTACCACTACCCGTTCAGTTAATGAAAAATAGTTTTCTCCAAAGGTAAAATATTGTAATTAAAGACTCTATACATCAACAATAGCTTTTTTGCCTTCCACCTTTTTCCATTTTTAAAACTGGTTTGTTCTGTGCAGAGTGAAATGCCAGAAATGCTTATGAGACAAAATAATTCTGCTCAGACAATGAGAAAAATAATCACACAGGATTACATGGCCATAGATAAAATTTTGCAAGAGGTTCTTGTCCCTGCCATGGATCATCAGGCAGATCTGATAAAACTCTTAAGTAGGCCAGTGTTGCCCAATAAGTTAATAGCAGTGTTGCTTTTATTCAGAAATGATACCAGGCTGCTTTTAAAGCAGTAATGAGACTTGTGCATGACTGGGCATGTGGTCAGGCCAGAAATCCCAGTCCGTGGCAGAGAATAGGTCCATCCCTCCATCCACAGCACTCAAGGCTATGCCAGCAGTTCTGAGTGGTGATGGTTCAGGTTAACTGAGACAAAGTGAAATAATTTCTTTGGTTATTCACAATATCAGTTTGCTTTGTCAGAATTGCTATTTTTTCCCCCTATGCACTGAATTAATTTTGTCCTTTCTTCCTTACCCCCTAAATTAAAAAAGTTCTACATGGAAAATTCCTGATTTGTGCTAATAAAAATATGTACTTGTGTATGTTCTTATGATGCACACCCAGCTATATAAATACAGATGATTTGCAGCTATTCAGAAATAAAGCGGGACTTTCAAAAGCAGTCTAACTACTCCCAGCCTAAACTAGTTGCAGCAAAATCAGGGAGAGTTTATAATTAAATTCACTGGGAGCTGTGCTAGTCCCCTGCTGAGTGCTTTTAAACATTCCTCTCCTTAGAATCTACTGGGAGACAAATATACTGTATTTATAGCCATCTTGTTTCAATATAAACATGTCAAACTGTAAATCTCAGACACAGAGATGGGCTCAAGCTGAAAACCTCAAATCCAGATTTCCGACGTTCTCTGTTTCAGATCAGCTCTGTTGTGGGCTTTGGGTTTGAGGATTTGGGACTGGTTTTTCATTTAGGTCCGGCTTCCCTGCTTCAGAGAGGGTTGGCTCCCACACCCCGTGTCCCACTGCACTCCAGTTAAACTTCACGAACTGGATTAGCTCCTGATTTCTCTCAACTCCAAGGTGCCTTGCTGGAGTGAAACATCCTTTATGTTTCAGCACCTCTGTCCCTGATAACCTTGCTCCCCTTCAGAAGCTGATTATGCATTTCCTCTATTGTGGGAGCAATGTGTACCTGTCGTTGGTTTCACATTTTTGTTCTGTGCGTCCCTGTGTTTTCCTTTCCGTGCCCTGTGCTGAAGAGAGCCTAATAATACAGCAGCAACAACAAAAATAGCATCGTGGCTATTATTATCCTTGCACAGGTTTCTCGCTGGGAACAGATCCATCTGTGAAATGTCCGTGTGCTGCAGGACGGGCACCACTCCTGCCTCCTTGAGCTCCTCTGGTGAGGGGCAGAGGTCGGAGAAACACCATGAACTTTGGCTAATTTGGGATAAGACAGCAGCTTTTGGTGTGTAGACTATCCCCAGCTTCTTCAAGCAGTAGATCTGAGGGATAAAGTGGGGGAAAGGGAAATGTTTCCATAACGACTGGCACGTGAATGCTGTTGTGTTCCCGTGAGGTGTTGGTGTGCGTTCACGGCTCCGAAAAAGGTGTGCGTGCTCTGCAGATGTTTCCTCGGCGCGGGAGATGTCCTAATAAGCAGGTACATTGTTCCACATGTTTAATCATGAACGGCAGTGAATGGCTGCTTCAATTCTCCTGACCCTTTTTTTTCTTCCCTCTAGACCTTTTCCTTTCCTAGCCTGTCACAAATGAGGAATGATTATTAACCGAAATAAAAATTAAAAAAAAAAACACAAAAAGAAAGCAAGGAGATTAGGCTTGGGGGAGAAGGGGGACTTGGGAACATAAAGGGGAGTGGAAGTGTGTTATGTAGTATTTGTTTTCTCTGCTGCCATTTTATTGCTTTTCTGGGAGCACTGCCAGAAAAATGGCGAGTAGCACTTTAATTAAAGAAGGCTCTGTGTGCACTCCAGCTGTTCCTCATGTGACCAGCCTGTCTATGGGTAAAGCAAAGGATGCTCCCGCCAGCCTGCCCCAATCAATGCCAACCTAATTCCTGACCACACTGCCGAGCGTTGGTGCAAACCTGCGGCGTTCGGGGCTCTGTCTGCCAGCCAGATGCTTGGTGCCCCGTCCTGCTCCTGATAGCCTCATGGATCCAAAGGCAGAGTCTGGCAGAGGCATTGCTGGGGGTGCAGGAGTGCGTGGAGGGAGGTGGAGCTACACTAAACACATTTTCTCTGCCTGCAGCAATATGCCTTACCTATAAACAGACTGTGCTGCCTGGAAGGAAGGGCAGTTTGGGGCTGGTGGCGGAAGAGGGGGCTCCCACTGAAGTTTCTGGGAAAGCAGAAGTTGGCTGTGAATGAATATGACTAATTTTTCAGCAGTAACCTAGATCTGAGATGACCTAAGCTCAGGGAAGACTACTGCATTTATTTATGTATATGTATATATGTATATATATATTATTTTTCTGCATTTGGAGAAAAATAAGTTCAGCTGGAAGACTCCATCTATGCCGATGCCCCTGAACTGAAAAACCCAGCTGCACATCTGGAAGGTGCTCTATGCATTCATCAACAATCTTTAAAAAATGCTAGAAAAAGCTAACAAAGGGATGGAATTTTTTTGTGACAACCCAATGAGAAAACTGACATAGCACCTTGTACCTTATACATACTAAAGTTGTTTCTGGTGAAACCATCCTCTGAACCTATTTTTTAATGGCAGAAAATATGTACTGTGGAGATCTAGGCTATATAATTCCTTAAGACAATAGGTTGGACTGAGGTCTTGTTTTTGCTACAGGGCCCCTTTGCAGCCCTCTGCCAGTGTGGAGGGCACGAAGATGAATGTGATGTTGTTTGTGCCCACTGTGAGGCCATTCTCCAGTGCCAGACAGGCGTAAAGGGGCCTCTCTGTAAGCGAGAGCTTCATAAAACCCTGTGTAATAAAACCCTGTGCTTTTGTTGCAGCAGCTCAGTGGCATTACTGCCATTGCAAATGTCACTCCTGACGTGTGCTAATTTAGGTGCGACATGAAACGTCCAAGTGTAACCTGAAGTGTCCCACAACTGAAGCATTTTGTTGTTCTTTCACACACCTCACCTACCCGTAACACGAAGCTGCTTCCTCCCACAATGGTGCAGAGCTGAGCCTCCTGTACTGACCTGCATGAAGACCTTATTTTGGGAGCTTTCCAACCCTTTTCCTTTCATAGCCTGAGAATTGCTCCTTCTGTATTCATCTGTCTCCCACACACCGAGGTCTATTCACATGGTTTATAGCAGTGGAGGTGAATTGATATAATACATTGAGGAGATTCGAGACAAAACTATTGTATTTCTGAAAGTCAACTTCAGAGTAGTGGGGACAGGCTGGACTTCCTCCCCTTTCCAGCAAAAGAGGGGAAATACTGGCAAAACCTGATAAAGAGGAGATGTTATCTGGATGTGGCAGAAAGCACGAGATGGAGTATTGGTGTGCAGGTGGGAGGCTGGAGATCTACCTTGCATACTTTGTGCAGCGTTAATGTGTTTGCAGAAGGGCTCAGGGGATCTGAACAACTGTTGATGCATGTTGAAAATATTGTATAAAAGGGTCATTTCAGTCTGTCCTGGTGGAGAAGCCATGTTGCCAGCTGTGGGTAGTTTCTGAGCAGTAGCTGGATGGAGGCTCTTGTGCAATGTTTTCTTTGTGTGTTTACTGTGAAACCCAAAGGATGCTCTGGGCCCTCTCTTTGCACACCCACCAGGTTGTCATTGTCAGATTTTGGGTCCTATTGATTACAGCAGTGAGGTTTCCTCAGATATGGAAATACCTGTGGGCCCTGCTCTTAGTGTCCCCAAATCTGGCCATGGTCATCTCTGCTTGTGAGCTGGCTGCACACCCTGCTCTTGTCTGGAAATCTGAGGAGTGCAGGGTCTTTTTCTTTCACACTCAAATGCTGATCTCCTTTCAGTGGCCCTGCCTGTTTGTTTGCACCCCAGCTCATTTCTCTGAGGTGATTTATCTGTCTTCTGCAGTCCAGTTTCTCTTCGGGTGACATCTTTATGGGTCTCTTTCATGTATCTGGTGCTGTCTTTCAGCTAAATACCAGATTGTTTCCTCCACCTATGCAAGTTTCTTTTTACAAGAAAACTCATAAAATATTTTCCTTCCCCTGTACTTTACTTTTTGGCTTCCTAGGCAGTTTACCTTCTCTTCACATACTTTTGAGTGAACCTTGTTTGTCCTGGCTGCATTGAAGTACAGGCTCAGAAGCAGCAACAACTTCATGATCTAAAAATGGTCTGGGCAGAGTTGTTGCTTATACAGGAGGCCCTTTGCTGTTCTGTGCATCAGCTGCCAGGGAATAATATGACAGAGACACTCTTCTTGTACAATGGCAGGGGTTCCTTATTAGCAGAATTATGTCCAAAATGTGTCTGGAGAAGGCATTTGTTCTGCCATGCTTTACTTCTAATGTTTCTCACAAGTATTTTCCATTCTGCCACTCTCCCAATTAGAAGCAGGTTAATGTGTCTTTTGGCAGCATTTATTTATTTATTTATTTCTGGTACAAGTCTGTGTTGATTTGCTGGAGGCAGTGGTTGCTGGCCACTCTAAGGGCACAGCTTTTACTGTCATCCTGTTGTGGTCTAGCAGACACCCCTGTTAGAGCTGAGGAAAACTATCCTGCCCAGGAAACAAACTTGGTTTTTGGACTTGTAAATCAATATTTCCACATCTGGATGGCTTTTTCTGGTGGAAACATGGGTGTTGCAGGAAGCTGGGTAAATAAGTTTCATTCCAACATAAGGTCAGGATGCAACCAAGGTACGTACTCAGCTTGGCAACTCCTGCACTCCCTAAAATAACAAGGAGGGAGAGTCACTGAGACTGAGAGAGAGAAGAAAGGCATTTGGGATGGGGAAAAAAACTGTAGGCAGAGGTGACCCAAATTAATATTTGCTTGTCTGACTGATGGCATTGAAAGCCCTTCAGGCAGGATCATGGCTGTAGCTGGCTGAGAGCACATCTGCATCAGTCAAACAGAACTCACCAGGTGCCTCTGAGCAGGATGACACGCACAGGGCTGCACAGCAACCTTAGCCTGGTCCTGGAAGTGGGATAGATGGGTCGTGCTGAGGTCGTCCTGCTCAGTAGGAAAAACGCTCTGCCTGGTGCAGCTCTGCACTGCAGTGCCTGCTGGTTTGTTCCCATGAGGAGCAGGGATCTTGGCACCGTGTAGCCCTTACAGCCACCCCCAGTTATCCTCCAGACCAATTCCTGCCACTGTGGGTCCCACAGAAACCAAACTGACAATATTTGATGGTGTGTGTATGGAGCAGGAAGCAGCAGGGTTGGCCATGTAAAAACAGAACAAACAGATACCTCTGGCCTTCCTGGGCCCAAAATGAGAGACAGCCACTGGCCAATCCTGAGTTTGGACAGCTTGGGAAGATCAAAATAGGATCTAGTGCCAGCCCTGGAAAAAAATCTAAAATCAGTTTAGAGCTTGGTCTCTGCTTAATTCTGTGTGCATTGAAAAATGCCTGATGTTGTGGTACTAACATGCTGTGCATCATAAGTATGAGCAACAGTGTTTTGGACACAGCCTAAAGCAGTGTCCGAATGATTTCCTGCCCAGGAATGACAATGCTGCAAGTGTGGTGACTCATGAAACTCCATGCCCAGCACACCATCAAAGCCCATAGAATGTTACTTTTAACTGTAGGACAATAACACCTTTCACAAGCAGGACAAGGCAGCTGGCTGGATTTCCATGTAGGAACTTTCTTGGATACTTGGGAACTGCTAACACGATACAGGATCTTTGCCTCTCCATGTTTTGAATGCCATGCAGATGGGTATGGCCACAGTTTCTGCTGTGATACCACTGCTGATGGGCTCCAGGAAGCTGCACTGAGACCAGAGCAATGGGGAACAGTGGTGTGTTCAGGCTAAAGTGCTTTAGGGAGTGAATGGAACTGACAAAATATGAGGTGCCTTAAAACCTTTTAAAAAACTGAATTAAGTCCACTGGTCAAGATAGGTGCATGATGTTATTATTAACTGTTGTTTTTCCTAACTCAGTCAGGACTTGGTGGTGTCAGGTGCAGTTCAGAGTTTGCAGTCTAAACACAGGATTAGCAACAGTAGGTGGGGACAGACAGATGAGGCAGCAGAAAGAATCAGTGCCCTGATGCCAGCCAGCAGAGTAGGCTGTGGCGGCACCTTAGAAGAAGCTTATGAGGGATCCAGATTCTTGGAGGTGTTGTAGCAAAGAGGAACTTGAAGGATCAGCTCAGATGTGTAAAGCACCAGGGTACCTGTCTGAAAGTGTGGCTGTGGAAAATTGTACCTCAGGCTGAGCCTTAGGAGGTGGTCTCTTGGCCCAGGGATAACAGGTAGTGGGCAGAGTGGGTGGAAAAGAAAAGAAAATGGACTGTGTTGGAGTTGGTGCTCTGGGATGAGTATTTGAGGGCACAGAGATACAAATTGTGGGTCTCTGCAGCAGCATTCAGAGTGGTTATGAAGGGGGGAGGATTGCATTTGTGAGTAAAAGAAGACATCATGCTACAGAACTGAGAAGCTGAGAATTTGGCCACGTTTTTTGGCTGTTCAGAATGGCAAAAAAGACCATGCCTGAGTAGTGGTATTAGGACTGAATTTGTAAGGTTCAGTTTGGCAGTGCTGATCCTGGGTAAGACTATAGTTGGAAATGCCCCTGGAAGGGTGACCTTGCTGGCTCTGATGTGGAAAGAAGAGGGAGGCTCGAGTCTGTCTCAGTGACATGGTCTAAGCTCAGAGCTGAAGGACAGTGCATGGCTTTGTTTGCGCAGTCTGGAGTCAGGGTTGAACCAGGAGCCACCTGCATGAGTGGGATGGCTGAACTTGTGTCTGGGATGGGAGTGGTCTTGGAAACGATGGGTGGAGGCAGCGTTGAGAGCAGAGTCCTCTCATCAGGAGACAAGGGAGGTGAGGAGGATCTTCAGAAAGATTGTGGGAGAGGTATGAGTAGAAACAGGACAGAAGAGTAGCGTGGAAGCCAAAGGAAAATTAATCCTCAGGAAGGTGAGATGTCTGAGCGAGGATGTAGGGAATGCAAGGAGACTGGAGGCAGAGTTGGATCTGAGGTGGTGAAGACAGTTGTCTGGAAACTAGGCTGTCTCTTTGGCCAGAAATGTTGGTTTCTGTATGTCTGCTTTTGATCTCACTATGAACATTAGTAAAATATTTCCATTTTTCTGGCAAACTGGATGTCCCTAGACCATGCAGCTGCTCAGTAAAGCAGCTTTGTTATCAGGATGGTGGCCAACATTGCAATGACATTATACAGCTGTTTGGGGCCCTGCACTTTTGCCTGCATTCATCACCTGCTTTTGAACTGGTCCCAGTTCTCATTGCTGACCTACTGGAAACCTCTGCCTTGCACCAAGCTAATGTTTATCAGACTGGAGAGGCTTTGAATAAAACAATTCCTGTTCCAGGGAACTTGAATGTTTTGACACAACTTGAGTTTCATTCCAAAATCTCCAAGCAGCTCCAGCCATCGATGACTTTGACATCTGTGCTCTGAGCTGAGCACAAGGAGAAGATGCCGTATTTCTTTAGTTGGTGCCAGGCTATTGTGATGGCTGATGCAATGTTTTGGCAGCTAAGCTGTAGCAATGAAGGTTTGTGCTGTAGGACCCTGTTCTAGCAGGAGTTTTAAGGCCTTTATATTAAAAAAAAAAAGCCTCACTGAATTGGCGAACGGCCAAGCCATAGTACATAACCTCTGAGCACTCCAGGAGTATTTTCATAGCAGCTGGATGAGGAATGAGCTGATAGAGACAGAGCAGGGGGAGTTCGAAGCGCAGCCCCTCAGATCATTTTTCAATGTGCTGGATTGTCCCTGCACTCCCTTGGCAGGAAACCCAAACCCTGCTGCACTGTCTCCTTGGCCACCTCCATGCTGGAGCTGCCGCTGTCCATGTGCCGGGGCAGGGGGTGTGAGGGAGAGGTGTTTACACTCCTCATCCAGTGGGAAAGCTGGGAGCTGAGCACAGGCACATCAGACTGTAAAGTGATAACAGGTTTGCCCCCAGCACTCACTCCTCCTGCTACTAATAGAGCAAGAGAGGGAAATTCCTCAGGCATGTGGGATCTCTCAGCTGTGGAAAAACCACCATCCTGATCTTCCCCGCTTCTTCCAAGTCAGTGGCTGAACTGCTAGTCCTAATACAGACCTAACATAGAAAATGCCAGGAGCCTAACATAGAAAACAGAGAGGATATTCTGAATATATCAGATCCAGGCTTCCCAGAGAGGGCTGCAAAGCCTCACCCCTCCATTATCACTGCATGATGTGGCTGTGTAGCCTGGGACAGGAGTGTGACAGGGAGAAAATCTCCATCCCCAGCAGAAACACATCTCCCCAGGAGCAAGGAAATAACCTCCCACATGCAAAATGCACTGGCCATAGTGCATGACTTTACTGGCCTCCTGCTTTTGTGGCAGTCAATTAAGGTTTTTCCATGGTTTTTAGATTTGGGTTTGGGAGGACAGGTGGTGCTGCAGTGGCCTGGCAAAGGGGTTTGGATGACCTGAGTGTGTGGTAGCTTCTTCCTCAGCAAACCCACTGGTGGCTGAGTTCCCTGAACCAGTAAATTCATGTGAGCACCTGCCCCAGCTGAGGTCACTCCCAGCTTCCAGCAATACCCTGTGCACACACTGCCTGTAGCAGTGGGCAGACCACC
>VZTJ01005221.1:0-53220 GCA_013397795.1 Orthonyx spaldingii
ATAATATCCATTCATAACAGACACCACTTTTCACCAATGTCCATCGTGACTCTGAGCCACTGACCACTACCCTCTGGATGTGACCATCCAACCACTTTCCTATCCATCCAATAGTCCATGCATTAAATCCATTTATCTCTAATTTAGTTGTGGGGCTGTGTCAAAGGCTTTATAGAAGTCCAGATAAACAACATCATTAACCCTTTTCTTGTCCATTGATGTAGTCACCTCATTTCTGTTGTATCCAATAGAAACCTCTAGACCACAAGATTTTTTTTGTATTATCATCTCTAACAACAATTAAGTCTGGAAAGAACAGGAACAGTATGGATATTTCCAGCAACATTTCTAAAGAAAGTAGTTTCAAAAGGAATTCCTGAAGCTGGTGAATTTTAAGTATCCTCTGAGAATACCATTGGACAAATGTCCATACTAGAAATCCTGGCACTGACCCTTTGTATAACAAAAGTCACAGGGACCTGTTGCCCAGCCAGGGAGCAGAACACTGAGAGATGCAGCAGGAGCCAAGGACGTCCAGACTTTCATGAACTTGGACTGTGAGAGTATAAAAGTCCAGGGGTTCCTTTTTTCAGGGGCCCTCCTTGGAGGCACCCAGATTGAGCTGTTACTCTGTTGCATCATGATTCAATTATTTTAAGGATCAAGATATCTGAGATTGTGCTATGAGAAACCTGGGATTGAACTGGTAAGCAAACCTGGTCTGACTGTTTAAGTGTATGTGTGTAGGGAGTCAAGTGTGGTTGGCTCACTGGAGCTGCCCACAGCAAAGGGGCCTCAGTCCCGATTCAGATGGTGTGAGTGTGGCTGCCAGAGTGGCTCCTGGACAGTTAGGCAGGAAAGTTTCCCTAACAATCCTCTAGAAAGTTGTCACTGGCCTGTTGGGTGTTTAAAGTAAAAGAGTCTGAATTCTATGTTAAATGTGCTAGCTACTTAGAGTAGTAGAAATTTACATGCATTTTTGCTGGAACAAAGGGAATGCACTGTCAAACCAGTGAGTCTCTGCCAAAATATACGCCTAAATTGTACTTTAATTTCATCAAGCCCTCAATTTGTCTCCTAGATGTTGTAAGGTAGGACATTAGACTGCTATTGCTATTGTGACAGCACAAATTCTTTCCCATGGGAATTCTTCCTTTCTTTTACTAAAGTTTGCTAAATATAAGTTCCATGTTACTGAGAGTGGCTTTGGAAACAGGCGGTCAAATGCCTGTGCCAATCAATCCCCGGGGGTGGATGATTGTTAAGCAATCCGAAAAGCCCTCTCGCGTGTATATAAAATCTGTTATTAATTAAATAGATTCATTCAGCATTCCCTCACCCTTTGTGTGTCCCTTCGCTCCACTATCGGTTCAACAGTGACAGCTATTGCTTGCTTTAAAGAATGATCAATAGCAAGCATGATGGATAGTACTAGACAGAGAAAGAATGGTCCTAGTTATATGAAAGTTGCCAATTACCTTTTTCCCTGTGGGGCAAATTTTCATTTCATAAAAGTGCTAATACAAAACAATGCTTTCTCTCAATCAGCACTTATTTGAAGACTTCTGTACTCTGACTTGAAGCTCAAAAAAATATGGCACAGAAACTTTCCAGTTACATCACTGTCAGGAACAAGTTTCTGGCTTCAGAACTGTTTACAACAATGCTGTGTCAAAGAAGGCTGCCCTCACTTGTTTTTAGCCATTATCCCAGCTCAGTCTCCTAAAAGAAGTTTCCTTATTTTTATTTCTGCTAGCTATTTCTCTGCTCTCTACTCTCTCCCTCCTCTAGTTCAACCTATGGACTAAGTACAGTTCCCTAATCTTCAATCTGCTTGTCTAAAAATTGCCTATTGTCTATCGATGTGTTGCTGTTAACTGAGACGTAGGTCAGAATACTATGTATCATTATTTATTAAATTACTGTGGTTATTACATCATCTTGCCATCAAAAAAGGAAATATGCCTGTGACAACTCCCTTCCAAATATTTCTGTAGCACCATGATATCTGAGAATAAAGGACAATAAAATTGCTTTTTCTTCTTTTATGTCAGAATGAATCTAATATAATCTTGGGAAAAGCTGTCTCCATCACAGGAAAGCTTTCAATGGTTCACTGCCCTAACATTATTCAACATGCATTGAACTCTGTTTTGAAGAGATGAAGTAATAAATATATGTGAAAAATGTTGTGGTTTTACCTGAAACACAGCATCTTCTTATACTCTTTCTCTATGCTTTCCAAATCTGAAATTGGGTAGGAGAGAACAGGGTCAAAATTTAACTTAAAAAAAAAAAAAAAAACAAGCAAGAAAAGAAGGAAAAATTTGAAAGATAAGTATTTTAGATCTAAACCATGGTTTTGATAATTTAGACTTCATTTATTTATCATATTCTTGCTTACAGATACATATTTATAAAAATACTGATAGGGGTATATATCTTTTCAATACCAAATTAAAAAAAAGAAGCAAACTAAAAAGTGTGCAAAACTGAAACATCATATTTTTTAATAATTAACATTTAAAAATTCGATTTACTTACTTCAGCGTGCCAGAATTGTATGTTTAAGGATTTCTGCAACTGACATGATTTCTGTGTGAAATTCAAATTAAATATCACTGAATTTCAATGTTTGCAGGTGTATTTTTTTATAAAATCCTACCTCCATTATAACTTAGAAAAATAAAAATTGTGAAGAGATATTTCAGCATAAGATTTTTACCCTTTTTTAAAAGTCTCTTAATGTTGTAATTACATTGTTGACTATTGCAAAACTCCAGAATGGGCAGTTAATCTTTAAAGTGTCCTATTAGGTCTCTATTTCATGCAGCTTACCCTGGCCAGCAGCATAGACCAGACACATGACAAGGAATTAAACCTCTCATATTCAACATTTTTATCCTCTAATCTTTCTTACAATCTACTGCCATTCTCACTTTCACATGATGTCCTTACACAATTGCTTTCTGAAATTGTTAGTGATTATTTCTCTCATCGTTACGCATATGACTGTCTTTTCATTTCACAGAATGAGAAAAAAGTTAACTGTGGAGTCTAAATGCCCTTATCATTTCCAACTGCTAATACTTCAGCTGAAAAAGAAGACCATTTAAAGCCCTGACATCACCATGTGAATTTTATACTAAGGCCTTTGGAGGAAGAGTCACTGGTAAGTGACTCCAGGTTCTGCTGCTGCTTTTTGAAGTGTTCTTAGTAGCACAACACACCATTTCACAGTTGCAAGTGCTGCTTATAGTAATGTCTTGTTTGGGTCTGTCATTTCCTCTAGTACAGTAACAAGCAACAGGAAAGTAAAGTTCCATTTTGACAGCAAAGTACTTGACAGTTTTGACCTGCACTAGGCATGACATTGATAAACAGCAGCAAAAGGATCCAGCAGATGGCATTTCACGGGTGCTATGCTGTACAGACATACCTTTGGTTCCCCTGATTTCTATCCCTTTCCTTCTTCTCTTGCTGAGCTCGGACAGTGCTCCTTTTTCAGAAGAGGAAATTCTCTTACAATATGAAGCTTATAAACTGAGACTGTACAGGCATAAAGTATGAGAAGTCCCTGTAGAGTGCGGCATAGGACAACAATTCTAGCAAAGAAAAATTAATCATGATATTTTATAGCTGCAGGCAGTGAAATCAGGATTGTTATTTTGAAAAGCGGATAAAGAAAAGAAAAGCAAGTCTGACTTAAAATATAGGATGTAAATGATATAAATGGCAGAAACCATAGTATTTCTCCATAATTTTCTATAACATGTTCCTTTAGCATTTATTACTTGTGTCTAAGGAGCTGTTATGAGCTTGACTGTCTGTTGTGCTGCTGAAACAAACAAATAGGTGAAGGGAGAATCTCCCAGAGACTGAGTTTCCTTGAAGTCCTGAAGTCTAGATGCCAGACAACTTTATGCTGAATCATACAGTCTAATTAATGATCAATATTGTTGAAGTATTCTTAGACAGCAGACTTATACTATGACAATTTTGTTTAAATTAGGAAAATCAGAAAAATCTCATATAGAAGTCAGCACAATTATTCCTTTCCTAGAACCCGTCATTATATCTTGTGTAACAGGTTTGACATCTTCTTACCAATAGCTATCACATGATTTGATCTGAGATGGGCAGGGTCTGCTTTACAATTAAAATATCTAGACTGCATAGTGAAGGTTTACTTTAAAATACAATCTAGTGTGCTTTAAATGGAATATGAGTAAAGAATAAGAAAAGTCTCATGGCTGTGATACTTTGGTCCACACCATAATATTTATAGCCAGAATTAATAAGTCTAAATTCAAAAACTAGCCAAAATTCCATGATTTCCAAATGTCATGAAAATACAATTTTCCTCAGATAAAAACTTAAACGGGAGCATGAATAAAATAAGTGCAGTTTTTAGCACATTCCTAATGTTAATCACCTTTGTCATAGCACCTAAGACTTCCAGTTTATCTCTTTCATTTAAGGGTCTCAGAGCTCATTACTAGTTTAAGAGCCCAGGCATCTTTATAAAGTGAACAAATGTTATCTTCATTTTGCAATAGGAATAGTGACAGAAAATTATCTTCCAGGAAAGTCATTGAAATCTGCTTCAGACTCCTTTCATCCCCTTCCTATTCTATATTTCTGCATATTTTAACTCTGCAAGAACTATTGCTTCAAAATTGGAAATGTTTCAGCCAGTAGGAACCCAGGAATGCTGTTACAGTTCTGATTGATTCATTCTTGCAGCTTAGTATGTTTACTTATTTCTTAGTCAGTCATTTTCTTGCACTTATATTTGCATAGTGATAGAACAGTTCTATCTTAGTAATTTAGCATAGTGTGCAAATTCCCGTAGTCTGGAATGCAGGCAGTTATTATTAGTCAGGCAAAGTACAGGGATTTACATTAATCAATGTATTGCTCTTTTTCGGTTACTTTATTGCAATTCTCTATATCTCACAGTTCTGATTATGAAGAAAGAAAGACCTTTGAGAAAACTGAGATGAAGTGAACAGAAGTTTTGAAATCACCATGTATCTTATTGACAATGGTTTTGTGGACCATGGGTTTTCATCATAAAGATTACACAGGTGAGAAAATTTCTGATAGGTGAAGACTACAAAAATCTACATGAAGGGACTATTTTATAAACATCTGTATGATAAAATGTATTGCAGAAATCTGTAACTCACCTTAGTCTGTTATGTCAAGTAAGCATTTTCCCCTATATCTAGTTTGTTGATAACTATATCTTATGCAAATACTTGACACTCAAAATATAAGATAAAATGTTCTCAGCAAAGCACGGATACTTAAAGATACCCTAATAATTAAGCCATTAGAAAAATTAGAAATATAGGATCAAATTTCTCAGTATTATGGATTATCAATACTCTTTTGACTCTGAAAGAAAGATGGTCTAAAGAAAATGATTGAAAACATGTAAGTGACTTAGAAGCTCAGCTAAGGAGTACTCCATCCTACTTTGTGTAGGCACATTTTCTATTCCTTGGCTTATTTCTTCTGGGGAAGATTTAAGAATAAAACATCTTAAATGATTCATCTTCCTCTTATCCTCTAGCACTCAGGGTGATATAATTGAGAGAAAATATTTCATATAAAATAACAAGCACAATTTTTCTTCATAAGAAGACAAAGCCTCTCCTTCACCTTGTCTTCAATATGCTGCAGTCTAGTGGCTGGGACAGGCTGGGGGAATTGAGATACTCTTGCCAGTGGAAGATTACAGCCAGAGTACATCATGAGTTGATTTGGCCATTAGGGTGCCAAAATTTTTTGAGTGGTAGCTCTTACTTTAGACTTAGAATCATGTAGAATGGTTAGGATTGGAAGGAACCTAGTTAAAGACCACTTAGTTCCAATCCTCCTGCTACGTGCAGGGATGCCATTCACCAGATCAGGTCATGTAACTCATCCAACCTGGCCTTGAACGCTGACAGGGATGGAACATCTACAGCTTCTCTGGGCAACCTATTCCAGTGCCTCACCACCCTCTGAGTACAGAACTTCTACCTAGCATTTGCTCTAAACCTATCCTCTTTTAGTTTAAAACCATTGCCCCTTGTCCTGTCACTATCTGGCCATACAAAAAGTCCCTCTCTCCCATTTTTATAAGTCCCCTTAAGGTACTGAAAGATTTTAATGAGATCTCCCCAAAGCCTTCACTTCTCCAGAATGAACAACCCTAGCTCTCTCAGTCCATCTCCATAGCAGAGCTGTTCCAGTCCTCTGATCATCTTCATGGCCTCCTCTGGACCCACTCTAACAGGTTCATATCTTTCTTTTGTTGAGGATTCCAGAGATGGATGCAGCACTCCAGGTGGGGTCTTGTGAGAGCAGAGTGGAAGGGCAGAATCCCTTGACCTGCTGGTCACTCTGCTTTTGATGCAGCCTAGGAAGTGTTTGGATTTCTGGGCTGTGAGTGCACACAGAAGACTCACGTCCATCTCTTCATCCAGAAGAACCCCCAAGTGCTTCTCCACAGGGCTGGTCTCAATGAGTTCTCCCAGCCTGGGATTGCCCCAATCCAGGCACAGCACCTTGCTCATGGTCTTGTTGAAGTTCATGAAGTTCGTCTGGGCTGACTTCTCAAGACAGTAAGATTCATACACACACATACACACACACACATACACACACACACACACATACACACACACACACACACACACACTCACACACTTCTGTAACTCCTTGGGCCTTATTTCCCTTCTGCCAAGCACAGAGTGTGCACATGCTATCTGTCATCAAGTCCATCACCCTCTTACACAGTTGTATTTTCAGGGCAGGAGGGTATATTCTGGTTACACCCAAAGCTAGAGAGGAGGGCATGAGATAATTCCACATGAGCATGAAAACAGCATGGAGTGCAAAGTTAGAAGATTCCAGCATCTCAGCTGTCCTGTGATTTTGTGCATGAGATGAGTGGTGTCAGCCTATTATATAACTGTATGCTACAGCCCTCCTTATGACAACCATGAACAACTGGGTTTTTCAGACTTAAAAACCAGGTTTAGTGGAAGTATTGCAAAGTTCTAGCATTTGTGTGTCTGCACAGTAGCCGTCACTCAGGAATTTTCTAGCTATGGCCAAGGTGTCAGGGATGAACATATGACAATTCAGGCTAAGCCAAAAAAAGTGCATGGGAAAAAACAGAAAAGTAATGGTGATCTAATTTTCTGATTTCCAATGTATTAAAACATAATATTCTTATCCTACTGGCATTGTCTTGAATGCTTTGAACTACTGTTGTGTTCAATAGATTTTCTTTAAATATTCTCCTTGCTGCATGCATGCAAACAGATACACAAAGACACACATCTACTGTAAAAATTCGTAATTTCCATTCATTGAAAAGCATTAGAGATACCACTGCCTCTTGAATTAAAGGTGTGTACAGGATAATTTTATACACTTCTGATATAACCTAGAACAAGTTTTTAGGGCAAATTTCTACTAGCTGTTTTTAAGCTATGCAAAGCAGCTAGAACTGGGACCCAGACCTGTTCTTGGTGGTTTTAGTTTAATACACTATTCCCAAACTAGGATTTGTAAATATTTGTAATTGCCTGCAACTTTGCAGCAGCTGAAATAAAGCACTCATTAAATCTCATCTTCCACTCCAGTTATCTTTGCTTTTTTCTTTCCCTCAGGAATGTTTTTTTCTCTTGACTAATGCCAATAGAGCTAAGTTTTTGCAAGACAATTGCTACATAAAATGTACATATATTTGATATTCATTTCCTAGTTTCTTCACAAGCTATCAGGAGTGGTATGAAAGTTATTTTCTGTATTCCTAAAAAAGATAATATTACAGTATTTATATATATCAATATGAAGCAGTAGAGACCTATATTTGGAATGGCTCATGCATGTGTTTATTCTTTGTGAGTGGATCCCTGGAACTCAAAATAAGCACATATAGAAACACAGTAAGATTTTGTTCTGGAATTGAAGGCTCTGAAAATACAACAGCGCAATTATAAAAAGAATACACCTTATAAAGAAACATAGTCTCAAATTTGCAGAGGTAGTTGTAAAGACACTTAGCAATCTCTGGATATCAACTGAGAAGGGCCTAAAATAGTAGCACATATTATGTCAAGAGGTGAAGTACTTTAATAATTTCCTGCTTTTTAAATCCAGAATGTTAGTTTGGCATCTCATCTATTTATGCTATATATATTTATACACATATGAACAACATACAGCCATATGTATGTATGTATGTGTGTCTGTGTGCATGTATAATAGGTGCTTAAGGAAGAAAAACAAAAACATGAGTAGGCTGTTTCCTGCAGAAAGAAATCCTGATCTACCAGTGTCTTGAACACAGGGAGGCCCTTTTCAACTTCTATTGATATCTTTCAAAAATTAATTTTCAGAGCTGGATTCCTAACTATGGCTCAGGCTGACATAACAGATAGCTCAGCCTGCAGCAGAATGTCTTTCTTCACAAAAGGCAAAGATAAAATATGAAGTTTACTCTAAAGTAAAACTTGCAGCTCTAAAGATATGTGTAAGTCTCCAAAGTTTGGTAGCTACTGATATGGCGTTTTAAACCCCCAGTTTTAAAGCACCTGAAACCCATTTTCAGTTTTTGTGTATCTTATTCCTCTTTATCCTCACCAGGATCTCAATTAAGATTTTTTTTAAAAGCTTTTCTAAATTAGATTCTTATTACTAAGAAGAAAAGTAGTATCTCTGTTTACCCTTACAAATAGGAAAATGTTTGACTGAATTTGTGTCACAGTACTTTGGTAAAGAATGAAAGACAATTAAATCTAAGTGGGAAATCTGATAAATAATTCACTGCAAGAGCTGAGACATGCACAATAGTTTTCTTGTAAGAAATCCAGAAAGATTTGTTGTCTTCTGAAGCAGAACAAGCCTAGAATAAAAGCGAGTGCCTCAAAAGAGCTATTGCTTCTACTATTAGCCAATTTCTCACAGTCAAGTTTTTGCCAAGTTTCTGTTAGCTTTTTCTTCCTGGGATCCTGAAATATTCCTGTATTTATACAGGAATTTTTTATATATATTTATAAAAAATTATATATTTATTTAATATATATATTTATATATTATATATTTATAAATAAATTATATATTTATTTATATAAATGTATTTTCTGTTGAGATCTTTGAGCAGAAGCTTATGAAATCTTCAGTATAAAACTTGGGTTGATTTTCAAACTCAAAGAATACAGTGATCAGTGAGAGAATTACTGATTGAGGCTGAGTCTGTGGTAGATGTACGGTTTTTATGTCTGTTAGCTAATACTGTGGTTTGTGTGCAAGTGTATTATTATTCCAAATGAAATACAAACCTCAGGGGGTACAAAATCAACCTAAATAAAACAAAAAACCATAAACTTAATAAAATCCTTTCCCACATGAAGGAAAAGAAAAATAAGCTGCCATTATATTAGACAGCAAAATCACAGGTTTTTACAAGTATCAGTGAAAGAAATAACAGGCTAGCATTTAATGAAAATTTGCTTTGAGATTTAATGAAAAAAACCATGCTGTTGCTGATGAAGTTGCAATTATAGTGAACTATGTTGTTTGCTAAATAATATTAGGATGTAAAGAGACAGATTGGTAGAAGAGGATGAAAAGTGAATTTTGGGGATAATAATGCTTTCATCAGGGAAATAATCTTAAGTGTCATTAGGTCTATGGAAGTTTTCCTGAATGGTTTATAGACACATTAACACACAAAAAAAATGGGATAGTGCTTTATAGAAACTATGTTTTTTCCTTCAGCTTTCTTGCCTAATGGCAAATATTTGAAGTTTCATGATACTACCCAAAGATTCATGTTCCTTTGAGCTTTCACATGCGAAAGGATTAGTCTGGAATAAATAAAAAACATTCTGAAATATGTAGCAATTGTGAATATTGTATAGGTTTGATAGTTTCTATTTTTGGACTCTTTAGACACACAAATCAGATTGAGATCATTGTTATTTGAAAACAAAAAAATATCTGTCTATAAAAACTTACATTTAAATTATCATCATTTAAGACTGTCCATGGACTTCATAACTTGATCTGGTATCACTTAGAGGTGAAAACCCACCCACTGTTTTCAAAGGACACAGGGCATAAAGGAGATGGAAAGCAGTGAGCTGGGCTTGTAGTTTATTAAGGCAAAATGAGATGTGACAGACTTGCGACAGCAAAACTGTTAATGTATTATTACATAAGAATTTAAATATTGCATGTGAACCCAATTGCTGATAAAGTAGCATTAAATTAATTCAAATTACTACAATAAGATGCACAGAATGGTGATAAGATTCTTCTTTCAGTCTTTGATAGATATATTTTCCTGGTTTGTTAGGTAACTACGTATGTCTTTTGACCTGCAGAACTGACAGTCTACTTAAAATTGCTTCAAATTCTGTATGACATTTCTTGATAATTAAAGAAAACTAGTGCTGCTATTCTCTCTGTTTAGCTAGACCTTTTTCTGCTAGAGATGACATTGGGCTTGAAGTCATTTTGATAACTTTCCAGGGAGACAGATTTTATTAGAAGTGTGCCATAGCTATTTTCCCATCCTGCACCTGCTCAGAATGCTGCCCTCTGCCCTATTACCCAAATTAATGGATTAACTGAGAGTTTGGGGTTCAAATTTGTATGTGGATCTCACTGTTGATTTTGATTTCTATGTTCTTTATTTGTGCTTTCAATGAGATGCATTTGGATTTGCATTTCAGTTTTAACTTTTTCTTTTTTTCTTGATGTCATTTCAAGGCCCATAAATTTCAGGCAGGACATATTTTATGTCTGATTTCTAAAGCTCTTTAAGGATTGCTTTGTGGTTTCAGATAAATTGTCTTGTTTTGGCCTGTATTTTTGCTTGTTAGCCATTACATATTGCAGTTGGCAATACTTTTTCAGCAAGACTTTTGCTGGGTTTGATGTGATCCATAGTCTGTTGGGTTATGTTTCCCAACCCAGGCACCATTAGCCTAGTTATGTGGATGTTAGCAGAGACAGTCTCATTAGCTTCCACAAAAGCAGCCAAAGCAGAAAACGTGCAAAATCAGCAAATTGCAGTTTATAATCTCCAACAGTGCTCCAGCTCCTGAAATCAGCAGAATCACTCCAACTTGTTTCACAGGGAGCCTGGCCAGTGTGCATGTCATCAGAAAGGTTTTTTCAGAACCCAGCACTATTTAGACCAGCCTCTAGGATGTAACAAACTCGTAAGTCTTGTTAACAGCACCAGTATAGGATCTTTGATATAATTTCTGATTAAAAGCTGCTCCTTGAATAGGACAAACTGCAATGAATTAGAAATGAACTCCAACTGATCATATACAAGGGTTTGCCAATGGTGAAAAACTCAAAGGAGGAGAGGAAAAATTGTATTAAAATAAATTCATCTTTCATAAAAAAGAATAAAATAGACATATTTATACCACTGAAGATAGGTTTCAGATGCTTTTGCTTACTCTGAGAAATTTCTTCTTATATAATGAACACAGTGATGTCACAATCAATCTGATGGATGGGGGAAAAACAAAAGTTCCATTTTTTCTTTCCATGACAGCAAATATTAATACATTATGCACATTAATGCATACAAAAATCATATAATATAGAAAACATTCTCTGCATGAAATATTCTTCAGCACACAGCATGCTAGTTAGAAAATAAGAAGAAAAAGAAGGTAGGAAAAAACCCCCTAATGTTCTTTTCATAGAATATGATGATTTTCTGGTGTTTGTACTTAACATTCTTAGTTTATTCTTAGTTATTGCTCTTATACATTGTTGCCTCATATATAAAAGATAGATCTTACCAATTCCTTTCATCAGCTATCCATTCCCTATACTTCTTTTTCTACCCTTAATTGATTGCTGTGTTTAAATTTTACATAAATCTTTATCCATCCAAACTGTAATTTTTTATAGAATATCAATCTTCCGTACAGAAAGAAAACGCTTCCCTTTTGCTGAAGAGGCCTAAAATGTGCACAGCACAAGAAAAGAGGTACAAATTTATGTATTTATTTGCCTTATCAATTTTAAGCATACATTAGTTAAGTATTCAGATATTTTCTTTTTCTCTACAGTGTGGAACCAAAGGACAGTGTTTCAGAAAGGCAGTACTCACAGTTCAAAGAAACAATGTTTAAGGATATTATTGCAGCATTGAAGCATTTGCTTTCTCTTTGTATATCAAACTGACAGTTCTGATGAAAGATAGAGCTGCTGTTCCTTCTAACTTGTTTCTCAAAATAATGTTTTTTTTTTCTTTTAAGCAATTGTCTTTCATGTTTACTTAATTTAATTGTGCAAACCATAGAATTGGACAGGAAAGCAGATGTGGCCTAAAAGTTTCAAAGACTTAGTGAAGAGAAATCATTTGATGAACATGATTGATGTAGTTGTCATTTGACAAACAAATGTCATCATAACAGATGCCTTTGTGTATTCCCGGTTAGTTTGCTTCTGTTAAAGACAAAGTACAAGATAAACAGAATATTTAGTATTTAGGGGTTTTTGTATAATTTATGAGATTGAAACTTAAAATTATTACAATGATCTTCAACAAACTAGTCTATTTCAGAAAGTCAGAATTTCTGCCTCTGATCTGAAATAATGCAAAAGTCCTAATATTGAACTTGGAATAAAATAAAATAAAGCACCAAAAAAATGAGAATAAAATATCAGAAAGTCATTTTCAAACATAAAGGGCAATTTCTCACATATATCCATGAATATAAGAAATATGGCACATAGGAAAATATTAGAACCAAAACCTTTCTGAACATAATCATTGCATATAAAATTTCAAATCCCAAAGGAGCAGAATATGGAAACAGCAGGGTTTTTTACACTTTATAGTGTGATGCAAAAAAGCTAAATGCTTTAATTCAAACTGTATTGATCTGATTCCAAGGTCACCAAAAGGTCTGAAAAGTGTTGAGGATGGCTGCACTTTGTGAGAGAGCAGAGGATTAAGACAAGCTTAAGTCTTTCCTGAAGCAAAGGATCTGGCATCAGAGTAGCTCTTGTTAAAAACCACAAAAACCAAAACCAGGGACATGCACACACACACACGTTTGTGTACGCATGTACACACAGTGGCAGCTACGGCTGTGACATACCAAATGGATTTTGGGGAATTCCTGTGATTCTCATTTCTAGTTTTCATGAGTCATTTAAGCATCTTCCTCCTCATTTCAGAAAAACTGATCTCTGGTTTTAAGAATGATTTCTGGTTGAAACCAGGGGCACCTACTTCACGCTTTTGCTGCCACAGGCAATCTGGAAGACATTCACTCAAGTCAATCTCCATTGGCACAATAAATGGTCACTAAACTATTTGCTGCCCTTAATATTTTGCTCTCCCAGGTGACTACCTGGTCTGCCAGTCTGGTAGAACCTGTTCTATGGATCGCTGACACCTCATATATTTCTTCCTATCTTTCTTTTGATGTTTGACTGCGCTATAGCTGACTGGTCGTCTAGAATAGCATTGATTAGCTGGCTATCCAGCTCCAATGGTGGATCCCTTCCCAAATGTTTTGAGTAGCACAATATCTCTTGGTTTCTAATAACTAAGTTTCATTTTATTGCCTAGCTTGCTACTGGATTTCATTTTTTTTGGTAGTGAACTCACTATTTAACTTCTTGACTTCATTTCTGTCACTGTGCTGAACCTACATTAACCTTTCTACCATTTTTCTCCCCTCATATGTTCCTTAATTCAGTATCTTCTTAGTGTCTCTTTCCTTCCCTTTCACCCTCTGGCAGGCTACTACATTCTTGTCACTTTGACTGCCCTGCAATAGATGGTGTGTTCTCTCGTAGCTCTCAAGCTACTGATAACTACCATATTTCTTTTTTTCATGTGGCAGGAAGCCAGACTTATACATAAAACAAATAAATAGCATAAAGTATTAGAAAACAGCAAGCTCTAATAATTTTTCTTTCTTGCTTTCAGCTCTACCCGAATCCCTACAGCAAGACTGTTACACTACTACTTAAGAAAAATGATGTAGTCATTAAATCCTCAATGTCCACTTTAAAGTGTTAACTTCTCCAAGTCCAGTCCCATTAATTTTGCAAAGGAATATAATTTAATTTCATTAATATTGACATTTTGTTCCAGTGGTTAGAGAACAGACTCCCCTGAAGGACCTTTGTTCCCTTTTATCTTTTTAATTCTGATAATCTGCAATCTTATTCTATTTTAGAAAACAATAGTGAGGATTTTTCTCTTCAGTCTATAGATGTTAAATTTTAAAGCAAAAGCTAAAATACTCATGACTGGAAAAAAGTAATATTGTATTTAGTATTACCATACTACTCATGTTATTTCTTCCCACCTAATGACCCACACTTGATTTTTCAGATTTTTAAATTTTAGGATTTAAAACTATTATATTCCTATGCAAATTATGTTCTAGATTTCTTGAGCAATGTTCAGTGTAAGTAAAATATAGCCTCAGGAATGAAAGGTTTCAATATCTTAGTTAGCTGTTTTGTAAGCCACTCGTAATCCTGGAATACCAGAACCTTTCATCCAAACCAGAATGAATCATTCCACTGCAGAAAGGTTATTTTTGATATAAACACAAAAGGGCACATCATGGTTTTACTGCAAGTACTTTTGCTTCCTTAATTTCAAGTACCCGAAGTAATTGTTGTTCCTGAATATTTCTGAGGCCCTCTTTATGTTATATACATACCAATATACTCACTAGAGCAAGAACAAGGAGAGAGGCAAAGATAGTGATGGTTCTTGGTACAAGAATATGGCTAGAAAGATGGGGTAGGGGAGATAAGAAAACTTAAAATATTTTTCTTGGCCATCACAGATTCATGAAAATCCTTAAGGTATGGGCTGACCAAACTGAGGTCAGCTGGAATTTTGGGATTAATCTGTTTTAACTTCTTCCTCATACTGAGATCCCGAAGATCAAATGATAAAATTAAGCAAGAAACACAATCTCTATTAGAATTTAAATTAAAACATGTATATTCAAAATATGAGAAGACAGAATAGAAAGTTTTGAAGAACTTTACTAGCACAAACTTCACCAAATACTTTAGAAAGCCCCTGCTGTCACTTATGAGATTTTCCTAGCTGCTGTGTGTTCTCCTAAGCAATTTCTCTTTGTGCTGCAAACTTCTAACTCCTTGCATTAGATCTTCCTGTCTCAAAAGCTGCAGTCTGAAAGACTGAGTTTATTCAATTTCTTCCAGGAAAGGCTAAAGGATAAAGCTCCTTCTTTTTAGGGAGTTTCTCCCTTTTTAAAGGAATATAGAGTAAATGTCCTGTTGACTATTGTGTGCAGTTTTGGGCACCACAATATCAGAAAGACATTAAGCTATTAGAGAGCATCCAAAGGAGGGCCATGAGGGTGGTGAGGGCTCTGGAGGGGAAGCCACATGACGAGCTGCTGAGGTCACTTGGTCTGTTCAGTCTGGAGAAGATGAGACTGAGAACTCATTGCAGTCTACAGCTTCCTCGTGAGGGGAAGAGGAGGAGCGGGTACTCATCTCTTCACTCTCATGACTGGCGACAGGACCTGAGGAAATGGCATGAAGTGAGTTGGGGGAGAATTAGTTTGGATATCTGGAAAATGTTTTCCACCCAGAGGGTGGTTGGGCACTGGAACAGGACCCCCAGCCTGGTCACTGCACCAAGCCTGTCTGAGTTCGAGAAACATTCGGGCAATGCTCTCAGGCACATGGTGTGATTCTTGGGGTATCCTGTGCAGTGCCAGGAGTTGGACTTGATGATCCTGATGGCTGCCTTCCAGCTCAGCATATCCTATGAAACCAAAGATATTGTCCACCAGAGACTATAAAAGTACAATTCTGTACCTTGAAGCTCTTGAGAAGCTGTCTCAAAATTTGCTGTGCTATGACCTGTGCACAATAGAACTGCCATTCACCTCCTGTGATTACCAAAAGGGAGTTCCTTACATTTGCCATTTGGGTAAATCCAATTCATAGAGAAAAATCTACACATATTTTTCCTAATCGTCCATATTTTAGAATCAGATTCTTTTTTTTCTTCCTTACAGTAAGTAATCTCAATGAGTGTTGCTGTATTTATTTTTAAAGCACTATATATGCATATACATGTAAGTATATATATAAACATATGAAAATAAATATACACAAATATATTCCAGTCATCTGCCTTTGCATCCCCTAGCACCAGTACCTTTTTGAACTCCCGACCCTGTGCTGAACACTGACTGAACATCCTGCAGTTCATCTCAGGGTTACTGTGCAGTGCCAGAACACTTGGCTGCAAATCAAACAACACTTTTTTTTTTTTTTTTTTAAGTACTCAGAAAGTTTAAAAAGGCTGAAGGTGACATTTTGGCCTTGAGGCTTACTTCAGATTGTTGAAATACAGAATTATCTTTCTTATGCCCTGAAGAAAAATTTCTGAATGGGAAGAACAAAAATAACATTTCCATGTATACTGATCTCTGTACAGGAACAAAATGGCTTGGTTCACAGTGGGCATCAATATTGCCTAGAGCCAGTGGTGTGTTTTGAGTTCATTGAGTGTGGGTCCAGGTACTGTGCTCATGATATCATTTAGCATGTTTTTTCAACTTGTTTGGAAATTCCTTAATGTTTTTCACTTGAAAGAACAGCAGGTAAAGCCCCTTATCCTCATGAATTACTGTCAGGTATATAAGTTTGGCTGCAGTTGTATTCCTCCCCTCCCCTTCCTACCCTTTCTCCTCCCATCCTATATTTGTTAGCACTCAAAATTGTTACTCCAAGACTGGAAATTTTAAATTTAAGTTAGAACTGAAAGAAGGGAAACACTCAAACAGAAATCAAGAGATTTATAGCCACTTACAACATTTTTTACACTGACATAAGCTCCCAAAGGCCTCAAATTTTTTCAGCAGCACGAGAAAGAATACATTTTGTCATATACTGCAACTAACTTTAACAAAAACAACAGATTCTAAAGAGCTGATGTAAATGCAAATAGACAAATTCCCTTGATCTCCTTGCTTCTTATGTACTGACTTGACAGAACTGCTGAGGTTTCACTTCTAGGACAGAGTTGAAGTTTACCTTTCCTAGCTAGTGTTTTGTATGGTTTACACAATGCCTTGAAGAAATCAGGGTTGGGGTTTTTTTTTCCCCTTTGAATTGCTCCTTTTCATACAGCATGCTTCTTTTTGTAGATATTTTCACTGTTGTGATGTAATAAATCGTTTGTCCAGGAAGATTTAATACATGCATTTATATAAATACATTTCTATTTCTTTTAGTTTATAAAGCACTGATGAAAAATGTTTGCAAATAATTAACCAGAAGAATTAAGCTGTGTTGTGAAAGCAAATCTTAAAGAGCAATCAACATAACATACCTGTTTAGTAGGTATCTGCAAATTGGTTTTCAGCCTGAATTCCAATAGGATTTTGGATGAATAGGCAGGACATTTAATTTTCTACAAGGTTACATTGCTTTATTTGGAATGTCTTCTGGATTTGTAGTTTTAGAACGCAACCTTCAATAAAACAGGTTAGTGTTGCTGTCTTTGACTTCATCAAATTGTCTTCTGATAGACTTGAGATGGTCCTGAACTATGAAAACATGGAAGAGTGTAATTTAAGTTCCAGTTCTACTGTCTATGGACAGCATGAAATACATATGTCATGATAATACTAATGACAGTAATAGCAGTGGTTCCTACATCACTGTTCAAAACTACCTTTGTTCACAAGAAAAAAATTGTTCTGACTCTTTGTTCAAAAGTCAATAGCAATGGACAAGACATAAGGTGCAGATGACTAGCTGTATATTTGTGCCTTTAACAGGTGTCAGGCTCCTTCAAATAGATCTTAAGCCTGTATGCTGTAAATCTGACTGCCTTCATTTCCCTTAAATCTGGAATTGCACAGCTTTACACTAAGTAAATGAGGACATGCATTGGACTCTTTTTTCACAAAAATGTTAACTTTTTTCCTCCCCTCCAGTATCTTATGAACAACAGAGTGATTAAAATTACGAGGAGATAGGTTCTGAATAGACTACTAATGTATTGTTTTCACAGTAAATATCCCACAGCATAAAACCACAAAACAACAATCTCTCCTCTTTACTTTTGCCAAAAAAGCTTTCTTGCATTCCCTTTAGCCCACTTATTTGCATCTTTATATTGAAGTGAGCAGATTGCTCATTGCACTATCTGTCTACATTCTCTCTCATCAGTTATATTCAGTGTCTTTCTTCCCAATTGCTACCTAGAAATTTACATTCCAATTCAGTTTGTACTTATATTCCAAGATTAGGCTGGAAAAATCAAACTTTCCTAGCCTAGGGTATACTGGTCGGCAGTTCAGCATCCTAATACTCCCAAAAAACCTTGGTACTATTATTTCTCACTGATTTCCTTGCTGTTATATCTGTTAGTCTAGCTTTGGACATGCAGCAGGATATTATCATTACCTTAATCTAAGGAGCATATGTATTTCAATCTTATGGTAAATGATAAATGGAGCCACATCTATCTGGGACTGAAGACAATTTTGATTCCTAGTATACAGGTGTAGGTATATGTATCTGTTCACATGCATATTTTAAGCCTTTTTTTTAAATTATTTATTTTTATTTTTAGATAATTAGAAAGCAATTGTTTTCTAAACCACTTTTTTTCCTTTATTTAAATGCCTTTGAATATATCTTCAGCAGGGCAAAAAATAAGAGTACTTCTGCTGCATAGAATTTATCCTGAAATGCCACATAAAATCACATAATAAAACACTGGAAATAAATTAATTGGAGCTTTTAAAAAGTTTTCAACAAAATATATTTTCTTTGAAGTATGCTATTTTGTTGAATAGTTCTTCAAGATATTGATTTTGATGACAGTTTCTCTGGATATTTTTCTTGTATCTGAATGAGACAAACAAAATCAATCCATACATTCTTTTCACTCTTTTTGTTTCTGTTTTTTCCCCCCTTGTAATTGAGAGCAATTGGTTGAAATCTGGATTCAAATTTCAGAGCTTGGCTTCATCTTAGGTGAAGATGAAGACAGGCCTTATATTGGATGTCTCAAAGACAATAATTTTCTTCAGGTTAAAGGCTTGTAGGTCTCTTTGACTTCAAAGAGAACCCCAAACTCCAAAAAGATTGACCACTGTAAACAAGACATGGTTGCTCTTTTCCAACCAGCAGCTCACAGGAAATTGGCAGTGTTGTGCTTTCCCATCAATATAATAGAAGAGTTTGCTCCTTGAACCAAACTGTGATAAGGATAAATTAAATATTGCCAAACTGAATACAGTAGAGAAGTCTAAATTTAGTTATTATTTTTCCAGTTGTTGTCAGAAGGCTGTTCTTGAAAAACAGTACTGGATTGTAGGCATTCCCTCAGGATAGAGCTGGCAAACTAGTATCAAACTCGGAAGCACACACCACCCACTATTCCAAACACCTCTGTGTGACTCAGATGCAGTCCCTGCTGATGCTAATGCCACCGCCTTCCCTGATCTTCCAACTGATCCCTGCTGGGTGATATGAATGAAAATTTATCACAACTTCATAATAAACTGTACAGGCTCAGAAATAGTTATTTTCTGGCACAGTATTAACTAAAGGCATTTCATAGACATCAATGTGTATAGCTCCGAGTGCTAAACACTATGCTAACATGATTGACCCAGAAAGGAGGTTGATAAATGAGCAGGAATCAGTAGAGCAATGGTAGAGTTGAAAATGGCAATAATTATTTCATGGAAAAAGTAGATGGATACCCAAACCTCAAACTGACAACCTTCCTAGGGTTGTGTCTATATATCCAAAGTGCTAAGGTAATTTCCTTTCCTTCCTTGTTTGGTTAGCGTTATGTCAGTATTGCTCATATGCATACAAAGAGGCTCAGCAGAGCTAATAATGTTTTGCAGTAGAGTTTTTAGCAAAAAATCTACATCCATTTACATAGTCCAAGAAGAAATCTCATTTTCCATCGAAATTTTTGAAGCATCCAGCTATGTGTTCTAAGCTTTCCCAAACATTCTAAATCCCAGGGTAACAGAATTAATGAGGTTGGAAAAAACCACTGAGATCACTGAATCTTAACCTTTGACCAAACACGAGTGTGTCAACTAGACCATGGCACCAAGGGCTGCATCTGGTGTTCTTTTGAACACTCCCAAGGATGGTGACTCTACCTGGGCAGCCCATCCCAAGGTTTAATCACCCTTTCTGTGAAGAAATTCTTCCTGTTGTTCAACCTAAACCTCCCCTAGTGTGGATTAAGGCTGTGTCCTCTCATGCTGTCACTGGTTGCCTGGGAGAAGAGGCCGACCCCCACCTGGCAACACCCTCTTTCCAGGGATTTGTAGCATGTGATAGGGTCCCCCTGAGCCTCCTTTTATCCAGGCTAAACAAGCCCAGCTCCCTCAGCTGCTCCTCATAGGATTTGTGTTCCAGACCCTTTACCAGCTTCGTTGCCCTTCTCTAGGCTTGCTCCAGCACCGCAATGCCACCACTGAACTGAGGGGCCCAAAACCAAACACAGGATTTGAGGTATGGCCTCACCAGTGCCCAATACAGGGGAACTATCACTTTCCCAGTTCTGCTGGCCACACTACTGCTGATCCAAGCCAGGATGCCATAGGCCTTTTGGGGCACCTGGGCACCCGGGCACCCGTTGGCTCATGCTCAGCCAGTTGTCAACCAGCACTCTCAGGTCCTTTTCTTCTTGGCTGCTTTCCACATCTAGCTACAGACCAGCTAATCTAAATATATTAATATTCTTGATTTTAACCATAAAAATATCATATCTAAAACTTGTTAAAATTGAGTAAGCTAAAATTTATTTTAAAAACCCAAACTTATTTTATGTTTTTAAGCGCTAAAGGTTAGAAAAATGTCTTCTTTCTTCTATCCTCATAAAGTTGGTTTTGGTTTTTTTATGCAGGCAAGAATTAAATAAGTAAATAAAACTGATCACCACTGTAATAATTCTTCTTCTTACTAGAATTAAAATTCTATTAAATCCATTTTAGATCTGATTTATAATGGCAACTCAAATTTCAAATCTAGTTCAATGTTAATATTAACTGACTTCTTCAGAAGAGGTGAAAAAGTCCTATTCTTCTAGTACCACACACTATAAATATAATTAACCTCAGCTACTGGTCTTGCAGTAATAAATTACAAAAAAAAATTATATGATTAACTGTTGAAGAGTAGTCACTTACCTTTTTAGTTATAAAGAAGGTCTTAGTTTTTTTCTGGGTTTTCAACACTAATTTTCTATGTGTCCTTTTAGTGGAGTTTGGTTTAGAACTGATAATTGAATTTGTCTCAAAGTATTAGCCACTGACATTGCATCAGTGATGGGAAAATTAGCACTCTTTCTCAACACTGTATTCATCCCATTGTTAACAGTCTTTCTGATCTAAATGCTGCTCACTCCAGCTATGTGACAACATATTAAAATGCTTGAAGCTCAATTTGCACTGTTGTTAACACTGGGATAGAAAAACTATGACTGAAAAAATAATTATTAAAATCAGAAAAACAGATAAACCCACAAATTTAAAATTAACAACATCTCACCATAAATCTAAACCTATTGTAAAAATTCATACACATCCATTCCAATTCTGGATGCTGTTATATTTCTTTGAACTTTTTCTTGATGTAAGGATTTCTTTCTTCAGAGATGCAACTGTAGTTCATTTATTGTTTGAGAAGCAGCCAGACAGGAGGCAAGTATTTCAATTGCTGCTGTATGGACAGCATAAGATTTTATTCAACAAGCAGTCAAGTACGTGAAGTTAAAAACTGGCAACATTCTGTACGGTAAGTTGAAAGATAAATACAGTATATGTTTAAATTGTTCTTTCATCAGATTATTTACTCCTTACACCAGATCCCACAGATAAATGACTAGCAGTCCCTGTCTACGTTCATTTGTTCACATGAAACATCCTCCAGAGTGCAGAAATAAGTTTTGGATGACAGAGAATTATTTCCCTGTTCCTTTAACAGCTGCACATCTTGCCCAGCCCTTCTGAGAAAGACTCTCATTTCCTTCTGAAGTCAAAAGATTAAGCTTTTGTATCTGCTTCTTCCTTTGCAGGCTGAATAGTTTTAATGTAGCAGTTAATCAAACACTTGTAATAATGTCCATTTTACAGCCCAGCTTGTAGGAAAACATAAATTCCCAAAGAAAGAACATTTGACCTCTGAATTTTCACACATCCTTGTTCCAAATAGAAAGAATATACATACATACATACTTACATACATGCATCCATGGATGTAAAAGCAAATTATACCACAGATGTTTTGATCAGTGTCTGCTGTTGTTGGGGATTTAAGGAATTTAAGATGGCTGTCAAGGTGCCATAAATACTGGAGAAACAAAATGTGCAGCCTGATGGACTCAGTAGCCTAATGCACACTTTGTGCCTCAGTCTTTTTATGTCACCACAATTTATACTACTGCAATGACCACAACAGGATCTTTACTGTTGCTGAATGTCTATCTGTGCTGTTATCCCTTCACAAGAGAGTTGAACTTTCAATTTTTTCTCACTAAAAGGAGTCTCCTTAATCAAAGTAACATTCTTTGCACTTAATTGGTTGGCATCTCAACATTCTCCGTTCTTCAAATGTCATCTCTGTTTATCTGTAGTGGAAAATCAGAACTTTTCTATTAGCAAGTAAATACTGGAAATCAGTTTACTTTCAGACTTCTGATTCTTTTGTCTTAAACAAAACAAAGAAAAAAGAACTATTGTGCTGGGCATGTTAGAGCATTTTCAATGACTGTGCTTAATGAAGTATGCCTCTTATCAACACATGCATATTAGTTTTTAATTGAAAATTAATAAACTGTAATCTTTACAACATGATAGTTATCATTCAAATAGATAGTGCAGGTATTTGGGGTTTTTTTATAAAAATTGTTTTCTTTTATTTGTATAGTAATAAAGTCTAAATGTGACATTTGAACATAGGGAGCCCAGTGGTCTAACAATGCCATTTATCCATATCACAGTGCATTTGTATCAGTATTATGTGTTACAGAAAGATCACATAGGGTCTGAAAAAGTCAAACTTATCAGGAAATTACTGTGCTATATTTGCACCAGGCCAAAAATAATTTGACCTGAATTATACTTGATTTAAATATTTAGTTTAGCAGAAATTAACCATTTTCTGCTGCATATACAGTTTAGGATAGATACTTAAACATGTGGCTATGAGTAACACAGAATGGTACTTTAAAACATGCTTCTTAGTATTCATAAAATTTTACTCCTACCATTCAGGGCCAACCTGTCATTATTATACTTGCTATTAACAGACTGTTTCAGCTTGTTTATTTTGGAGGATAAGGACTTTTAAGGATATGTACTCATCCTGTTGCATAAGAATCATTCTTGTAATTCCTAATAACATTCTTAGGAACTACTCATACAAATCTTTACTGAATTAAGAATAAAGGCCAGCAAAAATGAAAAGAACATTAAAGGCAATAAAAACTTTTGTTACAGAAGATTATGGTGCTTAGTGGCCAATTAGCTTATTTAACAGTGTCTCAGTATGCACATTAAAAATAGTTGTGATTTTCACTGACATTTCATCTTGTATGCAAGACTATGGGATTGTTGAAAGCATAATTCAAATAGATTTAGAATAGTGTATGAAAGATATCACCTAAAGGCTGCTAGGAAAGTTTATTTGTTATTTATACTTTAGACATTTCTTATTTTCTCATGTCTGGAAATACGTTCCCTCATAATTCTACATTTTTCTCTCCAAAATACGAAGAGAAATCAAGTGACCTTTTAGCTACTGTAAATGTCATTATGACCTGTGATGCGAGCAAGAAGGAATTCAAAGTTTATTGATTAAATCCTATAAATGTCTAGAAGACATCCAATGCAAATAAGAGAGGGGTGGAATTTCAAGAGCTCTTCACAGTGATCTGAGTTTTACTCCTGTCAAAAAGACACACATATGACCAGCCCGGAGTAATTAGCAGACACAGCATCTCACTTGTCTTAAAAATTACCTTCAATTTTATTAAACATTTATATTTTTACAGTATATTAGCAAAAAATAAGCCTCCATATATAATACCCACAATAATGTTACACCAGAACTCTTCCAGTTTTAGGTGCAGTCTTTGCACTTGTGTTTTGTCATCACTAATTGATAAATAAAAATGCTACATGATTTATTACCTTGATGAAGAATGAAAAGGAAAAATAGAACGGACTGGGATTTATTACCCTGTCTTATAATCTGCCTACTTGGTGGAAAACAGCTGGACTTTGACAAAAAAAAGTGTTCCTCTACTGTGTATGCAATCTTTGTGTATGATATAAATTTGTAAAATTATGCCAGTCACTAACAAAATAAGCATTTGATTGGAATTAAAATATGTTTGGGTGAGAGAGAGAGAGAAGCTGGAAATTTTCTTTAATGTTTTCAGACTGGCATATATCATTTTGTCCCATGAATTGCCTGCAACAAGCAGTTTCATTCCATCAGGATCATTGCATATCTTTTTCACTTAATTGTTGTTAAATGCTAATTGGTCTATGGAGAAAATCCATTATAATTTGTCAAGGACAGAAATGAAATTTATGTATTAACAGTATCAAATCCAAGAAAAGGAAGTTATTAATGTTTTGTCATAAGTAAAACATTATTTCAGTGCTTTAGAATTCAGTATGCTGCCTTTTATATCAGTACTGTTACAGACTGTGTAGTGTCTTCTTGTTTCCCATTTACTATGCAATCTGAGATGAAGATTGACTATGAAAGGTACAGGATGCCACAGGCTTTATGTGGTTATAAATCTAATTAATGTCAAAATGGTTAAAATGTTGGATAATGATTTTGGAATATTAATGAATACCTCATTAGAAATATTAACAGTATACAAACTAGATTTTTATTTTGGTCCTAACATTGATACAGAGAACTGTAGTAAAAGCACAGACACATGCTCAATTATCACACTTCTCTTAATTATGAAATTAATTGCATGGGGGAAAAAAGGAAAGTGTTTTTAATGTGCAGTAGGTAACTCATCTGGGTTAAACATCATCTAAAATACAAAAGGAAAGCTATTGAACTCAGCAAAAATGAAGTTAAGAGAGAAGATAAATAAGAATGGCACATTTAACTGGCCAATTTGTAGATTTGGCTCTTACTAAAATTATCTTGCACTGACAACAGTCACTAGGTGTATTATTTTCAATAACCTTTGTTTCTGGTACTCCAGATATACACATAATCAGCCAAGGTAAAGCTTGCATCCCACACAGTCTTTTTTTCCATTTCTTTCTGAAGTTGGAGGTAACTCAGCAAAGCATCTATTCAAAATGATTAGATGAAAAAAAGAAAGAAAGAACTTAATCCTTTAGCTCGGCTGGGAACTAGTTTTCAGAATTACAGGGAATGAATGATCAAATTTAATGAGTAGTACAAAAATTAGAATGCTGGTCTCAGAACGTGATGTCATCTTCTAGATGGCAGTCTAGGGCTCATTGGACTTTAAGACTAAGATGACTTGGTAGAGTAAAACAAACCTGAAATTAAAAAGAGGAGATGATACTGAATCCCATCTTTTCTAATATGGCTCTTAGTTTGATGATATTCCTTCAGCTATGCCTCATCTCTGTTTCTTCAAAATCTGTTTTGGCTATTTAGGTCCTTCTCTTGTACTTGAACAGCAATCTGTGTTTACATGGAGCAGGGCAGCTCCAACAGAGTAGACTCATTATAAAACTTTGATCATAAGTGATCTAACCCACCAAATTTTCTTAAAAGCATCTATGAAGCCCTGAAACTTGTTTTATGGATAGCCAATATCTGTAAGTACAAACTTGAATATTGTCTGAGTAAACATCTGTTGATTTTTCTATTAGAATTTAAATATTTTCTTATTATTGTTTTTTCTGTGAATGGTACCTCTTTTGACCATATTCTCAGTAAAAAGAGAAATAACATCAGAAGGTTATATTTAGGATGGTTTCTTCCTCAATATTATGAAGACTTACATAAATGCAAACTGCAGCACAGAATTAGACGAAGTTCTATGTCCAATTTTATTGCACATAAGAATTGTCTTACAGTTAGAGATGTGTCTCATATTATGGTAAGTTCAAGAAAGACAAGTGCTACTCAGGGGTTTCTTGGCAAGCAGAAGAAGAAAAAAGACCACTCATTTGAAAATAATTTAAAAGAGTAGGGAAAGGATGCACAGAGCAACAAGTAGAAATGCAACATAAGAAGCGTGACCTGATTGTGGAATAATAAGAACAGAGAATGGAAAAATTTTGTTTGAATGTCTAGACATTAATTGGAGTGTAATTAAATGGTATGGAAATGACAGGTTTATGTGATATGATGGCTTCATTGGAAGTGGTGGGAGCAAGCTTATTTAGTGAAGGCAATTTAGATACCTAGAAAATACACGAAAAGTTCAAAGGTATCAAATCAAGAAGAAACCAAAGCTGTGAATCCAAATCCAGCTTGCACCAACTCAACAGTGATGGCAGAGCTCATCCCACTGCTACTACCTTCAATGGGCAGCCCAGGTAAATGAGACTGGGCATGTCCCCTGCCTCAGGCAGAAATCATACACTTACTTCAGGCTGTGAAACAGAGAGGAAATTCCAGTAATGCATTGTTCTGGCAATGAAGTCAATGATGAAGCTCAGCTATACTCTCCCTTCATTCTCCAAAATAAGACAAACCCACATGTTATGTATTAATGACTGCCAAAAGGACACAGGTAGGTAAGTGATAATATTAAGACAGAGGAGCAGTGTCCCCAACACTTGTTATTTAGTTTAGAGACCTTTGATAACACTGATTGTCTCCATTGCTTTAAAGAGGTGTCCATGACACTCTTAATTTTGCTACTTGAGGCAAACATTTTTTGCATCTTAGTCATTCAAATTTGCTTTCCTTTCTTGAGGGAGTCTTGAAAATAAAACAAGGAAATATCCCTTGAAAACAGGTATCTAATAGACAATGCAAGACTGAATGTGAGTGAATGGAAAAGTTTATTTAAAAATTAAATTCTCTAAATTTCTTTTCTGGAGAAGAGAAGGTTGTGTGATGCTCCCCCTCTGCTCTTGTGAGACCCCACCTGGAGTACTGGGTACAGTTCTTGTGTCCCCAGCATAAGAAAGACACAGAATTGTTGGAGCAGCTTCAGAGGAGGGCCACAAATTTGATAAGAGGACTGGAGCACCTTCCCCTGCAAAGACAGGCTGAGAAAGTTGGGGCTGTTCAGCCTGGAGAAGAGAAGGTTGCATGGACACCTCACAGCAACCTTCCAGTATCTGAAGGGGGCCTATAGGGAAGCCAGAGAGGGACCCTTCACCAGAAATTGTAGGGATAGGACAAGGAGTAATGAGTACAAATTGAAAGTGGGGAAATTTAGATTAGATGTTAGGACGAAATTCTTTACTGTGCAGGTGGCAAGATGCTGGAACAACTTGCCCAGAAAAGTCATGGATTCTCCATCCCCGTCAGTGTTCAATGCCAGGTTCAATGGGATATTGAGCAACAGGTCTAGTGGGAGATGTCCCTGTCCATGGATGTTCTTTAAGGTCCCTTCCAACCCAAACAATTCTATCATTCTATGAAATTAGAGACTAACAACGTAAATATTGCATAGAAATTAAAATTATTTTGTTAATTAATTGAAACATACTGAAAGGGAAGAGGAAAATTAAAAGCATTTTAGAGACTGGTTTGATGCTAGTGAAATACATATCCAACAAACAAGACATAAATTAACAGAAGTGAAAAAATGTTAGGATTTTTTTTTTAAGGGCATAGAATAAGTATTTGGTTTGAGTTGTTTGGGAGGTTTTATTTAGCTTTTGGTTTTTTATTTCAGTTCAGCTGAAAGGGTCAGGGATAAAGAAGAAATCACTTAGTCAAAATACTCTGACCTGAAGACCAAAGAAATGAAACTAAATGTGTCAGTGTACAACAATGGAAATAAAGCAAAGATAAAGGAATGTTCCTGGAAGAAACACTGGACACTTTATAAAATGTTGCTGTCTGGGCAGTTATGATTTGAATGGTAAAAGAAATCACTTAGAAGAGTTGTTGCATAGACTAGAGAAGATGATACAGATCTATGAAAAATTAAAAGGTCCTCCCTTTCAAATCTGTGATATTATTGGAGTGAGAGTACTAACTTGAGGAAAGAACCTAAATCCGGTAGTCCTAATCAAAGTACAAGAAGATAAGTGGATCCAATTCAAAAGTTTATGCTTCACAAAACAGCGTTTTCACAGACTCCAAGAGTACCTTGTCCATGATGTCAAATTATAACATAATCCTCTTGAAAGGAAGGGATGGAAATGAATGTTGTTAACAAATTACATTATTATTCAATTACTGTTCTTCTAAGTCACTTTTAAGTAAATGAGGTAATTCATGAGATTGGGAAAACACCAAACACAAATCATGCTATCAATGCAAGTAAATTATGATTTGTTCATGAAAAAAGATAATTCCTTGGAATGCATAATAATGAGTAACTATAATGTTTTTGGAAACTCTTTTAGCATAGATATTATCCATGTCATTCTGTTCCTTTTTTCTGGCTCCTGAGCTTTAGCCCTAAAAGTACTCAGTATGTCTGTATCATTCTAATTGCTTCTTCCTCCTAAGAGGGTATTTTATTACTTTCATTCCAGCTCTGAGCAGAGTAGTACTTTTTCAAATCTAATACCACCTCTTCGTGGGTGTATAAGCAGCATAACATGTAGTGTTATGGCGCAATGGAGGTGGCATCCATCACTTTGAAGTCAGAGGTTACGATTTGGAGCCTTCAGTGTACAATAACAGTATTGGCAAGATTGGAGCATTTCCTCCACACAAGTATTGCAGTCGCTTCTCTGACCCCATGAAGTTGCTCAGCAGATCAAATGGCTTATTTTCAAGGTTTAATTCTAACCTAAATCCTTTCTACGGCAATTTTTTTCCTTATCACAACTCACAATTACCGTGAAAAGATTCTTCTGAAATTGGTTGCTGTGTTGCAAAATAAGTGAAACTGCTCAATTATTTGGAACAAGAAAAACATTTTTTTGAGGAAGTCTTGCCACTGTTTGTAAAAACATTCAAGTCCATAAGTTTTCCAAATTAACTGAATGAATTTGAAATGGAACTATTCTAAGTGCAGTATTAAGATGTGATATGCTTGTTTTATCTTGTTAAGCAGCAAGTTTTACTTTTCAATGTCACTTGTATTACTCATTGAAATGAAAGTCAACTGGAGTATAGTTTAACAAGTCTGTCGTGCATTTTCAAAATGACCAGTCTTCCATGAAGAATCAGATTTTTCTTCTGAGCGATAAAGGTTATTAATATACAACTTGGGTGTGCTTATTAGTCAAGGAGTCATGAAAGTTTTAGATTCTCATTAGAAAGATAGTCCAATCCATAAATATATGTACCTTGCCTGTCCTTTCTCCTTCATTAAGGAGAAATGAGAATTGAGATCTTATCCTAGTTAAACAGCAACTAGAACTCAGAGCAGGCTATATGTTTCATCCCGGTCCACTGATATTTATTTCTGAGGTCTCATGCAGTGTTCTCTGTTGCTGTGAAAATATCCATTTCTCCAGCATCATTTCTGAAACTTTATTTCTTTAACAGTTTGCCTCATCACTATACTTACAGAAACACACACATATGTACACTAAAAAAATTTTGATCCATTTCCTTAGAAAACCTGTATCTTCAAAATATATCAACATTAAATGTCTGCAATGAAACTCCAAGTCATTTATGTCTATAAAGTGAATCTTTTTAAAGACAAATAAAGATGCTTGAAAAAAAATGCTTTAAATATTAATCATTTGCTCCTTTTCTAATGCAATTACCCATACCATTTGAAACAAAATACCTGAAGATTTTCCAACTACAAATTTTCACTTTCTGTTTAACTTACATAATTAACAAACCTTGCAGGTTTTTTGGGTCATGTTGCTCTATCATGGCATGAAGAGGTGGAAAAGTTTTGTATATTTCTCTCACAGATTTCCCTTTGCCTGGAAAAACTACAGCTGATAGTGTTTACACTATCCCTACTGTAGATTTCAGGATTTGGCCTAACTGCCCTCCTTCCAACACCAGTATTAGGTATACATGAATTTCTCCTAAACCAAAAATTCTTTTCATTATCTTGGTCTCAGAACACTATTGGATGTTCAAAAACATCAAATATATTTCAAGCAGACCTGTCCTTTCTTGTACTGAGTTACAGTCAATTAAAAAATTAGTTCTTAATGTTTTTTGCACAATCTCCTAGTTTTTAGCACAGCAGAACTTCACACTAGAGAAACTGAACTTACTATTATGAGACATTATGAGATTTAAAGTTTCAAATCATTTTCTATCCATGTAGATAGTAGCCAATTTTACATATTTCATCAAAATATTCACTACTGCAATCTATGTGTCAGCTCCTGAGTTCTTCATTGGTTTTTACATGTTTTGTTAGAAAAAGTTTCTTCTTGCTCTGGTTTTTGTGCAAATATGTCCTGGTATTCAGGAGCCAAAGCTTAAATCTGTGTCATCTACTGCCTTACCAATCAGGTCATAGATCCTCAGTATTCTGGTTTTGGACCACTACCACAACTCCAGGAATTCTTAAAGGGAAAAGAGTTTTCCAAGATCAGATGAAATCTGAGGATATTACAGTCTTCTTCTGCTGTTGAACACTTTTCATTATTCATATATATGATTGAACATGACATAAATTTTTGAACAGTCATTGCATGTCTTAGTCCAGCATGGTTTTTCAGATGTGGTGAAAATACCACATCCTAATTTTGCAAAACTATTAAAGGGAATAATTGCATTTTACTTGCAGTTCATTTGTACAAGAGTATAAGTTCCAATGAAACAATGGTTTTGTTATTTCAAGGAAAAATTAGTCAAAATGTGACTACTGTTGTTTATTCTTTTTGGTTAACTTATGACTCCTTGTCCATAAAGGTGTCTTTCTCCTAAGTAGAGATACTTGACTGAAATCTTCCTACATGATGGATCTGTAAGCAGTCATGACTTTCCTCATCTATATCTCATGTCACAGCTCCACTGGACTCTCAGAATCAAGTGTTGCAGTCATTTGCATGCACAGTTCCCCCTTCATTCCAATGCCTTACATCTGCCTGTCTGGAGTGCATGTTACCTTGTGATTGTAATTATGATTATGGAGTGTGGAAATGAACTCCTTTTTCACTATAAGCATTACTCCTCCTAAAAGCTGATGTCATTGTATCATTCACACCTGAATTGTCTTTCAAGGCAGCACATTACAAACTTGAATTAATACTGATCATCTCTTTCCCTTGCACTGAGCATATTCTGGCCCCGTATGACAATTAGGTATTATCAGCAGTGTGTGGTACTGTTGTGTGTTAATTGCTACACAAAGGAATTACATCTCTTTTTTTCTGTCTCACTTACTGACAGACTACATGCACCCAGTTGGAATAAGAGCAGTACTGAATGAATGGAAGCTTGCTTTCCTTGAGAGTAATGAGAGAGTCCTTTACCTACCTTAAGAGTCATGAGAGAGATTGAAAACGTTACAAATATCTTCCCTTTCACTGGAAATTTCTGCTTCCTCCATCTCTGCATGTATTGAGTCTCTTTAGATTTTCCTGCTGTACTTTCAGCATAGGAAAATAAGTATTGCTGTTTCTTAAAATTTTTCCTCTACAATATCATTTGTTCCGTCTTTGTCCTGTGGTCCAAATTCCTTCAGTTCTACTCTGATTATTTGTGCTGAATCATTGATTTGCAATTTTCATTTACTTTTATGGAGAAATCAACTACCCTCTTTAACCCAGATGCATGACACCTGAGTTAAGTCTCTGTCTTCCAATTAAAAATTTAATTTAAAATTTTTAATTTATCCTTAATTACAGGATTTTTTCACTATCCACAAAGTTAATGAGTTCCCAACTCTAGCAAAAACATTTTTCTGATTCTTAGTATCAGACAAAAAAACTTTGCATTGTTTAATCTTCTAAGGGTGAAGTATTTATCTTATTTTATTAGTCTTGCCTATGTTTCAGTTACAATTGCTGACAGTATTTTCACGGACATGTCAATTTGTATGTGTCAGACACAGTATTGATTCATGAAACTCTATTCTGAGTTACTTAGAGGCCCAATCTTAAGTCTCTGTAACATGCACATGTGTGACCCTCTTCTATGTCTATGCACCAGCTGACCTATATTCACTAATATATATAAATATACTTTTATCTGGAATTATGTTCTGCTTCTATAATTCTCTGATATCCTTTTTCCTGTGCTTTTAATTACTGCACTATTTGTTTATTAATCAAGACCTCTCCTTCTCAGTGTCCTTAAACTGGTAACTTTCATTGTATTTCATAAATTTATTGCCAGAAAATAGGTAAAGGTGAGATGTTCATGAAAATATGTCATCTTTGTTAAGAGCGCCATTTATCCAAATGCTAAAAGCAGACCTACCTGCACACCATATAGCACTATGCTCTGGGGCATTATCAAAATATGTCCCTTTTTAATTTCTATTCCTTCATCCAATTGTTTCCATCTTAATAAAATCATTAAAGCAGGCTGGATTTGCCAGCAAAGAAGAGGTCAAAGGGATGGGAAGAAAGAAAACAGTGTCTGAAGTGTGTCTGAAGAGTTTAGGGTATCTTAGTGACCATTTAGGGTTTCAGAAAGAATTAAGTGGGAGTCATAAACTATGAGAAGATGTGTGTATTTGAGGGGAGGCTGTTTCATAAACATAAACATTCCTCCCTCTGCTCTGATTTCAGCAGAAGGATTTTGCAGGCCTCTCCTCAGGCTTTCCCTTCCTTCACATAATACCCTGTGGTGACCCATCCTCTCCCCCCACGTGTTTGTTCACCTTTCTGCAAGCATGTGTATTTTCTAACACAGACTGGCTTTTCAAATTATTCGTAAGTGTTGTGTCTGCAAATGCTAGGCTTTAAGATGCAGTAAACTATTATGTACAAGAATATAGATTTCTATACAAATAGATTTTGAAAATGGGGTAAGGGAGTTTTCAAGAAGCAAGTGATGACCAAAACACACACCATAAAATGTCAGATTTCTAATTTCTCCTCACTTCTCAATTGGACAATAACCCTTTTTCCCCTAGGAAGTTGTAGTGTGAAGTCTGAATGCAAACCTAACCATAATTGCCTTTGCTGTACAGTAAATCATGGGAAATGTGAAAGACAGAGCAGGAAGATCATTTGTTGGGCAGATTATGTTAGAGGTAAGTCAATTCTAACTGTATTCTCTATTATTGCAACTAGTGTATAAATAGAGCTGTGTGACCTAAGAGTGTACATCTGATTTCGTTACTGCAGAGTAACAGTACAGACAGAATGTCTGTAAGAAAATGAAATTTATATCTCAGTTGGAAAAGACAAGAAGTAGATCCCATCTTGTTGCCCTTGCTACAGCTAATACGATAAAAAAACCCTGCCGTCTCCTCAGCCAGGAGGCACTGTCCTTCAGCAAATTTGCTTGAAAGTGTTGAGAAGCACTACCAGAAGTACTGGAGAGAATGGCAGCTAAGTTTCAATAGAAATAATTGTTAGCTGGAAAAGAGTTGGGGAAAGAAAAAAGCTCTAAATATATACAAAAGCTGATAAAATGAAAACTCCAAAATGGTTGATAGGACACTGTCTTCACCTAGGGTTATTAATTGCAGTAACTTTGAGTCTGTAAAATGATCCAGGTTCTTTCTTCCCCGGCATATAAACACATACTTGCCAATTCATTAGGTAGAAGTCCAAACACTGCCTGCTTGAAATGCAAACCATTTTGAACTAAAGACAAATTATTTTCATTGTCATAAATGAAAAGTAGGTCAGATCATGGATAAAATTAAGACTAAAACCCCAGACAACTCTACTCATTGTAAATATTGCAACTATAATTGCCATTTCTAAAATATTTTTATATTTGCTATTTGACTCTTGTTTATTAGATTACTGACTTTCCTAGAAAATTGTGTTTTCTACAAGAAATAATACTTATGGGTACATTCTTTGGGACTAAAAGCATTTTTAAGTATAAAATACTCATAAGAAGTTGAACATTTAGGTCATTTTTTTCAAAACTGAAGCTTTTGCATTAGGGTCAGACTTACAGTGGTGACTGGAAATATTAGTTCCCTTAGCAGAGCTCCCAGTTTAAGACAGTGAACTGGAATATTCATTAAGGAGCAGCTACATAACTTCTGACAATTCAAATCCAGTAAGGTGTTTCAAATCAGCCATGAATTAAGCAAGGTGATTAAAATAGCTATTTTTAACAATTAGACACAGCCTCATGAATTTAAAATCAAGTTTCAGTTTTACAACACCCTAGCCTCTTTATTACATTCTCTGTCCCTCCATCTGATATATTTATGAAAGACAGTATTTATAGAAGCATTGGAAAAAAATAAGGATAGCCTTCTATAGTCTCTACTGTAGTCTCTACTATATTCTGTTTTCTATGGTCTCTACTATAATCATGCTAAATTTTCAAGTGTGTAATAATGATAGAAAAAATACTGCTTCAAACACAAATACCACATAACATGCCACTGCTAAGTGGCCAGAGGTTCCTGATGGAAAATGAAGCAGTTTCTGGCATTACATTAGATTTGATCTGTATAATGTGTAAGATGAATAAAATATTTTAAAATGAACATGCTTTAAAGTGCAGACTTGTTTATTTGGTTGGGTTTTTTCTTTCTAATATATACATGCAAGCTGAGGTAAGTAATTTTTTTATGTACCCATCTGGAACCAAAGCCCTTAATGATTCAAGAACAAAGCAGATTTGATGCACTATTGATTTTCTACCTCAGCAATAGAAAAACAATTGCCCTATGCAAAGATCTGTTTTTCTGGGTCTCTGCCATCAGTCTTTTTAATGTTTATGTAATGTAGCATTTACGTAGAAAAAGATTTTCACGCAAGGTTGAAAAGGGAAAAAAATACTCTTTCATAGGACTTCAGGGAAGTCTTCATATCACAAAATAACTTTTGAAATGTATTTAATGCATTTTCCAGTATTAAGTATCTACACTTCTCTGGAGTACATAAATGCATGTACTCTCACTTCCCTATTCTCAGGCCACATGCTGGTCAGCTACCTGCAGCAGTGCACTAACAGGATGTGTGCTGAGTTCTGTTTCACAGAAGCCTTGAATACAAGGGGTTTGCCTTAAGCTTTCCTGAATCAAACTGTGGTTTGTGTAAGAGGCATCAGTCAGCCAGCAGTTTGGAAAATCATTCTCGATGCCTCTAAGGAAACATAACAGAAGCTGTGTAAAGGCAACTTCTGGTTACAATGCACCTGAGCTCAAAATGAGTTTGTCTCTGTTCTAGGATTTCTTTGCCTGTGATCTGCAGACAGTTTGGAGCTCTTCAGAAGAGGAAAACAAAATCACAGAAGCAGTTACAGTGTAACCTTCCTGTGATATATTGTGCTATAAGGCCTATTTTACAGCAGCATTCACAAGTCACTAAAAAGTTCAAGACAAAGCAGTAATTTAGGTGTTTATAGGTGCAGACAACAGAGCATTTAAGGCAACAGTCCCATCAGTTCATAAATCATTAGAGGTGAGAGTGCCTCCAGTTCATTACAAAGTTCAAGAATAATACCCTGTAGAAATAATATATGACATCTATACAGAAACCTGAAGCATTTATGCATGCTGAAAATAATAACTACATTCCTTCAAAAGGTCTGTTGCAAACCCTCTAGAAGATATGTCATTGCATTCCACTGTCAGGTCTAATAGTATCTCATTTATTAAGGCTTGCAAACCGGAATGTGTTCCTTTACAAGGCTGGTCAAAATTCAAACTGAGCATTTTCTAAAAGGAGCGTTTATGGAAATATTAATAGGATTCAACCAACTGTTTGAGCCCTGGGGTGGTGTGAGAGAATGAAAGCATGAAAGAGTTAATGTAAACCTGAAACCCTTAATGTCTCAAACACTGGCAGAAGAGAATAGGAATGTTACCATGCCAACGAGATAAGGTGTGGTTAGAAAAGGGCATTTTGTGGAGGCAGGATGGTGCTTTTCTGGGACCAACTTCCTTAGCTTGGGTAACTACAGCTAAAAACAAGTTTGGGATAGCATTGCATTTGAGTCTCTTTCTGGGAAGAGGGACTGAAATCATGAAACACCCCCAAGTCCCTTCTGAAAGTATGAGAATAAGAAAATGTGCGTGAGCGAGCACAAGTCTGTAAATAGCACAGCTGAGATGTACCCACCATCTGGAGGAACTGGACCAGAGATGGCACTGGAACCCTGGATGGTGACCTGGATATTTATTCTACTTCTCTTTTCCTATCTTTCCTTCTTTCTTTCTTCCTCTTCTTAAAAGTTTAGTTTGCTTCTGCCAGGGGCTGTTCAGAAATCCCTGTTACCATGTGCTATTCAGATTTATTCCATGGACTGTTCAGAAACGTTTAAATTGTTGCTGCCACAGGCTGTTTGACCTATCAAAAGGTTTCAATCATTGCTGCCATAAATAAAAACTTTTAAATGATTGTTTGGTGTTGTTTTGCATTAATTTAACCCAAGGAGATCTGGAATGTCAATTACCTCTGAGTAGGCAGTCCAGGACAGCCCTCGAGTTGACAAGGTGGTGTTTGATCATAGGTTGGACTTGATGATCTCAAAGGTCTTTTCCAACCTAGCTGATTCTGTGATTCTGTGATCACAATTCTGATTCATTCCTTCAGCAGTATTGTCTCTCTGGAGAGTGTTCCCATCTTATAGTCTAAAACTATGATAAAATTACTTTTGTTTCCAATCTTTCTTCTTTTTACATTTTCCCACATTACACTTCTGCTATTCGAGATATTTTTCTTTGCCCAGCCTCACCTCTACTTCTGCTCTCTAATCTCATTTAACTATGTCTCTTCTCCACACCTTCTGTCTGACAATTCAAGACCATTTGGTAACCGCATCTTATCAGGATTTCAACAATTTGGTCTATAATCCTTCTTCAGAAGTGCTTTATATACTATACCAAGCAAACCCAAAACATCAGTACATGTGTTCCTATGGAAAAGTATACTTATGAAATTTTTTTCTCCTTTAATCTTGGATTTCTTTCAAAGACAATGGATATCATTGACAGTCTTTCTGTCTTTTTTACTTCCATATGCTTGGGTTTCAACATTCATGAGTCCAATTAAGAAAATGTGTGTCTTATACATGCAACATGAAGAAATCCATAGAAAAAAATAAGGTTATGGAGAGGCGAATTATGCAAATCAGCATTATTCTACTGATTTCAGTGTAACTCTACTGATTTATACATTTTGAAAACAGCCTGTCCTAAAAATAAATTCAATTAACTTACATCAAAGATCAGTATCCCACAGAAGAAATCTGCCACCTGTTGCACCCCCTTTGTGGGCCAGATGGCTTTAAGGAAGAAGTGGTGACCCGTAGAAAAAATGATTATAGGAGCCAGTGCTCAAAATTATACTGAGGAACCAAATAATTGGTTCTTTCCAACCAATTTTATAATTTCATATTTGCCATGGGACTTGGACACTTGACAGTAGATTCTGAACCACAGAATTAGATAATAGCAGCTGCTAAGTCTTTCCTCTGTTCCATATTCATGTTTTTCATTTTCTCTCCTTCTAGTTAATTCTGTTTTGCAGAACTGTGAATGTGTCCTGAAAGTGCCTCATTACAAGATTCTGCTCAAAGGACTAAGATAATAATAAACATAACCAGAACAGGATTAAACTGACATGATGACCTGGAGAGAATGTTAAAGTTCCTAATTGTAGTCTGGTTTTACCTAGTATCATTGGCTTCTTTGTAAACCTTATTTGAAGACTGATTTTCATGTTTACTTTTTTCAAAGAATGATTTTCATATTCTGGATGATATTTATGATTCTGATAGATTATATTCACTGTCAAGAAAACAGCTTTGGAAAGCACATAAACAGTCAAATAACTAAAAAAGTGTGAAGTATGTCCATGAAAATTGTGCCAGAGACAGAGTGACTGATTGATTGAAAAGACAAAATGTTATGCTGTTTTTTTTCTAATTTAATAAAAAAGTAAAGAACATTTTGTTATTTTTAAACCACTAAGCTTCAGTCAGATTTGAAGAGTAAACAATTCTCATTTCTCACCTAAAAGAAGTTGAGTAAGATTATGTCAAGAAGAGCAAAAACTGTGAATGAACCATGAGAATTGTCTGTCAAAGTCTGTAGTTCACAGTCTAGGTGTTATAAGAGGTTACTGACAGGTTTTTTAGTATGAAACAAACTGACTTTTCTCCCTGTACTTTTGAGACATGTCAGTTTTCTAAAGTTCTTCAAGGTTTCAGCAATATTTTAGCAAGACTGTGGTGGTTTATGTCTTTACAAGTAAGTGAAGCCACAGTAAACCAAAAGAATCAGCCGAAATCTCTTTGAGCCTTAATGTACAAACAGAAAGTTGTCTGCAGAGAGAATGATAATCAATCTGTATTCGATGCATTGTAATTCAGTGCATCAAACATCAAGCAATGGCATCCATCAGTGTAAAAAAAGCAAGAATTGCACCCATTAGGCATAAGGTAATCAGGAATCACTCTCAGCTGAGTGTGAGCAATACAGAAATAAAAATCCATGTACGTGGTATAAACTAAAATAAACTTTCAAATTCCTGCATGCACACTTTTTCCCATCCTCTTCTGTTTTTTTTTCATTTCAGGAGCAGAAGCAAGAAAGAAAGAAGGATGAGAATTTGGTCCATGCAAGCTTTCTTAATAGGGTGCAATAGTTATAAAGAAAATTCTCAAAGGTTTTTGAAGTTGCAACTATCTGATTGACATTTGTGTTGAAGTTTAGGGTTAAAAAATTAAGTTAGTTTTTTAATTCATTATAAAATCTGAAATAAATATAGAAAATACAGAACTCATTAGAGAACACAGTTTTATCAACCTCAAACATGAAAAAAGATGTCTAGTATATTTGTGCAATTGTAAGAGATTTACACACAGTGATTAGTCATCAGAATATCTGATACCCTTTGTTACATCTTCACAAAACCAATCTAAGTTTGAATTTTTCCTGTGGCTGAGTTTTTTGTGAGTCACTCAGGTTTGTTTGATTTTGACTATACATTGCCTGGAAATGCATATGACAAATACATATTTGTCACAGCACAAAAGCCATACATTGGTCTCTGGCAAAAATCTACCTCAAAACTTTTAATGTAAATTTGTGCAATCTGAGCAGCTTTGTTTATTTGGTGTTATGAAGTCAAACCTGCATGCCTGCATTTTTTAGCAGCCATTAATTGCTGTCTCGCACTGTTCTCTCTGCCTTCCACTTCATTAATCACAGGACAGTGGTAGGCCAGGGGCGGCGTGATGGGAGCATCTAAACTATAAGGAGTAAATTTTCTGCTTCTGCTCAAAATTGTGCAGTAAGCTGCCCTTCTAATGTTCTTTATGTTCTTTTTTTTAATAGAAAAATTGTTATTTGAAAACCTCTTGCGGAAGCTGATCTTTCTTAAAGTCATAGTGAAAGGCACTGTATTATGGTCCCTGCACTAGTTTCTTTATCTACTTGCTTGTAATAGTACATTATGGCTACCATCCTTTGTCACATAAATTTAAAACTATGAAAACTTTAGACTGTTTTTAGACTAGCCATGGGAAATAGGGGAATTAATGAATAACATATTTGCAGCTTGGTTTTGTTGTCTGGTTTTTGGGTTTTTTTGTTAAGCACTAGTAAAAGTAGTCCAACAGCTGCATTGTGTGGTAACAGGATGCCCTGTGCAGGGTGAGGCTGTGAACTGCCCTGTGCTGGCCACAGGCAACTGCAACACCAGTGGGAACAGCACTGCTGTCTGTCGGGAATCCCCTGTGCACCAGCCTTGGTGTATTGTTAAGACAGAGGTGCAGCTATCTTGAGGAGGGGAAGTTTGAGAAGACAGGTGAGGAGAAATGGAGTGCATGTGAAGGAGTCTTTATTGGAGGATATGGATGGAGGTGCATCCATATCCACATCCTTTGTGAAGGATATTCTTCATGTCAGAGCAGGGACTACTGGAGGACCTTGGCTATGGATGACCCATGGTGGGACAGAAACACCTCAGAGTGATGGGGTCTCAGGGAGAGAGGGGCTGGGGGAGATGTTCAAGTATAAAATGCAGCAAAAACAATGGGAGATGAACCTGGGGAAATGGGGATGAAAGAGGCTTCCTAAATGTTTATTTAAACAACTATGTCTTTTTTGTATTTGAATTGATAAAGAAAGGTTGCATTAATTGCTAGTAAATTAAATTAAGTAAATTTACCCATGTTGAGGCTGTTTTGCCCAAATCAATGTGTTATGATGAGTTTTCCCTGGTGTTTTAGGATATATTGTGGTCATAGCATTTTGATTTAAATTATCCTGACTTTGTTCCTCTCTCAGTAATTTGACAGTTTATTTTGCTGACCATGTGGCTCTAATGAGAACCATAAGCTATTGTATCTGAAGTAAGGAAAGCTATCATATCTGAACTAAGGAACAAGGTGCTGAGGACAAGTGATAACAGAAGAATTCATTTTCCATCTCTGCTATTCCCTGCACGAATGTTTTGCATCATGAAAACAACGTTCTAAATTAAAATGGTTGCTTTTCACAGATCAAGATTCTTGTCCTATTCAGGAGATTTTCTAAACATATTCAATGTTTTTTTAATGCTATAAATTTATATTCACTTTCATTTAATGCTAAATTTCTAGTAGAAATTGAATTCCTGGAGTCAGAAAAGGGGAAAAAATGCTGAGTTCCTGATTTTTTTTGGTAAAACTTCCCATTAAACATTCTGTGCAAAGTGTGTAAAGAATTGGATTTTCAGCACTTAATTGCTTTAGCCAGTTGCCATCTGTTCTTTGAATTCTGACCTTTCTTTCCAAGTTGTGGCTACATGGAGTGTCTGCAGTCAAGCCAATTAGATCATGGATGTTTCACGCTGACATTACAAGAGATTTAATGTCCACCTGCAGAACCCTGGTTGATAAATTTAATAGTGATGACACAGTGGCCTTCTGCAACCTTCATCCAGCAAGCAAATAATAGTTTATTACAGTTGACATTGTTCGTTTAAAATGTGGCACAACGAGCAGTGGCAAAATCACATTTTGATTTGTTTCTTCAGCCCACGACATTAATCATACCCTGTCAACATCTTTTCATGCTAGTTTCTCACAAAGATGATGCAGGTTAACTCTAAAAAGCAGTCCCATAAAATTACCCATTTCTGGGCTAAGAGGAATAGTCACAGACTGAAATAGCTTTAAGCCACCTATTCTCCCATAAAATTCTCAGACGGTCAAGGTTGAACTTTATAGGAAGTCTGCCACTCTGATACTGCCTGTCATCTGCTTATGAAAATGAATGACTGCCTACAGAGTTCTTACACTGGAAGCAGGAGTACATACGAAATACCAACATATTTCTTATAGTAGTTATATTAACAGATGATTGTCTATCAACATACAATAGTGATACAACACTATTTCAATGTTGTTTAGTAGTAAATGGTACTAAAGACATTCAAGTCTATATCAGCATTTAATGAGGATCAACCACTTCTATAAACCTCAAAAATATGATAATTTGTGAATGTAATATTATTGTTGAAGAGTACATTTCTATAGGATTTATTACATAAAAGTTTCTTCACAAAGAAGGTCCTGGGGAAACATATAGTTTCAGTACCTGTCTGAAAAAATAAGAAAGAAAAACTTACTTAAGGAACATTTTGAAGCTGACCCTAAGTATAAAGATGAGCTGCAGGGCATGACGTGAAGCCTATCAATGTCAGTGAGAGTCAGCCCTTGTACTGATTTTAATGGTCTTTGAATCAGGTCCTAAGTGTGAGATTTTGATAACCCATTAAAGCGTTCATATTTTAAAACTGAACTTCTTGTATCGAACCACTAACTTTAAGGCAAAAGATAAATGCTGCATGAAGAAGCACAAATCCCTGTCATTGTATGGGAACACACTACTTCAGTGCTTCCTGTGCTTACAGGGCTGAGCCAGATGGCAGTATATATAAAGCACTGTGTTGCAGAGTTTCAGAAGCAATTTTACTGAGTTTCAAGGAGTCTAATCTCTTAATATAACTGCAGATTATCTGTGTGCTCTTAATAGGAATCTTTTGTTCCTCTCTCTGCTTCCTCGATGCTGAAAAGTGCAATAAAACCAACTGCATTTCCACTGAATAAAATTCACTCTATTTCGATGCTAGGTGGTGACGAAAATTCTAATGAGCCACTTTGCTCATTATGTTTATTTGGCAGCATCAAACAGAAAACTCATAGATCACAGAAAAAAAGTCTGGCAGTTATGTCATCTTGCTGAATTTATACTGCTAAGTGGAACATTTTCAGAACTCTGGATAGAGAACTAGGTGTTATTTCATCTTAAAAGTTGAGTCAAAATACTGGATTTCTTCTGTAGAGATTCTGAAATGTTTCAACCATTTCACAATAACATCTGAATAAAGAGAAAATTAAACTGACTTGGATAAAGAGCATAAAATATCTTTCTCAAAGGTAAACACATTGCATTCAAAGTGTCACACAGAAATTGTGTTTTTAAACTGATCTGTGATGCATATATGTAAATATTAAATTTTTCATTTGATATAATTAGTCACAATAATGTACTTCTTTCTAATTAAGACTGCAAATCACAACAATAGAAAATGTGTCATTCCTTAATTTACTAGAGCATAACTGCCATCTCTATGATCCTTCTTCATTACCATTTAACCATGTCTGTGGCAAGACAGTCTGGAGACCAGGCATAACGTCCTCTTGATGCTTTCAACCATTATTTTCTACACACTTCTTTTCCAATTAAATTTGGGCTAAGAAAGAATAGCATGTTGTGACTCTTTTTGTCCCTTGTGATAATTAATACTTAAATCTAGATTTATTTTTTTATTCTATCAACATAGTTATCATATGTGTGTGTGCATACACACAGTCACACATGCTTAATATCAGTCTTGTTCAGATCTTCTACTATCCAGAGTACAGAAGACAATATTCAAGCAAACAGAAGATTGCTGGTTTGTTTGTTGTTTTTTTTTGTGACCCCCTACATATACTTATGTGCTTATTGTCACCTGGCTGGCATTTTAAGACTTCTTCAAAGAGCAGACTTTCTAACAGCATGGTTGCTAAGAGCTGCCCATGTAGTCTACTCAAGCTCTTTATCTGCTATTACCTGCCATTTTTGGGCTGCAGTCATCTTCTCCCTGAAGAGAGGATAAGACAGCTCTAACTTTTTGTTATCTCTGAGTTTCTCCAGCAAGGGTGTGTTTCCATATATTACAAGGTTATACCTACAACTGCTGCAAACCTGTAGACTTTGGGTGAATTTTCTTCAACAAATCTATTCCCTCCCTTCCCTTTTCTCCTTCCCCTCACTTCCTTCAGTGTTGTCTTTCCCTTCTTCTTCACCACCATAAACTCTATTACTCACCACTGCCTTATATTCCTATAACAAGCTCTATAACAGTCTGGGATCCCTCTCTTGCCTTTATCTAGGTGCCCCAATTGTCCTGCAGCCTACCTGCACTCTTAGCTGTTCACCTGTGCCTTCCTGGACTTATAGTGTCTAAAATCATGCCCACTTTAACTCATAATCCTTCCCAAAGTTATGGCTTGTATTAGTAACTCCCTACATTTGTTTCTGCTCCGTCTTGGTGAGCTTGAGCAGCAAGATCATCGTGCTTTAAAAACTGCTATCCAAGCCTTGTTCTCAGTTCTGGAGTTGGTCCTCAGCATCTGCAGATGAGGTCTACGTGACTGTCAAAGGCAAAGGAAGTCTACCTAACTTCTGCACTTAGAATCTGTGAATTCAAGCCCAGATGTTTTTCCCATTTGTTTTGTTTTGTTGTTTTTATGGTTTCAAATTCATTACCAAAAAAAAAAAAAAAACCCAAACCAACAGAAAAACCCACCAAAAAACAAACCAACCTCCCCCCTTAAAAAAATCCCAAAACATATTTATATCATAATTCTTAAGAGCAGAAGATGAAAACCTAATACCTAACATCTCTGTCAATTCAGTATATCAGCCTACAACATGTTGCATGGAAACAGTTACCCCCTGCTGCTTATTCCAAGTGCCATCTTGTATGTTCTGCTCTCTCACTCATGCCATCACTTGTTAGTCTTCTGTGGGACTGACATTAGTGAGATGCAATGATCAGAGGTGGCCAGGTCCCTAAACATCCAATGTCTATTTTCTCAGACTGTGCCAGCTCATTTTTGTCTGTTCATTTGTCAGTTTTGGAAGGAATTATTTAAGTTCAATTAGGAGACTACAAAGAAGCATTTGACCTCCATGGATAAGACCAGATTTGTGCCATGTTTCTAAATTTTTTATTACTGTGCTCTTGAATTCACAGTAATACTACAAAGTGAATTGCCTCTAAGCAATTATGGATCCATCAAAACTAATGTGCTTGCTATTTTTATCTTTTACAAACAAGGAATAAGTACCAGGGAGCATGTAGAACAGACCATTTTTAGGAATAGATTATTACCTCATTAGAAAGCACTTTGTGCTGTAGAGTATTAGAACATTCTTTCTCCTCATTCAGATTAGGAAATCATGGAGTTAATTGCTTGCTGGCTAGATAAGCTATTTCATTAGTTCTGAAGTCAGCTCATCAGTTACAGTAGTGATGACAGTGGAAATCACTGAAGGAAAAAAATATATCATCATTTTAAAAAATTAAAACAAATCAAAGCATCAAAACACAATCTGTATTCTAGCAACAGTTATGCAGCTCATGTCAATAAACGATGATATACTGAGCTACACTGGTAATAGCCATAACACCTAAGAATAAAGGGAGATACTGAGAAAACAGCAAGAGGCCACTGTTCCAACAAAGAATATCAAGAAATAAGAAAAAACACTTTGCTGACATTATAAATTACATATTTTGACAGAATGTGGCTTGATAAAAATAAAGGAGATAGAGTTCATGTTGCTACATTAAAGAGCTAACAGAATGTTATGTTCAGTGAAGACTAGGAGAATTATTGATTATATGTACAACAACTGAACCGTTAGTAAAATTCCAAAGATGTCTCTCAGTCTCAGTCCTAAAACCAGAAGTCTACATGGACATATCTATCCTATTCCTGTAGGTCATCCATCATTGTTATAGCCAGCCAGACAAGAACTTGAATGCTACCCACAGTCATTCCAGCTGAGCTATGGATTTAAGGCTTGTATACTTTTTATACAGTACATAAATGTTATCAGTGACTCCTGGGATTTAAGAAGAAACTGAGCACTCTGCAGGAACAAAGCCCTAAATAATGATTCGTATTCTACTTGAGTAGAACCTGAAGCAGAAAGTTGATTCACATTTATTCATTGATTTCATTACAATGCACAAAAAGAAGCCAGTCAAAAATAGCAGAAATATTTCATTTCACAGCTTTTTGGTTTAATCAACAAATTAAACAAGAATAGCAAAGCAAATGTCCTTATTTTTAATGTCTCTGATCCTTTCAAATTTTTGAAGAAATTTATTTCACTTCCTTGAATTAAAGATTATTTTTGTCCTTGTAAAAGCAGTTAATGTTGCCAATTATTTCTTTTCAGGCATGTCTGAAACATTTTAATGGGAAAAATTCATCCTGGTGACATTTTTAAGAAGTGGATTCATGCTTTCTTAGTATAAAACTATTCTTTATATGGATTAAAGAAGCTGGGAAGTTGTTAATATTGCAAGATATTTAACACATCTACTACAATCTAAGGTATTAAAGCTAACCATTTAAGAGAAAAGATTAAGCAGATAAATTTTATTCTCTTAAAATTTTCAAATTATCCACACAGCAATTAAATTATATGAAGCATTTGTTGAAACAATGGAAATTATTTATAGAGATCAAGTTTTTATATAAAATTACTTAAATTCTCTTTTAATTTAATGCATTTGGGGTATTAAGTAAGTTTTAGGGGATAGTTTTTTCAACTCAAAAACTAGAATGGAATTAATCTGAAGATATCAAAATTAAAGTTTTCAATTTTGGTTTTTTTTTTTTTTTGTTACATTTAGCTGGATGACAGCAGTTTTCTCCTACCACTGAATATGATTGTGATAAATTGACATTTTCTGAGAAAAGTGATCTGACAAATTTTTCCTCACAAACTCAAAAGCTGGTGTTTGACAGAGTATGGGCAAAAGTTTGCTATTTATGATCTTTGAGGACAATATATTCCCAGCAGTGAATAACTAGAGCAGCAATATTATTCCATTTAGTCTCAGAAAACTGAAGTAAACTATCCTAATATTTATCTTTACAAAGTCTTCTTTGTTCTTAGACATGGATCAAAGGAGCTAACAGAAGGAAAGTTGCCTCCAGAGTGAAAAAATTTACTAGAATTTGTACAATGCTGAGACAAAAAAAGATACTTTTTACAACAGAACTGGGACAAACTTCTATGTTTGGTTAATATAATATGAACTATCTTACAACATGAGAGTGTTAGTATAGGCTTTCTGGTAACCAGGGTATGAGCTAACAACCTATATAATCACAAAGAACCTAGAGTCATAAGAAATTTAACTGCCCATGGTTAATCTCTATGAGTTCAGCTTGAAATGTCTGGAACAATCTATTAACTATCTGAAACATCTTCAAAAGATTCAACGATTGAGCAGCATGAGTTTCATACTAATAGTTCTGTTTCTAAATTACAAACTCATTTAACTGTGAACCAAATTTTATCTGTGAATTAAACATTGCAAAGCCCAGTCTAAATTATTCAGATGTTTTCTGTGTAACAATAATCATAGAATCATAGAATGCTATGAGCTGAAAGAAACCTTAAAGATCACCTTGTTCTAAGCCCCTGTCATTGGCAGGGACACCTTCCACTACACCATGTTGCTCAACCTGTTTTAACATCTGTAAAGCACAGAAGAAAAATCTATTCTACACTTCCTGAATGCAGGTTGTAGTGAGGTGGGGGTTAGTCTGTTCTGCCATGTCTCAAGTGAAAGGATGAGAGGAAATGGCTCTAAGTTGCATAAGGGGAGATTCAGATTAGATATTAGAATTTTATTTTTTTTATCACTGAAAGAGTGGTTAAGCTTTGGAATAAGTTGCCCAGCATGGTGGTGGAGCCACCATCTCTGGAAGTGTTGAAGAGGTGTCCTGATGTTCAGAGAGGGGCAACAAGGCTGGTTAAGGATCTGGAACACAGGTCCTACGAGGAGTAGCTGCAGAAGCTGGAGTTGTTTAGACTGGAGGAGACAAGGCTCAGAGCAGACCTTATCACTCTCTACAACTCCCTGAAAGGAGATTGTAGCCAGGAGGCCATCTGCCTCTTCTCCCAGGCAACAAGTGACAGGACGAAAAGACATAGACTTAAGCTGCACCAAGGGAGGTTCATGCTGGACATTAGAAGGAATTTCTTCACAGAAAGAAGAATTCTTCACAGATATTGGATTGGGCTGCCCAGAGAGGTGGTGGTGCCGCCATCCCTGGGGGTGTTCAAGAAAAGACTGCATGTGGTACTCAGTGCCATGGTCTAGTTGTCTGGTGGTGGTGTCATGGTCTGGTGCTATTCTGTCAAAGATTGGACTTTAACATTGCAGAGATCTTTTTCAGCCTAATGGTTTCTGTCTGCAACACCAGAAAACCAGCAGTCTAGGCCTACCAAGCCTAATTTCTACCACATAATTCAGAGATGAAATTTTACTATCAGGACTTCTTTCATAAATGATTGTTCCAAAGACTCTCAGGAAAAGCCTCACAGAATCTTGCTGAAACACATAATGGTTAAGCTTGCTAAATCATTTAATCATGGATCTGTAGAAAAATGTAGTTTGAAAGAGACCACTGAAATCCTCTAGCCCAGAATAGAACCAGTTTGGATGTTGGATCTAATTAGAAAGTTAGATCAGGTTGTTCAGGACCTCAACCAACAGAATTTTGAGCCTGTCTAAGGAGTAATACAACTGTCATTATATTCTCCTGATGTCAGTCAGCTTCCTTGGTAGTTCCAGCAAGTCCACTTGGTGAGGCTACTTAGGTTTGAACAATTTGGATGGTGCTTTGGAAACGTTTATTTCCAGAATGGACATATTTGTGCAAATTCTTTGGTGCCAGGGTCACATATAGGCCCTAGTCCACAAGCTGGTGTGACTGAACAGCACTGGAATTTACAAACCTTGTCAGTGTTATGTTAACCAAAGAAGTGGCTCCTAGCTATCTCTGAATGAGAGCAGAACTGTCTCATGTCTATCTGTGAAACTGACTTTATAGAGTGGATATCCCTAGTATGGTGTGCCTAAGGAGCCTGAAAGAACCATCTGGTCGGTTTTGATCCTCATAGTTGTTGTGATGAGAAACTCATTCAGGCAATTCTTCCACAGCTGCAAAAAAAAGTGGTGAGACAGGCTGTATTTGTAAGGAAAAAAAAGATCTCAAATGATGCTAAATATGTTTCAGGATAATGGCATCAATAGCACATCTGATGAGTATTTAGAATAAGTGAATGCTGAATGCCTTATCAGTGATAACACAGACAAAGGTTATCGCCATGTGCCACACATCAAACATTGATCCCACTGCAATTAACTTAAGTGAAAAATTGTCTCCATCAGCAAATGTTTTTGCACAACATCAAAGCCTGTTTCTTTGTTGTTCTTCTTCTTTTTAGTGGGGAACTTTGACCTGTCCAACTAAGTTAGAAATCTCTGTTTCTTTTAATTTATTAGTTTCCCATGCTTTGTAATTTACCTCCCAACCTTGTATCCTGAACAGTAAATAAATTTTTACTGATCTTTTGATAAATGAAGTAATTTTTTCACCTTCTGGGATTATTTTTAGAGGAATGTCAGTATTGGAATATAAATATGATCCAAATCACCTTCAGCCAGGTTTGAACATGTTAAGAGTCCTTCCACTGATTCTACTTTTTACTATTAAAAATCACTCAAGGCCCATTTAAATGAATGTTCTTACTCACTGGAATTTTGATTATATGTTGTTGTTGCTATTAGAAGGTACTAGTAATAAGGTTAGCTTCAAGCAAACAATAAGAATCTTTTGAAAGATGACAGCAACTTAGATACCACCCAATGAGAAGTCAGTGTGTCTTTGCAAAGACACTGAGGAAAATAAACTTCTATAACGGGAGAGAGGCAAAATTCTGTCAGCAGTTTCTTGAAAGCAAATAGAAACAATGGGCGACTTTAGATATTTGTTGAAAATACCAAGTACAAAATGTGCAAAATAGAAACAGTAATTAGAGCACAGGGTAACTGCGTTGTGCTCAGAGACCTGGGGCAAACCATTTGAGCAACAATTATGAGCATAATAAATCAGTTCTAGAGGTCACTAGAGGCACTGAACAGTGTGAACACAAAGTCACACTTCTTTTTACTCTGCTCAAGTCATATCGTGGAACTGATTAATTGGCTGTGGTCAATGCCACAGCATTGACTACAGAAGGACTAAGGCAAAAAGTGGAGTAAGCAACTTTGCTGAACAGAGCACAACCAGACAGTCCAGTTTGTTTCCAGATTACTGTGTCATTATCTCAACTTCTTTTTAAATAATGGTAAAAGAATTATTATTATAAAAAAGACCTGGCAGACTTTTCAAAAGGACCACATAAAGAATATGACTAGAGGACCAACAGTAAAATTATAAGGCATTAACAAATTATCAATATAATATATAAAAATGCAGCATTTCTGTAATTATTCTGATTACTTTAGCATTTAATTTGCAAAAAAAATAAGTTGCTCTCTTTGAAGAAAAAAAGATTGAATTGATTTTTCGGTATCTAACTGTTCAATACCTACATACATATTATCTTTTTAATACATTATATCACTTCATGCACTTTGCATGAAGATTGATTATATTCCAGTGTTGAAAACTAATATTCTATTTTCATAACTTTCACTGGAATAAGGAATGTTTCATTTAAGTTTACTTGACTTTGCTCTAATTTGTAAGAAAACATGCACAACCAATGAGGTATGCAAGAGTAATAAATAGTCCTAACTACAATTTATGAAGTTGACACACCATCATCCAAAACTATAAAATTACAGTTTGGCACATAAATGGGTCCACAAGAAATTTTAGCAAGATGATGATGTGATTGTTGGCTGACAAGGACACACGTAAGTGGCTGAAATAGGTATCCTGCTGAACAGCAACTCAGCTTGCTTTTGGAGATACACGTCAAGCCTTTGGACAACCAGAGCACCCCACAGTGAGAGAGGTACAGTTCTTGTGGGAGAATTTCTGGCTGATTACTTGAAGAATTATAATTTTCATAGAGAAGAAATGTTTCTTATTGTCTGCAGTACTGTAGCTCTCTTGAATTCACAGCAGATACAGGGAGAGGAACAGGCTATATAGAGGCCAAGGAAAGAGGTGAACAAGGTAAATGGGAGGAATGACTTAAACACATACCCTAGTCCACTTGCCACCTGACAAGAAGAAAAATAACTGGTGTTTTCTCCGTACTTCCATAGTTCTGGAAACTTAGAAAGCAGTATCACTGCTTCACTTTTGTCCCCTAATTTTTTCCTATAACAAGTTTCAGAAGTGCTACATAAGGAACAGAGATCTTGCCTGATGACTTCATACCTTTCACTAATGTTCTGCCTGCTACAGAAATATTACCAGGTCATTCACTACCTATATGGCACTTAGAACAAAAGTTACATATTTCTAGTGCTGCTTGCTAGTATAGTCCATAGGAACTTGACAGACAGTGTCTGCTGTGTAGCTAAACCACCTATTTCCAAATTTATAAATTACAGTTTTGAAAGATTTACAGTAAGATTTACAAGGCAAACCTAAATAACAGAGCAATAGTTATCGAGATTTATATCCAAGCCTACAAATTGTGGAGCTACTAAAATCCTTCCAGTTCCTGACACCCAAGTTATATGCTTTGCATAAAATTAAAGCATCTATCTCATTTTCATAATGGCCCACAGCTTTTCTCTACCTCAAGCTTATATATCTTTAGAAGGCAAAATAGTTGTACACCTCCACCAAAGCAGTAAAACATTTATTTATTACCAGATGTGAGAGGAAGGTCTTCTGCCTTTAAAAGCAGCTGCATTGAATTAATAATAACAACAAACAGAATATGATACAAAAACATAAGCAAATCACCTGGTGTTGCATTTGCAAATGCACATTTCCAGGGAGACGCAGAGACTGGATTTATTTGGAGCAATATATGACATTAATTCACCTAGAAACAGAGCTAGAAGGAAATATTAGATAGGATATTATCCTATTAGATAGGATAAAAGAAAAACGTTTAAGGGTCTAGTATTCTCATGGAGAAATTTCCTTTGTTAAAGGAAAATATTTTCCAGTCATACCATCAATGAGCTATGTCTATAGAGCTGAGTATTAGCATTCTTAAATTATTTTCCTGGGTTTAGATACACTGCAATTTATGTATGACTAGCTTGAAAGTCCAATATAGTATAATGCTGGCCGACCATACACAAAAGAAGAGCAATATTTAAAGCGGGTTGAATCTAATTCCATAAACACTAGTGGCTGGTGGCTCTTTCCAGTCTACAAAAATAAAAAATATTTAACATTTCCAATTATGAAAGAATTGACAAATATGGAATATGTCTGTAATATTCCTGGATATCATGTAAAATATAACAGGACCACTCAACTTAGAATTCATTCTCAGCACATTTTCTTTAAACCATTTTTTAACTGATTGGGAAAAGATTTTTGTCCTTTTTAGTGTGACGGTATCGTGCCATCCAGAGGCCAGCAGAGCTCATTACAATGTTTGGTTCCTAGGGTTATACAAAAGACAGCCATCTTCTGGTCAACACAAGGTTTGGTCCTTACTTCAGCATTACAAAATACATTTTACTATAAGAAGACCTGACTTTGGACTGAAATAACATTTATGTCTTTCATGACTCTCAACATCTTCAGAGTTGTCTATATGACAGCACTGTTTAGTTGGTGGCAAGCAGGAAACTTGACAGGAAAGACTAATGTGAAGAGCACATTAGCAGAATAAAAGTTAAGCATTAGATAACTAATAAATTAAAGCATTTAGATTCCTAAAATTCCCAGTTTCCTCACTTCCTTTCTGTCCTCCCAATCAGAGTCACTGAATGTCATAAAGTGGGAGCACAATGTCCTCTCAGTTTTCAGTGCCAATAGCAGAAAGTTTTTTGTATCGATTCGAAAATCCTTAAGAGTTCATTCTCAAACAGAATTCTACACACTTCCTGAATATTTAACAGTTAAACCAGAACAAAACAAATACACAAAACCTTTAATGCCATTGTCCCAGACTGTTTATCTTTGGATCTAATATCAAGACAAAGTAAATCATATAATTCTGGTAAGTTATTTTCCAGCCTACAGTATATATTCATTATAATTAGACCAGAATATTTTCATCTTCTATCTAAAAAAAATAAATTGAAATAATAACTTTCTTCTATGTACACGAGAGATTAATTATACTTTTAAAATTTTGTTTAGAACAACCTTTTTCCATTTGTCCTCCAAAAAGGTATGTTAACAAGATTTATGTCGTGGGTTTACCCAGGNGTAAATCATATAATTCTGGTAAGTTATTTTCCAGCCTACAGTATATATTCATTATAATTAGACCAGAATATTTTCATCTTCTATCTAAAAAAAATAAATTGAAATAATAACTTTCTTCTATGTACACGAGAGATTAATTATACTTTTAAAATTTTGTTTAGAACAACCTTTTTCCATTTGTCCTCCAAAAAGGTATGTTAACAAGATTTATGTCGTGGGTTTACCCAGGAAGGGTCAGTCTTTCAAGTGACCTGTAGTGCAGAAAGCAGTGCACCTTGCTTCCTGGGAAACAGAGCCAGTGACCAGCTAGTTTTGAGTATTGATGGGTGTATAATCCAATTAAAAGTTGTTCCGCCTCCAGGGAAAAAAACATATTTAAGAGAAATACACCTGAAAAAAACTCTCTTTTCCTGTCCTGTTGCTGCGAGAGAAGCAAGTCCTGTGCTTCTCTCTCTGGTAAGGCTGGGCCTTTGCCCTTTCCCCCCCCCT
>VZTJ01005221.1:53836-190842 GCA_013397795.1 Orthonyx spaldingii
CAGAGATCTTTTTCTCCTGGGCGGCTGCTAGTTGTGAAACTAAAAACCATAAGAACTGTATTTCTTGTGGAGAAGTCAACATGGTAAAGCAGGAGAAAACTCCTCTCCCTAAATGACTGAAGAAAGACTAATTCAGAAGTGGTAAACTGACTGAAAGTCAAAGTGTTGTTTTTTGTATTATCATTGAAACAATGGAGAGGGGGGAAGAGCAAAAGTGTTCTGACGAGTTTGTTCTGGTTCTTAATTTTTTTTCTTCCTTTTAAGTCTGTTAATAAACTTTCTTTATATTCTTTAAAGTTTGAACCTACTTTACCTACTCCTAATCCTTATCTCACAGCAAAATTAAATAAAATCTGGTAAGTGTGCTGGCGTTTAACCAAAAAACTCAGGTAAACGAACTCAAACCACCACACGAAATTGGTGTTTCCGCCCGGTTTCGAACCAAACTAGTACAACACTGTGACAAAATCATTGCTTGTGTGTTATATAGTTACTTTACGTATGAAAAAATAAAAAATTCAAGGGCACATTAAAGTAATAAATTCTCATTTCAAAGATTAAAGAAAGGAACCCAGGAACTGAAAATAGTCAATAATTCAATGGGAAAAGGAAAATAAAATTAATTCAACATTTTACTTCTCAGAATGACATTATTAGACTTGTTTCACTTTGTTGACAAACCCTAAGCAAAGATTAAAAACTTGACCTCTGAGTTACTACCATGCACCTGTCAACCTCTACTCACAGATTTTCTGGGAATCATCAGGTTAATTCCATAACTATGGATTATGAAGTAGGTAATGAGCAGTAATAAAAGCATACCATAAACTGGCAGGGAGAGACTCAGCCAACAGCAGTGAGCATCCCTGCAGGGGGATGCATTCAGGGGGAGGAATACTCCCACTTAGTGACAGAGTTATGGGAGGGGATGAGTACGATAAGGACCATCAAGGAGAAAGAGAGAGGGAGACTTCTGAAACCACACCCTGCTTTCCCTGGGACAGGTCCCAGAGGCAGACCAGGTCCATGATATGGAGGATTCTGTGTTCTCCTGCTGCCTGACTGGATGCAGTGAGTGACGTAAGGGACAGGGGCCAAGGGTGACAAGTTCCTTCCCATCACAGGGGCAATGGTTGCAAGTTCCTTCCATCACAGCACACATGGCTCCTCAGAGACTGCTCAGGTGCTCTCACATTGTAGGTATGTGGCTCTGCAAGTTGAACCAAACAATTGATAGTTCATCTAGCATGAAGGTGTCACTGAGGTTAAGCTGGTATATGCACTGTGTCAAAACTGCTCCCATAAATAAAATTAAATGTGTCACTCTCGTAAGAAACTTCCTTCTGAAGAGAACAGAAACCCCATCATGCAACCTGAACCCACTTAGGGAAGCCTGCCTCCCCCTTGAGCCCTGCATTAAAAAGTGCCTTCAGTCAGTTTGCAGATGACACCAAGTTGGGTGGAAGTCTTGATTTGCTGGAGGGCAGGAAGGGTCTGCAGAGGGATCTGGACAGGCTGCCTCAGTGGGCTGAGGCCAATTGAATGAGGTTCAACAAGGCCAAGTGCTGGGTCCTGCACTTGGGTAACAACAACCCCCTGCAGCATTACAGACTGGGGGCAAAGTGGCTGGAAAACGGCCTAGCAGAGAAGGACCTGGGGGTGCCAGTTGACAGCCAACTAAACATGAGCCAGCAGTCTGTCCAGGTGGCCAATAAGGCCAATTGCATCCTGGCTTGTATCAGAAATAGGATGGCCTGGGGGACTGGGGAAGTGATTGACCAGGAAGCAGGACTGGGGAAATGATTGACCTCTGTACTCAGCACTGGTGAAGCCATGCCTCGAGTCCTGCACTCAGTTTTGGACCCCTGACTACAAGAAGGGCATTGAAGTGCTGAATTGTGTCCGGAGAAGGCAACAAAGGTGATGAAAGGTCTGGAGCACAAATTTTATGAGAAATAGCTGAGGATGCTGTTTAGTGTGGAGAAAAAGAGGATATGGGTAAACCTTTGCTCTCTACAATTACCTGAAAGGAGAGGGTAGAGAGGTGGGAATCAGACTCCTCTTCCAGGTAACAAGAGACAGGACAAGAGAGAATGGCCTCAAGATGCACTAGGAGAGGTTTAGATTGGATATTCGGAAAAATATCAGAAAGAAAGTGTTGTCAAGTATGGGAACCAGCTGTCCAGTGAAGCAGTAGAGTCAGCATTCCTGGAAGTATTTAAAAGATGTGTAGACCCAGTGCTTAAGGACATGATTTAGTGGTGGACTTGGCAATGCTGGGTTATTGGTTGGAATCAGTGATCTTGGAGGTCTTTTCCAACTTAATTCCATGATCATCACGGACTCCAGAAATGTGTATGGATGGTTTGCACAAAATCATGTCAAAATCAAAGGTGTGTGTAGTTCATGACCATTAACTTGCTTAAGCCTTCCTGTTTTTTACTTCAGAGATTCAATGTAGAAAGATAAGTATGTTTCCTCAAGGCCTCGTAAGAAACAACATGTTTTGGAAACACACTTTGAAGTCCTCTTCATATTTGTTATTTGGACTCATTGGAAGTATCAGGGCAAAGTCTCAAGAGACGCCACTTCACTATCCCAGCTCTCTTCAGACACTCTGTTCCTCTTCTCCAGAAAGTTGCAATGAAAAGGGAGCTTTGAGATGAATATGGTTGTTTCTGGTGGAGTAATATAAAGATAAAATGTTTACTAACAGTTGCTACATAGCAAGGTTTCCTTATGCTACAAGGAGCAAGGGCCTATATTATTTACTCCTCCTTGAACAAGTTGTGAATACCCTTGTAATCATAAGCAATTAAAGAATTTACAAGCTGTCTTCTCTACAATATTTGAAGTTCTCCACTCTCTAGTATAGCAAGTTTTAAACAGTGAGGTCAAAGGGGTATAGGTCTCTGACTTACTTACATTAAAATTTTCAAATTAGAAATTTTTTAAAAGTTAATTTGAAAAGAGAAAATATTTTATGTGGTTTGGGTAGGTAGCACTAATCTTGATAGAAGATCTATGGAGACTGTTACATGACTTGTTATGCTCTAACAAATTCATGAGTAAACAGAAGAAATTTGAAATTAATAGATTACCATTACTGTAAACTGTGTTCAGTCATTGCATTTTTTCCCCTGTGTTATTCTATGAACTGAAAGACTGTAATATGGAAATACCACTAAATTAAGCAGAAATTATAACTTCATTAAACTGGTCTTCTGTAACTAAGTCGAAATTAGAATTCACTATCTGTTATGGTAGCTCTATAACACCAGCGATGATTAATCTCAGTGAATAATGATGCATCGTAAATTAAATATGAGGTAAATACTGGAGTTGTTTTTGTCAAAGGACAGAAAAACCTTTACTCCAGTCATCAAATAGAAAAATTAATATTATAAAAATTCAATGTTGTCCTCTTCTTTTTGAATACAATCAGTGGTTTTGTTACAGTTCATTAGTATCCTTGCTGTCCCTTGCTGTTTTCTCGTCAACTTGCCTGTGTTGGAAAAAGAAAACTACTACTTAAAAAAAAAAGGGCAATTTTCTAAAGGAAGTTCATCCTCTCTAATGTGTCCATGTGAAAAATAAATCCAAAGAAATATTGTTCTGATATTATTTTAATAAAAAAGTGGGATTTACATTTGCAAATACTTTGGAAGGACAGAGGTGTGGTCCTCTGTTTAGCAATATCTGGGTTATTGTGGTTATTAAATTCAAACCATGCTTACTTCAGCACTCCTTCTGCAGTCTTGCTTCTTAATTGCATACAATACAAGTAATCATCAATACAAGTAATCAATACAAAAGTAGATTTTGATAGAATTATACATTACTTGTAAGGTAATGGTTCTGGCCATCCACTTGAAAGTTAGAATATGAATGTATCAATGAGCCGTAGAACAAAAGCACTCTGGACTTCAAATGACCATATCTATAAATTTACTATTTACAGTTTTATCTGGAATTTGAATTCTCAGGCTGGTCAAGTGCCCAAATTCAGAACTTTCTGTTATCTGAACAAGAACAAGGTATGGAAAACTTGGGGAGTGAGAAGAAAACATGAACAGGACCACTTATTAGACATGGACTACAGCTACCCCCAAAAATTTTTATAGATAATAGGGCAAACCATGTGGTATGCAACATGCATTACAAAAATTGAATTTGAATGCATTCTATGTCAGCTTGTACTTCCTATACAGTCCAAATGATGTATCAGTCTTCATTTTTTTAATGGCTAGTGTTTGGGGTACGAGGGGTGTTCTATATTCCTACTTTTACTGTTGATTACTTTAAGCAATATTAAGAAAACTGGAAGTTGCTTTCTATGTGAGAGCTGAGCTGTTTCCAATTATGCAGAGAATGTCAGTTTTCCTTAGAAGGGTAATCAGTCTATAATGTTGCATTGAAATGTTGACTTCACTTGTAATAAGATGCAGTTAATTAACTTGAAGCAGGATGAAGTTCCTGTTAAAAGAGTCATTTGAACCGAGTGAAAAAGTAAAACTCAATTGAAAATCAAAAGGTAAAATTATCTTTTTATCCTATGTTTTTCCTTGCTCCAAATTCTTAGAAAATAACTTCTGAATGCTTTATTAACTTCTTTTAATACTTTTTCTGCCACTCTTCAGTCTTTTACTTTCTCTAATTTTTGATAAGGTTAACTTTATGTTTAAGACATTTTATTTGTTGATTTGATTCTGCTAGAATTGATCAAATGGAAATCCGTCAGTGAATCCCTGAATGCCACAGCACCCCCAGCTTCTGTCTCATGTTTCCAGGCTCTTCTCTGAGCTAATATTTGCATTTGAAATGTATTTTCTGTAATGCACCAGTCTTCTCTTTGGTTGATCTAAATGTTAATTTGTGGCATTTTCATCAGGTAGCCTCATCTCCTGAGGAAAAAGAAACATGCAAAATGACATCCCTGAATTTATCTTACCATTGGTAGAAAAAGTTCAGTGTGTTAATAAAGGCAACCATTTTTTTTATACTACAAATTAAAGAAAAAATATATCTGGCTTTGTATGCTTATGTGAAAATGGACATCTCAATATCTGATGCCTATATTTTTGGAATTCTGTGGACAATGACAAATTTCAATACTATTTAGGACAAAAATAAATGTTGAAGAGTTTTAATTTATTTCATATCAGAAATCCAAATTTCTAACTAGATTAATTCATAAGGGATGGTCCAGATTTCCCTTTTCTTCATAGAATAATGTCTGTCTTCTAAGTATGAGCTAAAAAGGCTAGCCCTAATTCATTCTAACAAACCATTTCTATGGGACAAAATTATTTCTTGTCTCATTAGCTTTCACTATTCAGTGAACTTGAACATATTTCAAGATTAATTTGAAGGATGCAATTTGTTTGCAGAAACTTGCAGCCTGGAAATTAATTCTGTTTCTCCATGTTCCTTCTTCTCAAACTGGAACTTCATTAGAAATGGTAATATGGTCTAACAAATGATTTCGATTTCTCATACTTCAATTTAAAAGTTTTACAGTCCGAAGGGAAGTTCAGCCACATGTATCATCAGATTATGAACTTTAAAGTGTTTTTTTTTCCACAGTATTTCTTATTCTCTGAGTAGAAAATGGAAGAAGCATAAAGGACATATTCTTATATTATTTGCCTATAGCTGTGATTCTGATATACCTAGATGAAAGTTAATATTGACTCAGATTTTAAAGCAGGAGCAAATCTAGTGCTAGAGCATAGTATCAAAAGGGTATGTATGGCAGAACCATATAATCATGGAGTGGTTGTTGTTGGAAGGGACCCCTGGAGGCCCTGTGGTTCAAAACTGCTGTTCAAGCAGGGTCACCAATACACAGAATGTCCCGCGTTTCAGTATTGCCTCTGGTCCTGTCACTGGGCACAACTGAGAAGAACCTGGCTCTTCTTTGCACCCTCCCTTCAGCTATTTATATACCTTTTAAATAGCACTCCAGGTGTGGTTTCACCAGTCCTGAGTATAGGGAAAGGATCACTTACTTTGACCTGCTGGCAACACAGTTCTTAATGCATCCCAGAATACCATTCGCCTTTTTTTACCACAAGCACACATTGCAGGTTGATGCTCCTGCTGAACTCCAGTATCCTTTTCTGGAAAGCTGCTTTCCAGTCTCCTGCATGTACTGATGTCTGGAGTAGTTCTTCCCCAGCTGCAGGACTTTGTACTCCCTCTTGTTGAACTGCACAAGGTTCTAGTTAGCCCATTTCTTCAGCCTGGTGATGACCCTCTGGATAGCAGCACAACTCTCTGGTGTATCAGAGACTCCCCCCAGTTTTGTATCATTAGCAAATTTTCTGAGGGTGCCCATCATCCAGGTTATTAATGAAGTAGTTGAACAGGATCGGACCCAGTAGTGACCCCTGGGACACATCACTGGCCTCCAACTAGAATTCATGCCACTGATCACCACTGGCTCAGATATTTGTGTAGCCAGTTTCAGCCCGCTTCACTGGGCTGCTCCTCCAGCCCATGTTTCACCAGCTTTTCTGTGACAATCTGATGGGTGGCAGTGTCAAAAACCTTCCTGAAGTCAAGGTAGACATCATCCACTGCTCTCTCCTCATCTACCAAGTCAGCCATAGTATACAATGGGCCAGGGAACACTGAATTAGGTAGCCCCTAATAGCTCTGATAAGAGAATAGTAGGTTCCTCATGTTTTTAATCAATGAATAAATAATTTTTTCATAAATAAATTTCAAATAAAAATTGCTTAATAAGTAATAAGTTCACAACACTGACAGCAGTAGAGAGGAATAAATATACTATAAATGCAAAACCAGTATCATAATAAGTAGGCAGCTTTTAAAAATTACCAATTAAACCCTTCAGAAAGATCCCTTCAGAACAAATAGCTCCAAAGTAATGATAACTGAAAGACTATAAATAAAGGGAAAGCAGACCATATGTTGGTTTTTTTCTGTGAGCCAATAATAAATGGATGCATTAGTTAATACTCTTATAATCTGTAGAATTTGGAGAAGCTCATCATCATCATCATCATCATCATCATCAGTCCTACATAATATTTGATTCTGTCATAATTTTTCATTAATTTAATTAAATTTTTCAATTAATAAAAATTAAAACAAAGAGATCCAATGTTAATCTCCCTAAAAGCTTCTTAAATTCTGAAAAGCTCTTATATGGAGTAATAAATTCGAGCCTAAGACCTATACATATAGGTCACCAGTGTGTGTTATATACATATATATATATATGTATCTCACAGCTAAGTGTAATGCAGTGTTTTCCGAAGGCTACTACTGAAGCTGAAATGCATTAATAATTGCATCTCTGAAACTAAGCCTATATGTCATACTTGTTAGTGTACATACACTAGTGGAATTGATAAATATATTGAATTGTCAGGTGTGATTGTATGAAATATATGGAGTTAATAGTGCAGTTAATATTACTGTAAAAGTCGAAGACAATAAATCAATAGCTGTTACACAAATATAGCATCTGAAATAATAGCAGCACTTAAAAGTAAACCTGTGCCTTAAACCTGGAATATTAATGCTAATATTCAGAGTACAATGTAAATCTCTTTTTCTTTTAAATGCATTCTCTAGTTCTTAAAATTTCATATTATTAAACTTCCTCTAAAGGAGATAGTTCATAAAATTCAGGAGTCTCCAGGGTAATTAATTCTCTGGTAGGTGACTACTTTCACCTTAAAAACCTATTCTCTAAATACAGCAAGATAAAGTAAAAAAATAGATTAAATGTTAGTATCAATAGGTCTCATGCTGAAACACCAATAAATTCTCATGTTACAGTGAGACGAAACATGCAATGTCCTCATTATGCCCACATCTGCTTACATTCCTGAGGAGACTTCGGATTACGTGTTCTTTTGTGACCTGCTCTGCTGAGTGATTTCTGCAGATAATTTAAAATTAAAAAGTAATGCAAAGCCTCTGGCACCTATTTCTTCTTTGTTTAAAGACAAGTAAGTTTGTGACTGTTTTCATCTAGTTGGAGGGAGAGTGTTTGTGTGAAAAGTACTGTGAAGCTTCTACTTCCTTTATAAAAGAGATAAGATTTCACAAAACTAAAACTGTCCAAATATTGATAAAATCTTCCCAAAGGAGAGAAACCTAAAAGAGTATCTGAAACCATCTTGGACAAATTATGAAGAGAACTGAGGAAAAATTTAAAATTAGATTGAAACTAGTCAAATGCCTAAGGAGTGCCTTGTAGACAGATTGCAGAGCCACAGAGTTGGATTTAAAATATTTTTGCTCACCCAGAAAAGCTGCAAAGCATCTGACAGATCCTAAAATTCAGTTCTGTGTACACATCAGATTGAAGAACCATCAGCAATTTCACCGTCATAGATAAGGGAGAGCCAGAAAGAAAAATTTTTCAAGAAGTGGAAAGCCTTGGTCATTGAAGAATGTCTTGCTTAGACTGAGCTGAGTAAAGAATGCAGGAAAAAATTCTCAAGAGGGAGAAATCACTGTGGAAACTATCTGTCTGAATAAAAAGTGAGGGAAGCCAGAGAATTTAAGACAAGAGATGTCTAAAACTTCCATTTCTCAGCTCAGATGAAGAAAATAACACTAAAGGGAAAAATATGCTTTTAATGGAAAACAAAACTCATCAGATTTTCTTTAAACTCAATATCATATTTCTACTGAATAATTTGAGAAATTAATAGGAACAAATATTTCTAGCAGGAGCTTTGAGGAGTGCAGTAAACAATATTACGCCTATAAAGAAAAATCTTTGTTAAACAGATCTAGCACAAAGGTTCAATATATGGCTTGGATCTGTAAAATGTCTTCTGTAACTGTGGCTCTTCTAATAGAAATGAATAGATGTCTGGGGAAAGAAATCTCTCTTGAACTGCTAAAAGATTTGAAAAACAACAGAATCACAGAATAGTTAATGTTGGAAGGGACCTCTGGAGATCATCTAGTCCAACCCCCTGCCAAGGTGGGGTCACCTGGAGTAAAGTTACACAGGAATGCGCCCACGTGGTTTTTGAATGTCTCCAGAGAGGGAGACTCCATGATCTCCCTGGGCAGCCCTGACCAGCTCAGCTCTGCCACCCTCAATGTAAAGAGGTTCTTCCTCATATTGAGGTGAAACTTCCTGTGTTTTAGTTTAGGACCATTTGTTCCTTGTCCAGTCGCTGGGCAGCACTGAAAAGAGTCTGGCACCACCCTCTTGATGGTCACCTTTGAGATGTTTGTATGTATTCATGAGAATCCCTCTCAGTCTTCTCTTCTCCAGACTAAACAGGCCCAGCCCTCACAGTCTCTCCTCATAAGAGAAATGCTCCAGACCCCAAATCATCTTTGTGGCCCCTGCTGGACCCTCTCCAGTAGTTCCTTGTCTTTCTTGTACTGAGGAGCCCAGAACTGGACACAGTATTCCATATATGACCTCACTAGGGCTGAGTAGAGGGACTGAATCACACCCCTTGACCTGCTGGTCACACTCTTCCCAATGCACTCCAGGTTGCCATTGGCTCTCCTGGCTGCAAGGACACACTGCTGGCTCATTGTCAGCTTGTCACCCACCAGGACTCCCAGGTCCTTCTCTGCAGAGCTGCTCTCCAGTAGGTCAAGCCCCAGCCTCTGCTGCTACTCATAGTTATTCCTTCCCAGGTGAAGGACCCTGCACTTGCCCTTGTTGAACCTCACTGGATTTATCTCCACACAACTCTCCAGCCTATCAAGGTCCCACTGAATTGTGGCAGAGCTTTAAGCTGTATCAGCCACTCCCCCAGTTTTTGATCATCGTTAAACTTGCTGAGGGTACATTCTACCCTTCGTCCAGGTCATTGATAAACAAGTTGAATAAGACTGGACCCAGTATGGATCCCTGGGGAATGCCACTGACTGCAGGCCTCCAACTGGATTCTACTCCTCTGATCATGACCTCTGATCTCTGCCATGCAGCCAGTTCTTGATTCACTGTTCATGCATTCAACCCACATTTCCTGAGCTTACCCATGAGGATGTTATAGAAGACAGTGTCACAAGTCTTGCTGAAGTCAAGGTAGACAGCTGCTGTCCCCTTCTCAACCCATCCTGCCATGACATCATAGAAGACTATTAGATTGATCAAGTATGATTTCCCCTTGGTGAAGGGGAAATGTATATATCTGATTTACTCAGATACCTATGTACTGCTTCTCAGATATTGATCCTGAGATATTTAAATAGAAATTACCATTTTTGCTATGCATCTACAAAGCAGAGCAACAGAATGCAAACAGGCAAAGAACTAGATGAAACTGTCGCCATCTTGTGTTCTGCAACAAAACTTATGGGAGGAGCTGTGGACTCCCTCAAAGGCAGGGAGGCCCTGCAGAGAGACCTCAACAAATCAGAGGGCTATACAATCACCACCCATATAAAGTCCAACAAGGGAATGTGATGGGCTCTGCACCTGGGATGGGGCAACCCTGGATATATGGACGGACTGGGGAATGAGATGCTGGAAAGCAGCACCATGGAAAGGGACTTCGGGGTTGATGGTGAGTTGAACATGAGTCAGCAGTGCCCTGGCAGCCAGGAGGGCCAAGCGTGTCCTGGGAGGCATCAGGCCCAGCCTGGCCAGCCAGGAAAGGGAGGAGATTGTCCTGCTCTGCTCTACACTGGGATGGTCTCACCTTGAATATTGTGTGCAGTTTTGGGTGCCACAATGTAAGGAAGACATAAAATTATTAGAGAGTGTCCAAAGGAGGGCAACAAAGATGGTGAAGGGCCTTGAGGGGAAACCATATAAGGAGTGGCTGAGGTCACTTGGTCTGTTCAGCCTGGACAAGAGGATTCTGAGGGGAGACCTCATTGCACTTACAACTTCCTCATGAAGGGAAGAGGGGCAGACACTGATCTCTTCTCTGTGGTGACCAGTGAGAGGACCTGAGGGAATGGCCTGAAGTTGTGTCAGGGGAGGTTTAGGTTGGATATTAGGAAAAGGTTCTTCACCCTGAGGGTGGCTGGGCACTGGAACAGGCTCCCCAGGAAAGTGGTCACAGCACCAAAACTGGCAGAGTTCAAGAAGCATTTGGACAATGTTCTCAGGCATGTGGTGTGACTCTTGGGGATGGTCCTGTGCAGGGCCAGGAGTTGGACTCAATGATCCTTTAGGATCTCTTCCAACTCAGTTTATTCTGTGATTCTGTGAGGAAAAAGCATTGTAACTTGTTACTAATTTCAGTGTCTTGGAAATATCAGTGTCTTGATCTAAAATAAAATGAGAGGGGACTGCAGAGATCTGGTGCCCCTGCATCATGGGATGCCAGAGCAGAAGTACCCTACTGCCAGCACCAGGCCGGTGCCCAGAGATGGCAGCTGTTCTGAGCTTGTGCAGCATCCTGAGGGAGCAGCATGTGGCAACACATCAGGGATGGGTGCTTGTACAGACCCCAGGCTTTAACCTCTTCCTAGGGCGTCACACTGCCAGAATACCCTGGTCTGTGACTGACTGAGATCAGCCTGTGACTCACCATGGACACTGTCAATAAAATATGCCCATTTTCCAAAGGCATTTGTTTGTACCTGGTCCACTGGGAGACAGAAATTTCTGGGCAGAGCCCAGAAAGACAACTGTATCCTAGGCTGCATTAAAAGCAGTGTGATCAGTAGGTTGAAGCAGGTGATTCTGCTTCTCTACTGTGCACTTATGAGTCCCCATTTGGAGCACTGCTCTAGCTCTGAGGTCTTCAGCATAAGAAAGACCTGGACATATTGGAGTGATTCCAGAAAAGAAGCACCAAGATGATCACAGGCCTGGAGAAGGCTTCGGTGAGATCTCATTGCAGCATTTCAGTACCTAAGAGGGTAGATTTGAGTGCAACTTCTTGCAAGGGCATGCAAAGGAAACCATTCTATGATTCTATGGCATAGTAGAATACCAGCTGCTGAAATCCCCTACCAATTAAGCAAACAAAAAGCGATTCAAAGACAAAAGAAAGCCTAAACCAAAAATAAGACGATTATAGTCTCAAATTAAATTGGGAAAAACATCATATATGTGTAGTGCAGTATCTTAGCCTGTTAGAAAACTGTCAAAAGTACTGCTCAGTAAAGACAAGACCAAACCAATATCACTTGTTATTCTTAAACAGCAACACTTGGTACCTGCTTGTGTGATACTAAGAGCAACCTATCACAGACTGTCTTTAAGGGATGATTTTTCACATCATTTGGCAAGAAATAGGCAAACTCTTGTGTATATCTGTACACTTTTGAGTGTGTGTGTGAGCATGTGCATCTATGTGTTGGTGTGTGTGCATTCACTGACATATATGTGTTTGATAGAGAGGATGGGTACAACAGCCCTGTCAACTACAGCAGCTGCTTTCTAAAGATAACCAGCTGCTGCTGTCTCAGGACATGAAACACATCTACTGCACCAGAAGGTGCTAATATTCCTTTAGCCATGTCAGACACTTCTCTCAATAGTGAATCTGTGGCTCCACATCTATCACCAAAGACACAGTGTTGCCATAATATAAAGGGTGCAATTACCTGGGCATTAGAGTTTTAAAGTATTTAACCACTTTAAGTGGATAATTATCCATTAATCTGAAGATAACATCTGATTGCCTACTGCTGAATTCTGCAGTAATTATAGGTTTGTCCATATTATAAAGTAAAATAAACCTTTTTAGATAACAGCTTGTTTCTTAATAAGTTTACAAATGCATCATCCACTATAATTTCTCAGACAAGTTTTTAATTTTTTCATTGTAGAACTGGATAAGTTTGACTGAGCCAAAAACAGTGCTAATGTCAGTTTTAGAACATTGCAGTAGAAAACAACCATAGAGAAGCCACATTCATTCATATTTTGAAACACCAGGGATATTGAAAATGGTAGACTGTGTAATGGATCTTATGGGAAATCTGCTCCTCCCTTTTCTTCTTCTTCATTTTTTTCAACTAGTCTGTAAGTTCCAAGGTCAGTGACAAGTTAATGTCCTATCACAACTATGTTATATTTTAATAAGAGACATCATAGCTCTGTGATGTAAGAATACATTTCCTGACTCTCTTTATGAAGTTTTAGCCATTATTGAGACAGACCTTATAAAAATTTACAAGTGCAGGAAATTTCAGTAGTACCAGGAAAGATCTCTCATGATTCCCATTTGGAATTTTTACCTCCTTCAGTGTGAGAGAAAGGGTAGTTGAACACAAAGTAGATATGACATTGGACAATTCAAAAGTACAATACAAAATATAGATTATGCAAAATCATTGCTCTTATTTAACACAGCTGCATGAATACACAAGTAATGGCAAAATTAATGCTAAAAGTTTCCAGAACTTTATTATTAATGCTGCACTCAGGACAAAGAAGAAATGTAGGAGAGGAAAAAATATGAAACAAAAAAACCATTATTAATATTTCTGAATAACTTTTCTCTTTGAAATTAAGAAAAGCTTTAGGGGAAAAGTTCATTCCATCTGTTAAATTAACATATGTACTTTCTTAAAATAGAAAAAAATCCTGAAATAAACTTCTTCCAAAAGCAGCAATATTGATGCCTGCAGACTGAGTGTACAGAGAGTAACAGAATGATTTTGGGTCATAGCACTTAGATTTCATTATTAATGTACTGAATTGTATTTATGAAATTCAAAGCTGCCACCAAGATGAGACAGACTAAAAGAAAAATAAGGAGACTTAATAAAAATGCCAAGTGGTCCTGACCGATAGTAAGAAAAGAGAGCCCTGAGTAGGGACAAGCACAAGCTTTATGGCGAGCACTAAGCAGCTGCACAAAGATAACATGGGGATTACCAGTAAAAATCTGGGATCACAAGCCTCTGTGAACCAGTAATGATGTCATGCTGATGCAAAAAAAGGACAAGTATGTATATATTTTCCTTGGAAGCATAAAGAATCATATGTCCACAGAGAAAGGAAAATATTCTTTACGTCTGAAGAAGATTATGGAGAAGATTTACCCACATCCTAATGTCAAGATTCCAGTTCAAGGAAAGTGGTGCCTGAGAGACAGAGACCAGAGGAAGTCATAATTGTGTGTTATAGACCTCTGAGCATGCTCTGTGCAATGAACTAGAGATTGAGTTTGAAGAATAATCTAATGGAGATACAACAATCTTCTCATGCATAAAATATTGCTGAAAAGACTACTGCTCTCAGTAGTCACATGACAAGAAATAAGAAGTTTAAATTCCAGCAAGGGAGGTTCCAGATGGATGTAAGAGACAGGAATAATGAAGTATGAAAATGGGTTTTTTAGAGAACTTATGGACCTTCCTCAGAGAAAACTCATATGAACTGGCTATCCTGGATTCCTAAGGCATTTAGTCTTATGTGACAGGTCTGTTCACATCTCTGATCCACGAAACAGATTTGGCTGAAGAGTATAGGTCTCAAAGATATTTCATTTAGTTGCAGGAAGATACATTATGGGCAAAGGTGAAAGACTTCACTAGAATTCCCCACATTGTGGGGAATTGAGTGTTTTGAACTTAGCTCTTGCTAGAACAAAGGCACTCTCTGTGAGATCAGATGTGACATGACTGTATACAAAACCTAGTTTCATTTTCACTGATTCTACTATATTATGGATAGACAAAAGATTTTTAAGGGATGTAGAGTTTTAGCTCTATGTGCGCTTCAGTTTTGATTGCTTACAGCTGTCCTAGATGACATTCAGATCAATCTGAATCTAAAAATTAAGTTTAAATTGTATATTAAAAGTATTTTTTCATCAAAATTAACTTTCTGCTTGTGCTTGTACTGTGATGGCCTTTCCCCTAAATTCTGATTTTTCCTCTGTGGGATTAGAAAATCTGACAAAACCACTACCCAAATCTTTCTGCAATGTCAAGCATTTTCTCATCATCAGGAAGATAATAATATCTCTGAATTGTTCTGGGGTGGGAACAGGATGATCCATTTTGTGTGTTGCATGATGGAACTATGTCAGGTCTCCTAGGACCTACTGTGTTCATGACGATTTATCTCAATCCTTTCTGTCATTTTCCCATTAAGCAGCCATGACTAAATATAAGAGTTGTATAATCCAGCACTTTTATTAGAGCAATTGGCTATATGTATATGGTACTCCCCAATGCCCTGATCAGTATAATGCCATATACTTTTGAAACACAACTAGCCTTTTTATAATAATTTTTTTAACAAACATTAGGCACATCCTTCCCTTCCCTTCCCTTCCCTTCCCTTCCCTGCTGCACAAATACAGCTCTCACAGCTACATGTGCTGCTCAAACAGCAACTGGCAGCCAGCCCGGGGAGGTCTCAGGCAACATTTCCCTTCTTCTCTTTGCTTACTCCTTCATTCAACAGGTGCATTTGTTAGATGACATATGCACTATGCAGCATTTCACCATTTAGTCTAGGGAAGGTTTTANTCTTTCTTGATTTAGTTGTCAGTTATAGCTGGCTATTTATATAGGAGGCTTCTCATGCTAATGTGATACATCTGGTTTTATTTCTAAATCAATAGCCTGAAATCAGAACAGGCTGAATTAGCAGTATTTTGCTCCCAAAATCTAACAGTTAATGAGTGCATTACAGAAATTTTGTATTATACCAACTGAATTCTTTATCACTTACTGTTTTATAGGAGATAAAAAAGCATATGAAATGTTGAAGACAAAATGGGAAATAACTAAGTTCTTATTATTTAACTAATTTTCATCTGCATACTATTAAAAATGTTTGTTCTCGCAGACAAAAATTTTCCTTTTTATTTGGTAAAGGTAAGAATACCCCTGTGCTGTATATGTGAGCATGACTGGCCATTTCTTTGAAATTCTGATGACTGTTGAAAACTTCCCTTGAACAGAAGATGTGATGTCAAAATGTGAAATGGCGACTGGCAGTTCAGAAGAGAACACAACTTCTGCTCCAGGTCCCTCAGCCAGGGCCCTGCGGTCCCTCTTGATTGTCCGAAGCCTTCTTGTTGCTGCCCACCTGGAAACCCAGTAGCAGGTAATAATCAATGTGCCATAACAGGCTGGGAAATGTCTTGGTGATGTCCCTTACCCAGACCCCAGGAAGGCAACACACCTCCCCATGGGTTGGGTCTGGCTGGCATATCAAGACCTTTGTTCATCTCAGAAGGCAGTCACCAATGACTGCTCCCTTCTTTTTGCCTTAACTGAGGAGGCTGTGATACAGGGAATAGGCTGTTCTGTCGTAGGTGACCTTGCCAAACCAAACAGACCCTCAGACACATTCTCATTTCCCTGGTCCTCAGATTCCAGGGTCTGACACCTTCTATATAAAAGCACTTGTGAATGTGAGGTAGGTTGGAAAGGGATGCACCTGGTAACCAGGGCAGACACCAGATTTTATTCCCCTCCCTCTCTTAAGGTCCTCTATTTCTGTCTGGTGGTGAAAGGGTAGGGGAGCCATTGCTTCTTGTGGAGCGGATGGCAAATGAGTTTCTCTAAGGCATGGTAGAGTGTGGCTCCACCAGTCAATCTCTTCCTCAGAGACCCTAATCCTTCTTAGTCTTTCTACTTCATCTCTCAGCTCCTCCACTAGGCTGAGCAGATTGTGGACCTGATCACACCTCACACAGCTGTTGTCCTTGCTGTCCTTAGAGAGTGGCAACAGGCTCTGGCACTACCTGCAGCCTGAGACCTGGACAGCTACTTCAGAGCTGCCTCTGAGTCATGAGTCCACCACTTCCCACTTGGGAGCAGGAGAGCTGGGGCACCTCTCTCTGTTCTAATTTCAAGGTCTTTCCATGTGGGAAAGCTTACCTTGATCCTTCAGCATGATCCTTTGCTCCAGAGAACTTCTGTCTGTGCAGGTCACTTCAGAGACTTCACTGAAATGGTCTCTTCTGTTTCCCAACCAGAAAAAAACAGAGCCTTTGAGCAGGGAGGGAGACAGACTTTCCACACTGGATGAACTCATCAGCTCTGCAGCTGTAGCCACAGCAGTTATTTGCTGAAATGCTCATTACAGCACCAGGTCTTTGGAAGCATCAGGAAACCTCAGCTCCACTGACAGGGACATGTGCTGATGCACAGGTGGGTTATCAGTCCTGAGAAGTCTGGACCCACACGTGTAAAAGGGTGTCAAAATCTTTTGCTATGCTGTTTGCAAACATAAGTATGTGATTGAGGGTTTCAAGCATATTGCCTTAATTCTTGTACAGAGAGGCAGGAAAACAGAAGTGATAGACAAGTTCAATTTACTTCAATATAAATTTAAGGCCATTGTATGGCCTCAAAACTTGTAGAAAAGGATTTCAGGCCAAAAAGTTATGACTAGTCCTGCCAAAATTATTAGAGAGCTCTGAAAAACAGCTTTCTTCCACTTTTGCAATCTAACAGTCTGCCTTTTTCTTCCATATGATTAATATATACTAATAAGGAGGAAAAAAAAACAACCAAAACTATAAGACAATTTTTAGTTCTGTATTTAGTTGAAAGCATGCCTAAAATTAATGACTAAAATACTTTATTGTACTGAAATAAACTTGATTATATTAAGTTCTTTCAACTTAGAAAAAGAAAATGTATTTTCAAGCACTATTTGTTCACAGAACTATAAGAAACATAAAAAAATTAAGGATTTCTAAATATTAGGTTTCAAGAAAATTATATGGCTCCTTGTGATTTTGTTTCTCTAAAATCCCTATTCTTCCAATATTAAATGCCTGTCAATTGATACCTGAAGTACAATATTGCCATTGGGGATACGATAAGTGAAGCTACCAACAACACAGTGGAGTAACTATTGCAGTTTCAACTGTGACAAAATTTCTGTTACCACCATTACCTTTTGGCAAAGCACAGAAATCCCTTGCTTGCCAAAGTACTTTCAAGGTCAATGACAAAGCATTTACTGTGAATTCCAGATGCTGTTTTTATTTTAACAAAATTTCTGAGAAAAAATAGCCTAGTTGCTAAGCTTAAAAAACCCACAGAGCCTCTCAGCAGGTGGAAAAGTACAGGACTAATAGTTTGGAGTAAAAAAAATAAATAAAATATATTAGGAACAATGAAAATTTATAGGAAAAGTATTTAGCATTTATGACTTCACTTGTCATTTGCTCCCGCTACAATTCCCTCTATTCCATTCAAAAGATATAATTTATATCTTTTTCCAAAATTTAAATGACACCAAATAAAAGATCTATTTATAACAGTATGAGAATGCAGGGGAAGATTTACTTAGGGCTTAATACACTTTTGGGACCAAGTCTTGAACCTATGAATGCTCTGGAGGCATATGTTAACAATTTTGTAAAGCAGACATTGTTGTGTCATAGCACTGCAGTTAGATATATAATGGAGTACATGTGCTTCTCAGAAAGTGATTAATAACAATTTTCTGACCCTTGAAACAGTACTAATTAGTGCTGTTCTTGTTACACACAAAAATTTAAGAATTTCTGTAGCCTGCTACTTTGGAGACTAAAGTCTATGAGGAAGTATTCAGATAACACTATTCTTGAAAGGCAACTATACATTTAAATTCTTTACAATTAAAAGAAAAGCTTATTTTTAAAAGCAGAATACACCTCACAGAATACTTAGGGGGCCAATGTAACTGCCTTTCCTAACTCTGCTTTTAATAGATTCCTGCATCAGAAAATGGTGGAATTTTAAGGGTTTGACTTAATTTTGCATAACCATAACTAACCCTTCTTGGCCTCTTCACTGATATTATCTGCCTTTAGAGAGATCATTTTACTGAAGGACATGCATGCAATTGCAAGAGACAGCCTTTCCTTCAGTAGTGATCAGGGATCAGTGTATAGTAATTTCTCTCAGTTGTATTCTGGAAAAATTTTTATAAGCTCTGAGGTTGTACTGAAAGGAACAGTACTAGGAGGCTACAACAGTTGAAGTGTGAGGGCTATGCCCTATTCAGAGAAATGTATCTTATGTTTTTAATATGTTTATGAAGCTATCTATTAAGAACAATATGAGTTCTGCTTATTCAGAGACTGGAGGAGAAGGTAAGCCATATCGGTTTTCTGAGTCTCCTGCAGGTTTGACTAAGTTTTGTTAATGGAAAAAAAAGGGGCCCTGTGTGAGATCTTTAAGATGTGCTAGCAAGGGGGAATGAGATGGGTGATATGGCTCCCTAAGCATGAAGAGTGCAGAGGTGGATGCAGGACAAAGAGACTGCCCAGATTGAACGCTGCAAGAAGCTAGAAAGCAAAAAGTACAATTTTCCTAAAGGACTCTAAGAGTATTTAATTATTCAGAGCTGGTACAACACTAGATTATCACTGGTGTTTAAAATAAAGCCAGCTGGGATATACAATGTCAAAAATCCTTTCATTTGCAAGAAAGACCTCATATGATCAAAAATAATTGTATTTCTATAATGAGACTGGATCTTATTTGTTCACAGTATTATTTATGCTTTTCTTAATTAGGAATGATTGACTTCAGCTTCTAAAAAAAAGGCTAAGAATCTGAATAAAAGACTACATATTAATCTTGGAATGGAATACATCTTGCAGGTGAGTATGATGTGAAAATGAAAATATTAATTATTCATTTTCCAACATGGAGATTGTGAGTAACCTTATAGACTTGACTTCCTACAGGGAATGAGTTACAACTGTTCTTAACGGAGTCTGGTGGCATGAATGGTGCTGTAGGAAGCACCCTTGAAATATGTGGTGTTCCTTTGCTCTCAGTTGTGGAGGAGGAAGACAGTGTTTGAGGCTTGTCTGTACAAACGCTAGCACACTCTTGCTTTTTCACTTTTGAATACATTCAGCATTACAGTGGTAGCTCAGTGTACTGTTCTCATTTTACATCACCTTTGTGAGCTGATAAAAGTTGAGCATGCATTGAGTTTTAATAAAAAGAGCAGGCAGGGATGTGAATGACATGATTTCAGAGACTGCCATTGTGACTTTTTAACATCAGGATAATATATTTCTGAATTGTGGAAGAAAACGCTACCCAAAACTTTCTTCTGAAAGAAAAAAAGGACTACTTCCTCTAAAGGAAAATGAAATTTTATTTTTACAGTAAAAAAACCCCTAAACCTACTTACCAACAACAAAACAAACCATGTTCAGAACCTGCAAAATGTAGTAAATTTCAGATATTTATCCCATAACTTGTTGGGCTTTTTTCATTTCCTGTACTGCTTCTTCATGTAAAGGCAGAGTTCATTACATATTTTATTTTGGAATGCTGCGAAGGGTCAGTATGTAGCCTGAATACCTTTCTTTCACTTCTACCTGTATGGTCGGTATGCACCAGTGCACAGATGTAATCTGTTGGCCATTTCATCAGTCAGATGTGTTGTCAACACAGAAATAGGCAATCTGTTCGTCTGCAGACATCTTTCAAAATCTGTAACTAAACATAATTGTTGCTTTCTCCTCAGAGGTAAGCAATTTTATGGAAACACAAAGGAGAAAAAGCCATGGAAAGCTACTGCCATTCTTCATGTCTAAGTTAAGGTTTCAGGTTCTCCAGTTGGATTCACCTGACACAGTCTGACGGAACCTTCAGCAGTAAGGAAGAGCAGTGGTTTTTCCTTGGCTGACCACAGAAATTGGGGGGCTTCAGACATTCTTAACTAGGAGGCATCAATGCATTACCTAAACAGGCAGATATCTGTGGTATGGGGTTTTTTAATCATACTGGCCTACTTGCTTCGTAGAATACATACAGGTAGACGTGTAGGTCTTCCTAGCCAAAGAGAACAAACATTTTATTGTGTCCTTTATTATAAGACTTCAAAAAGCTGAATTTATGAGACAATATGCAATGATATATACTTTTTTTGAGAAGATGCAGTTGTGTTTTGTACTGACATCACTGGAAAGTCTTTTGGAGAGCTATGTCATGTGAGGCAGAATTAGGGCTTACAAGTTCCTTTTTCTCATATTTACTTCATATAAAGTTTTTGGATAAAATGCTCCAAACTCCTTAGAAGGAACAGACTTCTTTGAATTTCATGCAGTCAATTAACAGGTTTACCTATGCAGAAAATGAAAAGATCACCCTGCCTTGAATTGAGAGATGCCATCTAGAAGTGTGGTGTTCTTGGTTCTAGAATGTATGAGCGATAAGGTAGTCAAACCAGCAAAGTCTTGCCAGTCTAGACATCCAACTGGGCAATTCCATTCCTTTGACTGCAATTTCCTACTTCATTTCACCTCAAAGCAGATTTCTCCCTCCTCCCTTACTTTTTGTTTGTATTCGGCCTCTGAACTGAAAAAAACACCACCAATTATTTTTTATGAGTCTGTAGTTTACCCATCTATAATTTTCTTCAAGGTTTTTCTAGAAAGTGTCTTGTGGAGAATCTTGCCGTCTAAAAGATTTAGCTTTCTTGTGTAATGCACTTGGAATAGACAATACATAAACAGAGAATCATAACTGTGATATGCCAAGTGGTATCAAAGTCCTCTTGGTGAAAACAAAACCAGAAAAAAAAATGGAAAAAAAGATTTAATAAAAAAAAAGGCATTCTCAACTTTCCCCTCCAACCACTCACTACCCTCCCCTCTCCCCCTGCTCCTCTTTCACAGCAAAAAAATTATTAGCATGTATTCTTTTTAAGCAATTACCTTCTCTAACTGTGCTGGTCAGCCTGCCAGTCACATAGGTTCTCTCATAACCTGCCATCGCTCTTATCCTGTAAGCACACACCAAATCCCTTTCTCCTGGACAGGTTGTCTGTAGCTGAGTTACATGACCAAATTTACAGAGGATGGCCCAGTGAGGAAGAGAGAATTACATTTCAATGCTTATCAACTTCTCTCAGAAATACACTTGGCTTTCAAAAGCAGCTTTAGTCAGTACTCCCAGTAAAACTCCTCCTCCAAGAAATTTCTTTTCGTTCTTGTGTCTTTGTCATCAAATTATGGGCAAAGTTCCATTCCTCTTGTCATAGAGACCTCTGGCATCACGGACTGTGCTTGAAACAAAACCAAATTGCTATACAAAGAAATTCAGTGCCCCAAAATGTCCCTCCAACCTAGCAGATAATGGCTAGTGCGTGCTTTTGCTGAAGTCTGTGCAAAACCATTAATATTATTAAAATTTCTGCTTAGTTCTCATTCCATGTTGGTTTGTTGAGAGTCTCTGGTTACCTCAGCACTCACTGATTGGGTCAATACCAGGTGAGTCTGAACCTGACAGAGTGCACACCTCCACTGCAGCAGTTCCATGTGTCTTGTCTACTGTAGATGGACTCCACGCACACTCACAGTTAACTCTATTTTTACTTTTTTTTTTTACAAATTTGGAATGTGGGGCTCTCTGAGGCCTTGGAGAGATGGCAATGATTTTCACTTCTCCTAACATTATATTCTGAACACTTTATAGACAATATGCCTCTGTTGCAGCTTGCGTGTATCTTCTTCTTCCTCCTACTTACTCTAAGCTTCTCTGGTTTTGTTCTGTTCAGCTCCACCACAACTTATGCCTAAGTGACACTAACAGGGAGCTTTCCAGGTCTACTTTCACCATTTCAGATTTAAATCATTGCAAGATCCCTTCCACCTCCAAATGAATAACTAATATCCTTCATCATTTATGCAGTTTACTTCAGTATTTTAAAGGATGCTGCAATATCAAAGAGACCAATACAGACCAATTGTATTATCTATGTGCAATCATTTAAATAAAAAAGTGACAGTTTATTAAGAAAATAAACACTCTTATTTTTGTATTATAAATACTTATTCCTGCAGTTCTTGGCAGGCTGCTATGAATATAAGCTATGCCAGACAAAAATAAGAATGAATCCTTAGCCAAGTTGCTCAATTAACTGAACAAATCAATTTAATGTTATTTCACTTATTGTTCTCTTTTTTCTGACCCCAACCTCCAAAAAAATTAAATACCATTTCTTATTTTATCCAACAGACTGGAAGGGTTGTGCTTTTGGGTCTGGAAAGACTAATGTTGTTTTTGTTGATTAGGGTCTACTGAGTTTAAATATCAAATTCTCGTTGCAGTCTTCCTTAGTATGAAGAGCACATCACAGAGTTCCAGGGTTAAACCTGAAAGATTTGAAAATCTTTGAAACAAAGTGGGTTTTTTGGTTTGTTGGCTGGTTGGTTGGTTAGTTGGTTGGTTTTTAGAAGATTATTTATTGTTTTGAAAATTTTGTTATTTTGGGTAGGGATGGTCATAACTCTTTTGTTACCACTTTTTGTGTTGTGAAAAGCGTAGTAGTTATTCATAAGCCACTTTTTCTACCAAAGTGTTATTTCTATATTTAAAATAAATCATCAAAAATATGCTTATTTTTATCAAAACTTTTAATATTACTTTTTTGCTTTGCTCCCTCTGCTAGCAAATAAGATTGAATTATTATAGTAAATGGATATTGTATTTAAATACAAGTTTTAAATCAGATACACATAATGAACTGAGAGCAGACATATCTGCCAAATTTGTATTTAAAAAGTTCTTAAAGTTTGCTATGAATTTTTCATAAATTTATAAAAAGGTGAAATGCTCTGTTCTGACTGTTCACCTTGAGAAATGAAAAGTTTCAGGCCTTGACCATGAAAGTCCATGCTCATTTTTCTGATTTATTGTACTATTGTGTAGCTAATATTAACCTACACTGTTGTGCAAGCTTCACTTTGTTCAAATTTAGTACAGTATTAAGGTCAAAACATGTAACATGGAAGAATACAAAAGAAGTCAAATTAAGAAATCTTCTATTTTCACATTCATTCATGTTACTTCAGGGAGTCTTCTTCTATGTTTAAACCGACCAATGACATATTTAAATTAGGATTTGAGGTCACTTCTTTCATACTAGTAAGTTCAGTATATGTTAAAAAATTTCCAAAGTAATGTTCAATTGAATTATGCAGTAGGGTAACTAATGTTCGTGCTTTATTCTTCTTGAAAGCAGGCAGAGGTTAAAGTAAATGCAAGTTGGAATGGATGCAGTAGAGAATGAACAGAAGCTCTTAAAAACTCAACTTTTTCCCCAAATCCCTAAGTCTCAGAAGAAATTTTTCTATTTCTTATGCATGCTTAATATCCTGTTGACTTCCTTTGCCTATGGATTTTTGGAAGAATAATAGTGGGTTTTGGTTCTCTCATCACACTGGGGAAAAAAACCTGGAAACAGAAGTTTTTGGAATGATTTTGCATGGAAAATATGACTGGAAAAATCTTAGAGAGCAGCAAAACTATAAACAGAAGTGGGGTAAATGCAAAAATTTTTAGATCATAATTAAATTATTTTCCAGCAGTGTCTGATGCACTGGTTCTGAGTTCTTTTTCAAAGGCTTGTTAAAAATATGAACATAAGCCAACGCTTGTATTCATTTGCTCTGTATCAGCCCCGTGTTATTCAGGTTACAGAGTGAAATGTTTGAAAGTTAACACAAGGTGTAACTCCCTGTCATTGCACATGGTCCAAAGGCAATCAACAATCCCCTAGGGAAATTCGTAGTATGCCAAGTAATTAAAGGAAAAGAGGTGGCTACCAAATACTTTGGAAAAGAGGTGGCTTAAGGACTATGCAATCAATCTGAATTCTGATGTCTCCAGAGCCGTGGCTCAAACCTCTTCATTCTCCTGCTTTTGCAGTAATGTGATACTTCCAGGCAGCTTGGCATGGCTGCCTTATACATTGCTTAGCAGTAGTATAAACCTGGTCTGGGAATGTGCCTGGGTGAATCTGGCACACAGCCAAGACTTTTTTCCTGAAGAACAGAAGAGAAGAGACATGTCATTTCTTTGTACCGTCAGTCAAATGTGAATGTGATTCCACAAAAAGAGAAAACTCAGTCTCGTCAGCTTCACAAATTTCTTCCATTCAAGCTCCCCAGTATGCAGCAAACAACAGAAATGTGGACATTTTGAAAAACTTCAAATTGGAAAGCATCAGACATTTTGAACATATAAGCTCTAATAAGCTACTATTATTATAGTCAGGAAAGGATTTTCTGATCTCAGGTCTTGACACAAAAAAGAATGTGTCATTCACTATTAAAAATCAACTAAAAAGTAAAGAAGCATTGAAAAGCGGAAAAAAAAAATAAGTGCCAATAGATTAAAAGAAGTCCTGTTTAGTCCCTCTTTCTGAAAGCATCTCTATAAAATAGGTTTGCTTCTTATGCAAACATGCAAGGCAAAAAAATCCCATAACCTAAAGCGAAATTTTATGAGGTAAAAATTCTCAGTAGCTTCCTACATAGGACATAAATGAGGGACTGTACATTTTTCAGCATGCAAGTGGAATTATCTTTTTGTAAGTTATACATTAGACCCACTCAAAATCCAAATGCATTCACACACACTGGTGATAGCAGAATAGGCCTCCAGCTGCACAGCTTTATTAGAAAGAGATATGGTAGAGCACTACAGGGCTTTGTAACTGCTGTGGAACAGAGGGAGAGATTTTCACCTGCTGCTGCATGGCTGAGCTACGGTAAGACATGATCCTTAGGAAGGTATTAATACATATAAATGTATACACACATATAAATCTGTACTTAAGTGCATAGGTTGTTTAAAATGCATCAGGAAAATTATTGCAAAAGCATTATATAACTGTTAAATAGGAGGAAAAAAATTGAAGAAACCATAAAATTAAATGAAATAAAAAGAAGAAAGACCACTTACACCGTTTCAAACTTTTTTACAAGACCAGAGAAACACTAGTAAAAAAACCCTAGTTCATGTGTTGGACCTGTTCATTCAGTCCTTTGCAAAATCCAAACTGTTTACGCTTTATAGGAAAACAGGAGAGTGTGAATAGATGCTTTGCTCTGACACCACACTGTGAGTACATGCTAACCAAGGTTTGATTTTTTTTTTTGTTGCTCTGAGGACCTCCATTTAGGTTTTCTGAATACCTGACTAGTTACATGTCAATGATCTGAAGCAATTTTTAGTAGTATTCAGAGGATACCCTCTGTTACTTTATTTTAGAGATTTGATCCAATGTCACTTTAGCCATTGAATACTTGATAGACATTGCCTGATTTAGAAAGGTCTAGAGCAAAAAAATGCCAGCAATTAAAACTTATGGTCACTCCTTCCTCAAAGAAGAACAAATGTCTCTCCAAGAAGATTTTGAAATGGTGAGGTTTTTCTTCTTAGCTTCATGTAGCATCATACATCTTTTTGATGATGGATAAGTAGGTTTTATATTTTTATGGTTTTCAGCTGGCATTGAAAACCTAATGTCATTGGTTTTGTAGGGGAATGCTGAAGAAAAGACTGTACATTTCTCACTTCTGCAGTGACCCAGCTCTATGTGGAGCCACGAAGCTGTTGACTTCTTCATCTTTGTCTGCTTCTACTGGGCTCATTCAGGATGCTATCTTCCACCTTTCTTCATTAAAAAAAAGCAGTACTTCTAATAGCAGGCAGTAAATAAAATGATTTTGCTGAGTTTCCTTTAAACAGGGTAGGAGTGAAAAAGTGACTTTGTTTTCCATTTCTCTTCATTGGTTGGGATGGTGTGATGACAGTAAGAGCCTGATGTTGGGGTAAAGAAAGTGTGTCAAACCTGCATATATCAATTACATACTGTGGACCTAAGTTGGAAGTTTTCATATTGCAGAGGAGGGAAGATTTGGTTTCAGATGTCTATGATGTTTTATTATTAGAAAGTATTTTTCTGTAAGCATATTTATCTATAGAAACTGAGTACCAGACTCCCTAGTAATAAATAATAGTGAATTTGTTGGTTGAGTTGAAAATTAAAAAAATACCACAACGTAGTATTTTGGCAAATGTAGAATGTTTTTATTGGTTGTTAGATATGTTTTTAATTGGAAGTGAAATGCAAGACTTAGCTGTAATAATACTAAAGCCATTACAATCAAAGCTGATCTATAGTTAATATTTTTGTGCGTGTGTAGTAGGTAAAATTGATAGCTTAATGTATCAAATAGTACTCTTACAAAAGGAATATTAAATAAGATATAAAAGATACACTGAATGAGTTTGAAGGTTTTTCTTCAAAGTTTTCACCAAAATGATATTTCTTGGGGTTATATGACCCTCTTTTCTGGTCTCTGGTAAAGCACAGAAGGTAAACAAGCAACTTTTCTAATGAGAGAGGATGTTGAATTTACCACTTAGTTTCTGCTTAGGTGGCTTTCTGCTGTGATTTTCCTTAATAATTGTAACATGACCAGTCAGGAATGGAAGCAGCAAAACTATGAAGAATTAATTAGGATCCTTTAATGTAATGTCATCTAGTTGTTAAGGCTGTCACTCACACTTAGGGTTGTTCTACTGCCCACCAGGCTCTGAAAACACCACCTAAAATCCCATACCCATTATTAATATCTATTTATTGAATTCTGGGGAAAGATCAAGAGTGATGCAATTCAAAAGTCTTGTTTTAAGTTCCTGCTCTTTTTAATCTTGGCAGATGCCTAATCTTCATCACCGTGCTGGCTGTCATTTCAAAAAGCCATGGCCTTCATAGAGAATGAAAGAAATATTGTAGCAAACTTCGGTGGTATGTTTAAAATTACCAAGCTGGGGACTATCAAAGAGTATCAATTTTTTAATTAATAAATATTTCCTAGCTAAAAATGCCTTCCAGAAAAGGAGCAATTCCAGAAAGTGTTGGTCTTAGAATATGAATTTTAGATAGGATGAAGGAAAAAAATCTCAGTTTCCAATAAAGATAATAGCTACTGGAAATTGTATAACAGTTGCAATTTTCTCACCTTTGAAATGAATAATAATGCTGGTTCCTGATTAAAATAGTCTGTCATATTTAAACGGTAAAACTTAGATCATCTGTGGTTAAAAAAAAAAAAAAAAAAGAAAAATACAGGCAGCAAAGAGCAAACATTACAATCACCTTCTAATAAAAGATGATAGGCAAGTAATAGCATATCTGACAGTCACAAATGGTCAACTGAGAAACTCCTATCAAATGATTACAGTTGTCTGAAAATATATTTAGTGCTTCAAACTGTTAGGTTCATGGAAAGTACTCCGTTAAAATTACTGTCTTTGGAATAAAAGAATGAGTTAGATGCTGATGTCTATATAACTAAATTGAAGCTATAAAAAAACAACAAAAAAAGTTGTGGTCAAATAAGTCAGACGCTGATAGATTCCCGGATGATATTTAAACATTCATAAAATGTTTAACTCCATTTTACAGACATACACAAGAGCTTTATTGCACTCTTAGGGCAGGAGAGCAGATAAGAATTCTATTCTAAGTTAAACTTTGGACCCTCCATTTATTTGTGCATGAACACATCCTAACATGCACATTTAGAGGCAAATGAATACATGTTAGAGAAGATTTTCTCATTCAGCCTAAAATGTCACAATTTTTTTTTCAAATGTGATAAGAGACCAATTTTTCCAAGAAAAATTATCTCACCTGAAAAGCCCTTTTGGAACTATTTGACCTAGAAAAAAAATCATAAATTCAATTTTTTAAAAATAATTTCTATCCATTTTCTATTTTCTCAAGCTGCAGCTTAAACTGCTCTACACAGGGAAAAAATACATTAGATACAATAAAATAGCAATAAGTATTAACCTTAAAGGATAAAGGATTGGCAATTAGCCATGTACACAATGCCTTAATACTTCTAAAGAGTTACAGAAAGTTTGTGATGTTAGTATTGAACCATTCTGCAAAGGTATTCAGGTAAGATTAAGTTGTGAAATCATACACATATGTGATTGAAGATAAGTAGGGAAATATTTATGTTTTACACTGTGCATTCCCTGAAGGGGTGCCTACCGCCTACTCTACCTGATATTGCAGGCAATGGAGGATGAGGAACGATGATTTGGTAACACATTAAAAACAGCTCCACTTCCAGTGGAAAAGCACATGGCTGTGAAGACTGAAATAGATTTTCCCTCCTGCCACTCCCCACCTACCCACGCAAAAGACCCAAGCTGGAATTGCTGGGGTCGTGCAGACTAGAACAAGCCAATGTCAGCCTAGGGAAAATGCAGACTGTAACCATGATTTCTGCAGACTTCAGAATATTGACACTGGGTTTCTCACTGAATTTGAAGGCACAGCCATGTTCAGAGTTATAAAAATGCAGTAAAATCCCCAGATATTGGACCATTCCCATAAGATCATGTAAGTTAGACCTCCCTATGAGCTCATACTTCTGTAAGTCCCAGTCTTGTCCTGCGAAAGTTACAGGTACTGGCAGCAACCACGGAATATCTCTGCAAATCTGACATCTATTTCATAGAGTCCGTCCAGAGACACCCATACAGCAGTGGAATATGCATGGGTTTGGGGTATGGTTACCCAGGATGTTCTCAGACAAACAAAGGCTTATAAAATAGTTGGTTTGTACACTCTTCTGAAGGAGGTGCCTCATCCTGTTCTCAAAAGCTTCAGTACGTTTTGTGGTAAAGTAAATAATGTGAGGTGTGATGCTGAGGCAGTGGGCTTGTGAGAGTTGCCTCCTCCACTCCCACTAATACTACTGTATTCTGAAACATGTGATGTCCATCAGGACCACTCTGTGAACTAGTGAAGGCTGGGAATACTTGGAAAAGTTATGCATCCAGACACTTTTCTCAGTTGCAGGGGCTGCTTGCAGTGTTAGAGGCTGGTGAACTGTCGGTGCAGCTGGCTTTTAAATAAGCCATTTTGTGAATAAAACAAATGAACTCTAGACTGCTAGGAGCCCTTGATTTTTCTCCTCTATTAGCCGTTCTTGCCTCAGTAATTAGATCTTATCCACTGTCTCCTGCAACACTTGGACATAAGAAACTCATGCTAGTGTATAGTCCAGAAATGCAATCACAAGGATTGGCTGGAAGATAACAACAATGCTGAATATGTGATAGCTGAACCTTTCTTTACCTTCTCTTACTGATAGGACAAGACACGGTTTGTGTTTTTTACCTGACATCAGTTTTTACAGAATTTCTAAGCTACTACGCACCTTTCAATTTTTCTTACTCCCACCAGACTGGTCAGCCTTCTAGGCTGTGTCAAGCTGCACAAGGATCCTGTGCATGTTCTCAAGGATGGTCTCTACTTAGACACATTTCCCGGTACCTTCCTGCATGCCCAAAGCTTTCCTACACAACTCTGGTTAATTTCTTTCTCTCAGATCTCCACACAGGCACCTCCCAGCTGGTCTAGAGTTACAAGTGGGGGTACATGTTTGGATATTTTGGAGCACCATGGGTAGAAGCTAGATATTAAAACATTTGCAGTTCTTTGTCTTAACAATAGACTCACCAGAGCTGTAATAATGAAATACGTTAGTTTGCCTATCACTGCCAGGAGTCAGTTTTCCTGATAGACAAAATCAAAAGCTAAAAGAACATAGCTTCCTTAAAACATGGAGTTGCAACAACACAACAAATATACAGAAAAAGAATAAGGCAACAAAATTTGTGATGAAGGCTATATTTGACAAAAGTCACATTTTGTTCCTCAGCATTTTGGCTAGATTCCACTTCTCTTTTTGTTAGGTCAAGTTGGAATCTCCTTTGAATTTAATGCAGATCTATCTTCCTCCTATTTTCTCAGGCTCTTTCTGTCTTCTCTCACAGAAATGGGTAAGAAGGGGAAAGGATGGGTCAACTCTAAGACAAAAATATGCTAAGATATACTATCCTAGCTTTCGCTTGTGTTTTGGAAGACTTTGCTTGTGAAATTTGGCACTGAGACACTTCCTTCTGTCAGTCCCTTTTCTCCATGTTCTTAAGGTTCTTTCGTTAACATTTCTATCCTACTTCTTCATTATCACATTCTTGGGTGTAGGCTGTTTTTTTTTTTTTCCCTTGGGCATATTTCTGTACACACATTCATGAAACCTTGTTCTTTATATTTAAAGAAACATAAAGTGAATAGACCTCTTTTCTACATTCATTCTCTTTCTCAATATCACATGGTTTAGCTTGCAATGAAATTTATCTTTTGTAAGACTCTATCACAAGACCAGGTTGAAATGCTACCTGAGAGGATAGAATTAATAGAAAACCAGATAGGTCAATCAAATAGAATAACTTCCCTGTAAGACGAGAGGGATGGTAGGAAAAGAATATGCTTAGAATGCATTTGGTAGCTTTTGATCCAGTGTAGTTCTTTTTATTAATAGACTATAACTCTGACAATTTATAGACTAGAAAACCATACAAAATACAAAGAAAGGTAGTAAATAAGTGGTATATTTTTTAATGCATGGTAGACACAGTAGAAAACTTGGATGAATTAGAATTCAAGTTTGTCTTGAATCTTAAGGGCACTTAGCTAAGTTTTAACCTTCAAATCTTTCACGTAATTATAATGGAAAAGAATACTTTCTACACAAAATGGGATTTCATTCCCTCAAAGTTTTCATGCAGCTGTTTCTGAAGATTATTGGAGTATTTTAGGTAAAATGCCAAATCTATTATTTTAAATAGAAAGTTTATGTGCTACTCACCATGTTTCATGTTTAGAAATTGTCAGAAGTCAGTCAGAAAATTAATGTTTTTATAGCTATACTTGTTTGCAAGGGAATTAGGTCTAATGGGTTATCTAAGATTTAGCTGCCTTAATTCAAAACATTATTTCCCCACAAGCAGAAGCACAGTACCTTATTCTTGGGTATTACACTTTATAGTCAAATATATCAGCCTAAGCCCTTTATGATAAAGTCAGTATACAAATTCTTCTAATATCACTGCAGGGTATTGCTCTCCCGAACCAGACCGAGGCAGATGTCTGGGGAAATTAATGCCTCTGGCTGGTGTAGTTACCTCTGAGAGAGCACATCACATCTGCCAAGACAAAGATAGTTTGCCTACACAATTACTGGGGCCCCAATCATGCCCACAGTACTTCTTAGTTTGGAGAAAAGTGCTAAAAGCATAAATTATGATTTGTGTCGAAAGTCAGAGTCTTGGAGGAGCAGAGATTTTGACTCTCACTGGCCTTCTGATAGAAAAGCAGAGGTAAAAATATTCCCTTTTCTTATCTCCAAAACCAAACTAATCAGCTATAATATATCACTCTATAAACAAGGAGATGACACTTTTTAAAATTTACCTATCTGACACAGGTCGGGAGCAACAGGGTAAGATATAAATGTACCTGTCTACCCTATAGCTGGGGGATAAAAAAATAGGTACTATTGATCTGGATAGAAAGCCAGTAATAAATATGCATGTGGTTTCATGCAGGAACTAATGGCTTTGCTTTTTACAATGCCCATGGAAAACAATAGTTTTTTAATATTGTCTATCTACATGATTTATATTTCATGCTAGTTCACAAAGGACTCTGGTTAGTATGTGATTTATGGTTGGAGCAAAATAATTGTCTGAAGCCTAGCTGAAGGTAGGCTTTCAACACATTAATAATACATTAGCTAATGTTTCTTTCTTGGCATTGCCTATGTAAATTTCTATTATCATAATAAAAATGACTGTTTATTTTAGATTGGAAACAGCTTTAGGTGAGAACATGTTTTTTATCAGGTGTCTTGATTAAATACTAACTGTCAGTTCCCTGATAAACTTTTACCCAGAGCTTTTCTTTTAGTCTCAGTTGGTATTTGGTCAGGAAAGTAGAGGGAGAAACAGACAGAAATTGAGAGGAGCTGTCTGTGCTCCTCTTTGGCAAGTGTGGTAAAGTCCACCCTGGCTGGAAACTGCAAACACTGATAATCATCACTGGAAAATGATTCAGGAATGTGAATCATTCGCAAACAGTGGTCATATAAATTCAGATTTAAAATATATACTGCCTAAATTTGTTCATTTTGTCAAGTAAGCACAGATGAAGATAATTTCATTGAAATTAATTACTTTCTGACAGAAACAAATGGCAATACATATTGTCTGTCCAAAATAGTATTAGATTTGATTGCACTTATGTTAGGTAGATCAGAAATTAACTACTCTGCTTGAAATAATTTGTGACTTGATTACCTGCTGAATCATTTCCCTTTCCAAATGATGATTTCACACTGGCAGGCATATAAAAAAATAATATTTTTGCAAATATATAAGGCATTAATTCATGGCAATGTATTCTTCAGAAGGAATCATACTCTGTCTTCCCTGCCACTGCCCACTGAGTTTGTACCTGTTGAGTTTCTGAGACCATTTGATTTCTTGAGACTTCTGAACATATAGAGCATTTGGAGTGACTGCTTTGAGGAATCTTCCTTTGTAAGTTGTGACTTTCTCAGCAAATACAAGCTATGCATGTCATGTGAACATAAGAGTATTTTGTGGGGAAGCAACAAGACAGTTTGTCTGTATTCCTGTGATTCAGAGTGGCCTTGCTATGCATTTGTGCTCCAAGCTGCCCCATGGGACTCATATGCAAATGAATATTTGATTATTCTGTCTGGTGCTATCCAAAGCAGCTGAAAGTAAATACCAGACTGATCATTTTATAAGCTCAGGCTGGCTAATTTACACTCTGGAGACTGTAGAATGAAAATGCTTTGTATTTTACACATATTTTGCTTATCTTTTATTGCATTTTTGTTGTAATAAACAAGTAATAACAATGCAATTCATACGTGGATTTCAAAGAAAAATGCAGAAACAATAATAAATAATTGGAGAAAAATCTGTTAAAAATTACTAATAGCTATATGATTATTATAAATCAAAACAATTTTCCATGCATGTTATATGATAAAACAATATACTGAAGAATAAATGAATTATTAGCTTTGGAAATATAGCACCATCTTTAATTTCATTGGCAAGAAATTTTCCACTGTAGAGTTCTGACAAGACATGCATGTTAGGGAGGTGACAGAAGTCCTGCTGTATCCTTACCTCTTACTGCAGAAATTGGAAAACTACAGAGTACCCAGGAATGCTATGTGTTCTGAGACTGCTGCTCTTTTTGAATGACAAACAGAGCAATCTTTAAAAAAAAAAAAAAAAAAAGAGATTGCATTAGTTCTATCTCAATTTGAGAACACATATAATTTTTTCTCAGATCCTACTGGTCCATTTTTGTGTAGCTGAGAGGTGGTGAAGAGGGGGCAGGGACTGCATGTGAAACCAGTTGTACAAACTTACAAATCATTCAGGGTTAATCTGTAAGGAAAATGTCCTTTTTGTCAGTTAATTGAATAGGATTATGTACTTTTCTGGTTGGCAATTGAAAGGAAATGTTCCTCTCCTTTTTGATCCTTCAAGAGCCTTCTGTACTTTAAACAATCACTAGTCTCATTTTGAACAAAGCTTTTGTTTAATAAGTTGTATCTTGAAAGAAATCTCTTGTAGGCATATCCCAGTTTTCTCCTTAAAATCACTGAATATTCTGATTTGACATATCTTTAAAACAGAAATTAAGGAGGTAGTCATATTCTGTCCAAAAGTAGGAGTTCAAACTCATCATTTTGACATTTCACTAGAAATATCAAGGAAGTCACAATTTTATATAGGCTAATTTTTTTTCTCTGTTCCTTTGTATGATCATATCTTTTATTAAAAAGTGTATAATCATAAGAAGTTTTGGTTTGGATAAAAATAATGCAGAATCTCTAATCCTAACAGTTGTTCCAAAATTTATATAACTGGTAACTGAGTTGCTCGAAAATAAATGGATAGGTAAACTTTAATGTGCTTCACTAATTGGTATTCAGTTAAAGAAAAAAGATTCAGAACAAATAATAAGGGTTATTCTCAGGAAAGATGGTGGACTAGCAAAAATACTTTTGTATCCAGTAGTACCCTTTAGGAACTGGAAGACTGCTACAAGGTCACCCCAAAGCCCTCTCTACTCCAAGTCGAACAACCCCAACTATCTCAGCCTTTCCTTACAGGAGAGGTTTTCTATCCCTCTGATCATATTCGTGGCCTTCCTCTGGACCTTCTCCAACAGGTCCGTGTCTTTCCTATGCTAAGGGCTCCAGAGCTGGGTGCAGTACTCCAGGTAGTTATATAGTTACAAAAATTTACCTTATAATTCCATCACCCAAGCACTGTAATCATTTTTCTAGATTGTATCTTTCCTATTTGCTGCCAGGCTAATCTCTAATGTTGTCTATTGATTTTGAAAATCTGAAATAAATCTAACAAACTTGCAACTATAGAATTACGTTTCATCACCCCAGTCTGTAGCATGCCACACACTGCAAATTCCTGGTTCAGGAAACTTCAGGTCAATGGTGCAGTAGAATGTAGATATCTAGGAAAAGAGTACATGAAGCTTTCGTTAACCTTATCATACCAATCAAACTTTTTTCACTGAAAACGCTTATTGAGTACAATTTTATGTAACAATAGTCATGCACTATCTTGTCAATCTCGTATATCTGTAGATTTTCTTTCCTGGTTTTTTCCCCTTTCTAAGCCCTCCTAAACATTATGTTTTACTCAGAATTCATTCTTCTGCTAGGTCCACCTCAGTGAGCAATAATTAAACACATGGTCATCACTGCAGAGAGCACCGAAAGCCTGTGTGTAATAACTAATTTCTCAACTTCAGACGAACTTGTGCTTTTTTCTTTTCCTTTTTTTTCCCCTTTTCTTCCTTCACTTCTGTAGCTTAGATATTCGTTTCATTAAGTTTGTTGTACTGACACAACAGTTACGCGTTTGCTGCTGGGTGTCTACGCGGCTTCCTGAACACACGAGGTTCAAAGACGCCCTCCGGGGCCGTGTTTCCCAGGGGATCCGCCACCGGAGCCGGGCATGCCGCGGCCGCAGCCATCCGCCAGCCTGGAGAAAAGCGGGAAACACCGGAGCGGCCGAGGAAAGCACTGGGCCGCTTCTCCGTGTCGTGCCCCGGGCTCTGCCGAGCTGAAGCGCACCGCACCCCCTCCGCGGGGCCCCGGCGGCGGGCGGTGGGCAGTGCCGGCGCTGGGGGCGGGCTCCGCGGCCGCGGCGCCGGGGGCGGTGTCCCCGCTCCGCCCCGCCCCGCCCCGCCCGCTCCCGGCCGTAGGCGCGGGCAGCCGCGAAGCCACCGCCGGGCGGAGCGGTGCGGAGCGGGGCCGGGTGTGGGGCGGCGGCGGCGGAGTGGGGCAGCGAGGGGCCGGCGGAGGAGCGGGGCGGTGCGGAGCGGAGCGGCCGCGGGAGGAGCGGGCGGAGCGGAGTGGAGCGGAGCGCGGCGGCTGCCGCTGCCTGGATGCCAGAAGCGCCTCTGGAGCCAGCGGCCGGCGGCACCCGGGAGGGCCCGGGAGAGGAGGAGGAGGAGGAGAAGGAGACGACGACGGCGGCGGCGGAGGAGGAGGGCTCCGGGCGCGGAGGGGAGGAAGCAGGCAGCGCTTGCCATGGCCTCCAACTTTAACGATATAGTCAAGCAGGGCTACGTAAAAATCCGCAGCAGGAAGCTGGGGGTGAGTTCTTTCTCCCTTCGCCGGCCCTGCGTGGGATGGGGGCGAGGCGCTGGGTGTCGCCTTGCCGGCCTGGGGGTCGGCGGTGCCCCGGGCCGGGGCCGCCAGCGCGGGGCGCGGCGACCTGCTGCTGGTGCTGCTGCCGCTGGTGCTGCTGCCGCTGGTGCTGCTGCTGCTGGACTTTGCTCCCAGCTCCGGAGGGGTCGGTGGGGATGCACTGCCATTGCGCCTCGGAGAGAGCCGGCTGCTCCCCTCTCCGGGAAGGCGTCGCTCCTCGCTTCTATCTCAGCGGTCGCCTGCCGGGGTCACTGTCCGCGAAGAGCTGCGCCCCGTGCCCCCATCCTCCTCGAGTCCCCCAGCCCAGGCCGGGCTGACACCCCACTTTGGCCGTCCCTGCGCTCCCCTGCCCCTCGCCTTGCTGCCTTCGGCAAGGGCTTGGGTGGGGAGAGGAAGGCGCAGGCAGGATCTGTAAAGTTTGAGTACAGATTCTCCCTCTCTCCCTCCCATTTCGGAGAGGGATGTTTTCAATCGGGGCAGGGTCAGGAAACGCTCTGCTGGTACCGGAGCAGCCTTATAACAACAGAGAAAAGCGGGCGAGGAGGTGTGGTGGTGCTCTGCCCTAGGGCATGGGGGACTGGGGAATGGGAGCCTGCAGCGCACCGGGGACGGGCAGGGAGGCAATGGGTTGTCAGTCTCGTGGACCTAAAGGCAGATGCAGAGGCTGACAGTGATAAAAACTAGGGGCGATCTCTTAGGTGAGGGTGACTGTTCGCAGTGCCAACCGGGATGCTCAGCGACACCGCGTTATCGGATTGGCCCATGAGCACTTTCCCTGAAGGGGTGCAGCAAACCTTGAAAAGGCAGTGAAGTTGGAGCAGAGTGTGTGCAGAGGTCAGGATTTTCTAAATTTCCCGGGAATCATCGGTTTGGGCCGTCTCCTACCCTTTGTGAGAAAACAGGAATGTTTGCTGGCTTGCACAGCTACTGATGTTGCCAATAATCCCAAAAGGTCCAAGTCCCTGTTGGCCTGAGGCTGGGTGGAGGTCTGAGGTTCTTTGTGTTCACTCTTTCAGTTTTTCTTCAGGTGTGCAGAAAAGTGCAGGGTCTCTACCAGCTCTTCCTTCCCGGGGGATGGTCACTGCTTCCCCTGAAACCTAACAGCAGGGTCCATGTGAAATCTACTCTCCTCCAAGTCCTGCTCTGTGAGCTTATCACAGTGCTAATATTTATCTCCTCCTCCTTCTCCCCCTCTCTCCCTTCCCCTCCAGATGCTGTGCTTCGCTTGCAGACACAGTGTGCAGGATGGTGGGACACTAATCATAAATTGACCTTTGGAGCACTTTGGTGACTTGGCAGGGCTGTTAATTCCAAAAGAGCACAGGAAAGTTTGGTCCAAACCCTTAATAGCCTCAACTACAAATATTTGAGAGATGGTGTAAATCCAAAGAGAATGGATGCTCTTATTAATGATTTTGCAACCCCAAAGTCACTCTGTGCATCAGTCAAGCATTAATCTTATCTGAAGAAGCAATTTCTAAGCCTCAGTTTGTTTCTGGCAGTCATCTGCTTAACGTTTGCTCATCAGTTTTTCCCCTGCTCAGCAGTGTTATTGGATGGACCCAACAGAAAGCAGAGATGATGGTATCCCATCACCTTGATGTTAGTAGTTGGAAGCAGAGTTAATCTATTTGGTTTGCAAATCTGGATTTGAAGCCATCTCAGTGTCCTTTAAGTGTGAAATTATGTATATGCATATCTCTATGTATGCAAATACTTTTATATACCTATGTCTATGGCGTATATGCAACAAATGTAGAGTTCATATCACGGTAATCTTGGATGATGCATCCTGACCTGTGTAAAAAACATTGTGAAGACAGTGATATTTCATTGCAGAATATCTTATGTTGCTTGAATATTTTGTTTTGAAGATGTTAATCTGATGTTTTTAAGGGGGACACATATATAACTTTTTTTCTGTGTGTGGATATTTTCCATGGTAGTAATGGTTATTGTACCTCTACACTAAGCAGAAGGGAAACAGTTCATGCGGTGTCTGTGGAGGATTTTCTCCTACTGAAGTGTGTGAGGGTGACAATTCAGGCTATACAGCCTCAGGCAGGTGGTAGTATAAGCTTAAATATGACATATGGAAATGCACATCTGAATAAATCTATTAAATACAATTTTAAAGGGATTATATTTTATAGAAAATAGCATCAAAATTCAAGAGTATGATGGTTGAAAGGTATGAATATGTGTGTATATATCCATAGCTAATTGGATTCTTGTGACTGAATATCTAAATTAATGCAATTTTTATTCACCAAGTGAAACATTAAAGGTCTGTATTTTTTTCCTTTATGTCTGTCTCCAACTGCAAACCTTAATGACTTGCACTGGAGCCGTCGTAATGTAGGCGAATACATCAGTTTTCAGGGATATAAATGTCTGCTAGAAAATGAATATTTTTAGCCTACAAAAATACTGAAAAGAGGGAAGAGAGCTATGGGTTCTGGAAACTAAGGCTAAGATAATTTTTAAATATGGCAATAGAATTTTTTCTCTTGTTAGTTATGTTTCATTCTTACACACTGAAAGTTACTCGAGTAGTTTTTTTGGTCATAATAGTCTACATTCTTTGAATATTTCAAAGTCTCCTGAAAAGCAGATTGATTAAAACTTGGAGAGCTGAGGTGTCTAATACCAATTTTAGTGCTAGACTTGGGCAATAAAACTAATTCTAACCTTTAGGCTGGCAGCCAATTCATTACAGAAATTCTTCCAATTCAGCTTTTATTCTGTCTTGTTTTGTGACTGAGGGAGTCCTGGCTAGGAATCAAATGGAAGATACTTCAATAGTATATTTTCATTTTATAGAAAAAAACCCACAACAACAATCTTTCATTTGGAGAGAACTTTCTGGTAGAATTTAGTTTTCCAAGAATTTAATTTACAAAGACCAAGTAGTAAATCTTCATCTACTTGTAACATAGAAATCTTTATTTTTTTTTTTTTTTAAACAAGATATAATGTTTACTTCTGACATTTTACACCTATACCTTGTTTTAAGTACTTGTTACCCTATCTGCCTACTCCCCACACACCTTCAAATTCTACTCATAGTATGTATAAAGTCAGGATTCGAGCTGTTTTTCCAGCAGTAATTGATGCTGTTCAGAAAAGTGATTTGAAGACAAAAATGGTACCTAAATCTTGGTGGAAATACATGGCAAGAAGAACTGCAATAATTTGTCCTTACTTTTGTGATACTTGATCAGTAAATTTTGTTTTGCCTGCTTTTTACCATAATCCTTAAGTGCTTGTTTACCATTCGGTTTACATCTTAATCAATTTCTGCATATTTTTCTGACAGTCCAGTGTTTTCAAGTAGACCTCATTGTTCCGATACCTTTATGTTGTTAAAGTTGCTCTTGTTGTAAGGTTGGATAGTCAGCTGAGGAGCTTTACCTGCCTCTGTTGTTGTATTCTGACTCAGGGAATATCATGTTTTCTGCCATGGAGGTATCAGGCCATGAAGAGACATCCAGCCAGTCTGACCACTTAGCCTGTCTCCTTATTTTTGTTAAGCATGAACTGTACATGAAACTTTTCTCTGGTGCCTTGAAATGTCAAATATATGTTAAAGGCTATGTAGTAGACAAGTTCACTTGTATATATCACATCTTCATCGAGGTATCATAGTGTCTTTGAAACTTAGAAACTGTTGTCATTGAGGATGCCTGCAATTAAAACATCTTCATAAAATCTGTTTCCCTGCAGCCTAAATATACCTTTCTTTTCAGTGCCCTGGCATTCCTGCACTATTTGATATTTTGCTTTTCTCTAATACTACATAAAGGAAATACCCATTCTTGCAGCCATTACATTTAACCTGTGTGACCCTTCTTTGAAATAAATTTGATTGTAATGTGGTGTGCTGTTCAGATCAGAATAGGTCATTTGTATAGTGTGGAACAGGACTGTGCTGCCTTTGTTCTTTTGAAATCTTTCATACTTGTGTCACATTAAAATTCATATGACACAATTTTGTACTGCACTGGCTGTGCTTATAGGCTGAAACTTTCTTGCAGCAGATTGGAATCCCTTTGTTGCTTCCTAATAAACTAAGCTGTGAGGATTTCATGCCTTGCTGAAGTGCTGTTTCTTAGAAGAAAAACAATTTGAGGTCACATTAGGAAGTCTAATTAAAAATGAATGTTGGGTCCCTTTGATAGTCTTGTTCTGACCCATATCAACCTTTGAAGTCATAATCTTATTGTTTGTTTTTGTCTTTTTTTTGTCACTCCTATGCCATAGAACGAAAGAATCCTATCTATTGGAAATTTTCACTCAGTTTGTTAATAGTTACTAAATTTTCTGTGTTTCCACATATTAAGTGGAATTATTTTCTAGGTGCTTCAGTTTATACTCTAGTATACCTATCAGAAGAGAAAATTATACCTGTCAGTCAGTCTTGATTGAGTAATAAATAGTAGGTTGCTCTTAGTCACCAAATTAGAAGTTTTGCCATATAACCCCCCCTATTGTTAACCATACTTTTAGATCATTACAGGTACCTTTTCTGGAAATGAACACAGTGTTTCTCCTTCTACTGTTAACCCTGTCTTCAATCAATCAGGACTAACAATGCTATGAATACAAACCACTGATTGCAGCATGGTTCCTCTTGAAATAATGCAGTTTGTGTCTTACAAAATCCTAACATTCAATTGATGTTGTGTGTATATTTTGGGTGAAGGAAGCAAAGGGACCTGCAAAATTTCTTGGGTCTGAGATTACATTGATTGATCACACTGGCTCTGCAAGTGGGTCATGACGAATGCAGAGGGCAAAGTAAAGGTTCTTCTGTTTCTTTGAGTTGCCACAGCATATACTAAGAAAGAAACAAACAAACGAAAAAGTACAGGCAAGTAGTGTACCTAGAGTGGATATCCTTTCCATAGATTATTTTATATTGTTGTCTTTGGGAAAGGTGGTCAGCCTGATTGTAAGCACCGAGATTGCCTTTTATACAACTGCATCCTGACCGGTGACATAAACTCTGAGTTACGTCTCAGAGCATGAAAATAATTTGAATGAAACTATAAAACCTTAATTCCTATTTATAATAAATTAATTTTAATTGTTATAAAGCTCCAGATGGACGTAATTTAAATTGCAGGTTCCTTCCACGTAAAGGAGTTTCTTTTTCACAATAGTTCAAGGCAACCTGAGATATGGAATTAAAAGGATTTCACGTAATTCATTAAAGAAGCTAGTCACATTTGCTGCTACTTAATAGTGAAAGTATCATTTAAAATACCAATAATTACTGCTTTCAGTCTTGTTGCTACAGTTATGTGAATTGATTTGAAGAAGTAAAAGGAAAATATGTGGATTTCCAATTTGATCATTATGGCAAGAGCAATCATCTTGAGCCTCCGACCAGTTTTTATTGATTAAGCATATTGTACAGGAAATTGAAAGACATATCTTGCAGCCATGGTAAACAAGGACAAGAAGTCCCACAACTTTTTATGCTAATCTTTGTGTTAAAGCAAGTTGCGAGTCAGGCTTGTGGTAAGTACTTTGAAGTTGCTGTGCTTCCCTGTTGATTTTCTTGATGTGCTTTTCCACCTCTTAATTCCCAAGAGGTGTGATAGCCAAAAGTCTAGTAATTTTGTAATGGATGGCACTTACTTAAAGAGTCAAATAGTTCTCTTTTGTAGATAGCATATCACATCCATGTTATCAATGGATTATAGATGATTCTATTTTTACCCTTGTGTGTAATACCATTAGCCTCAGTGAGATTGTACCTTAGCTGTTTGAAGATTACACAAAGAAATGTTTGTACAGACTCTCTCTCTTTCACTTGCATAGTGTGAGATGGTAAAATTTTATTGAGATTTTATTTGTATCTCCTGTAAGACCTTCTGTTTTTTCATTTAGGAATCTGTCCTTTTTGCACTGGGAAGGACGTTGAAACCTGATGAAAAGACTCAGCAAAAATACCCTGAAGTCAGTTTAAGGAACCCCTTAACTTTGGTGGCTTTGGTTCAGTGTCCATGTGGGAACATTAGCCACATGCATAGAACATGAATTTCCCTGTTGTAAAATGCCCTTCAAATCCTACTCAAAGGAATTGTCCTTTCTGAAATTGGTAATTATGGAAGGAACATGCTCTATGAGTCCTTGAAATATACAAGGAATTATTCATGTAATTCCAGTAGTGAGTTTTCTTCCTAGTTTTTTTAGAAATAATCTCTCTTCGAATCATTCATTCACATTTTTGCAAGCAGTGCAAAATGCTTTATAGCTGTTGCCTGGCAACAACATATTCAGGCAGCAGCGTATGTGAGTCAGTTGTTAGTTATACATTTATATATGTGACTGTGTATAGAGCATATCTTTTAGATAGATACTAATGAGACATTTAAAAAAAAACATGCTATGAAATGCTCTTTTTAAAAATAGTAAAATTCAAATAAAGGTTTTGGGGTCTACATTACCCTGGAAAGTTTGTATTTCGTTTTAGGTTGTGTGGAAGATCAGCTAGCTGAACAGCTTTTCACGAATGTCATGATGTAATTAATATACTTTTATGCAGTCTGAGTGAGCAATGTAAAATATTCTCTTTGTTGAAAGTGAGAAATATTTTATATGTATAGACACTGAATTATATCCCTCATGGTTCTTTAAATTCAATAATGTGTTATTGAACCAAAATGTGGGTGTTTTACTGTATAGTGTAGCCTTTCATGTATGTTATATGTAAAATAATAATTGTAAATGTTACACTGCAATTTTTGTTTTTAATCTTTGCAACTTGCAGTGCAACTCTAAGATTCAAAAAGATTATGGTGTGTATTATTGTAATTGATGCTAGTTTGGTTGAATTTTTTTTTTCCAGAAAAAATACAGATTTCAACTCTAAATACTACGAAATTTCTTGAAGAAAATAAAAAAAAAACAAAAAACAAAAAAAAACAACCAAAAGCCAAGGAAACCTTTTGCTACTCCTGAGAAAGATGTAGTAGGATAAAAGTGCAAACTTATAAAAAAGATTTTAGTGAGAGTAGAGTGTGTCAGTAACTGTGTCTTGACTCTTGTGTATATAAATGCTTACTTTCGATTAATGTTTTTTTAGTATACAGAATACACTGTTCACGCATAATGTCTGAGGAGAAAATCTGTGTGATTGATAAGTGCAGCTCATAAACCACTATATCTGAAAACTTTGTACAAGTCAAGAGAGTTCCAAACAGTGAGATTTGCAGCTGGCATCAGAATTGAATCTACTGTCTCCAGAAGTACTCTTACTGACTCTAATAGAGTAAGATAGCTTTCTTGGAGAGAGTTTTGAGGATGAATGTTAATTTTGAAGTCTACTTAGAAATTAAGGGGAAAAAAATAATGCAGTCTGTAATCTAGTAATGAAATACGCTTCTTTTCACAAGTGATCTCCACTGCAAAATTCCAGATTTTGATACTTTTTAACAATTGCAATGTGTGAAACACGGCATTGCTGTCATACTGAGAGGTTACCAGCCCATGCAAATTGAGCCTCACAGGAATTACTGTTCACTTAAGATGCACATACATTAGGAAGATAATTAAGGGAAGTGTGTAAATCTTTTAAAAGATTGATCTTCTTTCTCTCTGTTGTTCAGTTGCCAAAATGTCCCTCATCATCTCTGGCTTATCTGGGCTGAACTTTGGAAAGGTTGGATTCATTAACGTATCAGTGAGAAATCAGAAGCACACAGCATTGACTAGACCTGGAGAAAAAAGTTACACTGTGTCTGCTGGACGAAGAGCTCTTTGGCATATTTCCCCTACGTGTTCACTGCAGAAAGAATTAATAGCAAAGTTTAATATCGAAAGGTTGTCACCACTGTATAACCAAATTACTACCATCTTTGAGAAAGAAGCCCTTGATACTTCTAATATTCTTTGTTTGTCCCTGGATTTTTTTTTATTTGAGACAGTTTTGCTCCAAGGTACCCTGCCCTGAGGGTGCATTAGTATATTCTCTTTTCTCGTGCAAACACTTTTTTTCCTGCAAAGAGAAAAGAGTTCATGAAGTCTTGCAAAATAGGAATACAAAAGAGTTTTCTGAATGAGTGGTCTTAATTATTGGTTTTCTACAGTGCCTAAAAAGAGGAGGAAACTTCCTTTTTAACTCAAGTTGGCATATTAAATTATTAATTGCTAGATTAGTATGACAATAATAAGGTATATGATATGTATAATATGTATAAAACAAGATGACAATAAACACCCAACAACAAAGGGTGAATTTTTCATAGTTGTAACAAGGTTATTAAAAGAAAAGATATTTTACTGAGTTTTATTTTCTGTAGTTCTAGTATCTTAAACTACAGAATGAATTTTAGAGCTTATTGCGCTGTTGATGAAATAACGTCTTTTGAGACTGAGTACCATCTTTGTACTGACATGTTGGACTCAGTATTAGAAAAGTTAAATTTTAGTCTTTTGCAGAGATGTAATTTGTAATCTTGAGCACTTTGATTCATTCCAGCCTTATTCTCAATTATACTAAGCCCACTGTACACTACATAAATTAAATTTAAAGCTGTGTTAAGGCCCCTTATACTGCCAGCGTAGTGAATGTTGTTAGTGTAAATGGGAAACAGGCTTTCTGAGCTTAACTTTTCTGTTTGTAAAATTAGTATATCACCCGTCATTGCTCTGTTTTGTCTGTCTCAACTATAAACTCATGTTAAGTTCTCCTTTGAAATGGGTAGGTTGGCTAATGCTGATTATGGTCAAAATATTATTAGGTGCTACAGCTCTGTAGAAAACACTGGAATAATTCATGTTTTGTTTTTAGTAATTGAAATTTCTTAACTGTGGAATGGCTGAAGTTGAAAGGGACCTCTGGAGGTCACCTGGTCCAACCTCTCTCCTCAGGCAGGGTCACTGAGGAGCCTTTTGAGGACTTGTGGTTGAAAAACTAAAGTTTTGGTTGTGTTTCATTGAATTCTTTTATGGAAATTTTTTTTTTTACAGTCAGGATTTGTTCAGGTGTCTGTAATTTGTTTTAGATTTTTGTATATAGAGAAGGAAAATATTTTTCATTTTCCCCCCAGATCTTACTGACAGAAACGATTGCTTATCAGTTTTCAGTTTTCTTCTTAGAAACAAGTGTCAGGAATAGGAATGCAAGAAGTCTGAAGCTGATAACTTTGATAGTCATTATGTCTCTTTTGCCCTGAGAGAGAATTATAGCACAAAATCGAAAGTGTTGGAGAATTTCACTTTTAAAAGTAGATATTAAACTGTGTAAGGTAGAATTGTTCATATCTTATTTGGCAGAACAGTCCTGAAAGCTGAATACGGTGCATGAAACAATTTCATAACTGCTTGGGCTATTGGTCTGCAGTTGTGGGTGTAAATTTCTGACCCCAACCATGCAGAAAAGCTGTATTTGTCAAATACATGGCACATAACACAACAACCTTATTTTAAAGCAAGAGGAAGAGTTAAAGGTGTTAACAAAACATCGTTTTCCTTTCCTAGTGCAGTGTATAACTAGTGAGATTTTGAGAAGACATCAGAGTTGTCTCATCTTCAAATTTGATAAAAGGCTTATTCTTCAAAAAAATTGGAAACCCCTTACTCTGTAGGCTTATGTGAAGCATTCTGCTAAGCAGTGCTAATACTTAGCCTTAAGTTGTGTGTGTGTTTTACCCATAATATCTCGGAGCCCAGCATGGGGAGCATGCATTTGCATGGTCCCATAGAGGGAGGTCTGTGTTACTTTGTGCAGGTTGTAGGGTGAATCAGTTGAGTCCCCTTTCAGAGTCTAGAGACAACAAAATGCATTGTTTCGTGAGGAATTCTACCTGCACAATATGTGCAATAAAAAAACGCTATAGAAGCATTTTTTGAGAGGAAATATATAAGGTTACAAAAAGAAAAAAAAAAGAAAAATCAAATTATGCTTTGCCCATAATAGTAATACTAGTGTGAACGCTTCCAGAAGAGTTGTAGCAATCATTCTGCAGAAAAGGAATCTCTTTGGAGATGACTGAATGATTGGTATCTTCTTCAGTGGGTCATGGCTCAAAGAAAAAGGTGGAAGATATACTGGGTAGCCTTTGCTAATATGAGTATTGATTGGAGCTTATTCAATATCAACACACTTAGGCAGTAATGTATTTAATGAAGCCCAGCTCCCTCATCACATTACATTTTTCCAGTTATTGAATAATCTGGATGTTTGGGGTTTTTTTGATAATGAAAATTCTAACGTAGAACCATCCTAAAGAAAAATAAGAGAAGGGGAACTACTTTTGGCTTTAAATGTGATCATGTAGGTGAACTAGTTCATCTGTTTCAGGTGTAGGTAATAGTTGCTTTCATTAGATCTCACTGCTCAGTGTAGGCACATCTTTAATTTCTTCTGATAAGTTGTAAGATCAAATATTTTTGCAGGAAAAGCTGTGCAACAGGCAAAAGTTTCTCAGCACTAAGTCTGTGTTTGTACATAAATTTTAACTGTTGAGTTAGTGAAAATTAGATTTGCAAAAAGCAGAGTAAAAAATTCTGAAATCTGTCTTCCCTAGTGGAGCAGAATCTGACAGCTGTTATTCCCAATAATGAAGTGTGATGTAGTAAATATATAAATATTAAAAATTTAGCAGAAGGAATAAGGAGCAAAAGAAAGGAAGCAGACTGCTCTAATCTGATGTCGTTGCAGAAAAACAAGAATGGAATTATTTTTATGGTCCCAGAGGTCTTAATAAAGAAGAACACTGCAGTTTTTAAAAGGTAAAGTAGATGCATTAATGCAAAGGCTCCATTTCTGGAATATAAATTTGTACAGGTTATAGGACTTGTCCAAGACCCAGAGGCCAAACGGAATATTGCGGAGTCACAGCCATTTCAGAAGGTTCAGGTTATTTTGAAGAATTAGGTCTGAATGCCTGTAGAGTATCATTAGAGATGACTCTTTTCAGACAGTTCCTAATCATTTGGGATGAAGAAAATGCTTACAGATCATGAAAGGGAGCTGTAACTAATGGTAACAGCTTAGCAGCTGATGGAGAATATTGGCTAAACTATCGGAATTAGGAATCTGAGGTACATTGAAAATAGAAACCTCACAGTGAGACATAAGGAGGAATCTGTGGAGCGGCCATGGAATAGATTTAGATGAGATCTATGGGCAGTGAGAGGAAAATTTATACTGGTAGACCTCATAGTATATTTATTTGAGGATAAATGTTGCTCTAGCAGCTTTTATACAATAATATACCTATAGTGTTTAAATGTATTGCTCTGGGATTTTTTGAACTGAAGGAGAAAATAGAAAAGTAAATGCTACTTGTAAATATTTTTGACGTGATTTTGACATGATTATAACATAATGCAGTGTATGTCCCAAGAGAACCCAGAGGTTAAATACATTTCAAAATGGTTTTGGAGGTGTATTTTCCAGAATTCTTGATGTCAGAAAAGAATTTTTGCCTGGATATTTTTTCTCTCTTCTCTGAAATGGAAAATCAGTCATTTCTGCTGTGTTTCTGTGTAATGTTATTTTGTGGCTTACAGTCATTTCCCCTAAAAAAGGAATATTCAATGTGAATCTCTCCTCTGCTGCAATCTAAACAAAATGAAATTTAAAACTGTTGTGAGGTGATGCCTCTTGTTCAATTCTTCGGAATCTTTTCTTTCTTCCACACCTGACTTAGCTGAAACATTTCCTAGACCAGCATAAGTAATAAATAATTGATCTTCTAATAGCGAAACCAACAGTTTTCCTTTCTGTAATTTGAAAGTTACTAGAAAGAATAAATACCTGTTCTCATTTAAACAAACAGACACATGTCTTAATATACTTACTTGATTTATTTGTACTGATTAAAAGACTGAACTAATGGGCCAGATACCTGCTTGTGGGTAGAAAAGCACATGAAGGAATACAGTCTCCTTCCATACATGTCAGGCTTTTAAGTTTATGAAAATGTAAAAAGTTGTAAATTATGTTGATTTCGTTGACCTGAGCTAACCCACAGTGGTGCCACAGCTGCACTGTCGCTGGCGCTCAGGGCTGAGTTGAATGCGCAATAGATGAAATGAGTTACACAGGAGATCTGAAATGGGGAATGCTGCTAGCCACCCTTTGAAGTCAACTTTAGAGAGCTATAAAACAAAGCATAGCTGACTGCATAGCTGTTATGATCGTGACTGAAATAGTGAAAATGGAAGCTCAAGTAGCAATGCCTAATTACCAAGAGATTCTTGATTTTTGTCACTAGTGTTTGTTCTTTAAGTTAGGCTTGCAATGAGTTTATAAACAAATATAGAGGAAAGACTTCTGATAAAGAGGGCCAAATCTGCCCTTGATTGTGCAAGGGTCTCTGAAAGTGTGTGTGTGTGTTTGCAGGTATCGCACGCCAGCCACAGGGCTGACCATAGCAGTGCATTCTTTGATCAAGTTTCATTCATTCAGTTCTTTGTTACAGCAATTTCATTAAATGTTATCAATCCCAGCAAATATTATTAAAACCTAAGCTGAGCAGAGCAGTTCCTCATCTTCCAACATTCTTTTTCTAGGTAGGCAGGTAGTTTTAGGAGTGTATCCCATGTAGATGGGATTTGTTCAAATTTCATGCTTCAGCTTTTTTTCGGAATCAGGAGGGTTAAAAAACCTTAATTTCTGAACCCAAAAATTAAAATGCTTCTCTAATATTTTGTCCTCAGGACAAGATGCCTTAGGCGTAGGCCTTTAATCCCTGTGCCCTAGTTACAGCAATTAAGGTTCATGAAATATAAATTTTGTTACATATGCATCTTGGTTTCTTATTTTCTCTTCAGTTTCAAAATCAGTCTGAAATATTAATGATCATATTAAATGGACTCTGTTATGTGAATTGCTGTTAATATTGCATTCTAGTTATCCTAACAGATGCAGTGAATGACGTTTTCTAACATTTAGTCTTAAATGCACGTGCTCTTGCTGAAGGAAATCTTGACTTGAATAACAGTTTCTTGTAGGTCTGCCTCTTTATCTGCATTTAAGTAAAAAAGTTGCTGAAGGTGTGCAGCAGTTCGAGAAACCACAGCTTATAATTGTTCATGATTTCTAGTGCTGCAGTGCCAATTAGTCATTGTTGAACTGTGCTGGGGAGAATAGAAATGCGTAACAGCATTGTGGTCCCTGCCTGAAAGAGCTTACACTACAGCATCTGAAATGTTAAATGTATCCTTCAAAGTCTCATGGTATTTTTTTTTTCACTGAAATATTTCTGTCCACCTAAATCTATCATCCATTTCTGCCGTCATGTCTATGCAAATGAATTTCTGAAGCTTGATTGTAACACTTTCCTTTTTCCCCCACATTGATTAAGAAATGGTCACTCATGGAAATGAAGTCCCCATCAGAGCACTTTTATTGTGCAGGTTTTTTTGGGATTAGGGAGTGCACTTATAGGGGATGAGTGTACAGAGGTAGAAAAACAATTTAATTTAAATGGTTCAATAAAAGAAGTGCTGTCTACATAGCAACAGGTATAGCCATGCTAGATTATACTTCACTTATAGAGATAGTAGTCCCTTTGGTATAGATATGCAAGCTCCCAAATGAAAAATTCACAGCCTTCTGGGGGGTTTGTTTCTGTTTTTTAAGGCAGAGGCGTATGTCACTGTAAAACAACTATATGTACTTTAATGTGGCCAGGAAAGAGGCACTTAGCTGTTCCACTGCAAAAAGAATGAGTTAATAAACCCGGCGTGCAATCTGTCTCTGCTGTAGCTCTTGGCACACAGCAGCTCTAATTGGTGGAAGCTATTGAGGCCTTAATTGCTGATTTTGCAGTACTGCCATGTTTACTGATAAGGTTTAATGCAAGCTAAAATTTGTTAACTAGAGAGAAACAGTCACACTTGCGTGAAGAGTGTGAGGACAAACAGCAGGCTTTTCTGAAGCACCAAATGACGATGAGGTATTTCAGCACGTGGCAGCGTTAGATTTCTCCTTTGAGACTATTGAAAGGCCTTTCTTTGAGCAGAAGAGCAAGAAAAACTTTTCTGTATCATGCAGCTAGTGCTGAAATAAGCCTATAGTTGAAGTGGTAGTGTTCACCTCACTGATCTACGTGATGTTGCTCTATGCTGAATGGATGGAGGACCATTGTATTTAAATGTTAGACCTTTAGTTCTTGAACTGAGATATGCTCACATTTTATTTTGAACATTATTATTACACTGTAATACAGTAGCCGTTTGAGCTACTAACTTGCTGTTTCATTTCTGAACTATTAAGTTAAAAATCATTGTTACTTGTATTTGAGTTTATGTAGTAGTAATAAAAATACCAAGTAATGATGTTATATAGCTGTTTATGTCCCAAAAGCTAAAAGGGAAAATAAATGGAAATGTGTTTTGTACTTAACATAACACCCTGGAAGTGCCATTATTTTGTGTCATAGCATGTTTTTCATATACTGTGTGCGTAGCTTAGTGCAGAGGAAAATGTAAGAGGCTAGCTGAGTGGAAAACAGATGCTGCTGTGAGCTCCAAATGAGTTTTTATCTTCATGTTTGAAAAATGTGACAGTATTCAAAGAGAATTTGTGCTTGTATATGATTAAGATCTATTTAATTTTGTTACTGGACATACTGTATCTAGAGTATATTCTTCAAGGATCTCACACAGTTTACTCAAACAGTAAAATGTGCATCTGGATATGTATGAAAGAGTAGATAGTTGAAATAACACTATAAAACAGTAGATAGTTGAAATACCTTAACACAGTGCTTTAATCCAATATTTATTAATGTTCAGAAGATGAGAAACACGTCATGTCATCAAGTGTACTAAGAAAACTAATAGTAATTAGCATTATATTAATTTTTTCTGCAGCTTAAATGGAAAATATGTCAAGCATACATTAATTATGATTGTAAATTTTCTCTGCTCCGTAGAAAAATTTTGTTTCAAATTGTATTCAGTCATTTTAACTCCATGCAGATCCGTGACAGTATAAATTATTAAAAGGTGTATTACATATTGTTTTAGATACATCACAGGACAGTCTTTTAAAATACAGGCAAGTGGTTGATTTTGAGTTCCCTCAGGGCTCTGCACTACTGTAGTAGTCCTTGTTGGTTCAGTAGTTTTAGCCTTGAAAGGCTGATAGACAAAACAAACCTCTCATCAGTGAGGCCATAGTTAAAACTTATCTATGTAGATGTGAGAGGCACTCCCAAGTCCAAGTCAACAAGGGCTGTATCTCTGTACTTTTAAAAATCTTGGGGGTTTGCAAGTCCGGCTCACAAGAACAACCTTCTTGACTGGCTGTTTGGCAAACTTGTGAGGATATCCATGGAATGGGTAGCACTTTGTTCTTTAAGTGATTTGATTCAGAATCTGTCATCTACTAATGTTCTGTTACCCACAGATGCAGCAAAATATATCTAAATCCTATTAATTTTACTAAAATTTGAACAGCAAGGTATTTCGAAGAAGAGTTATGGAAAATGCAAAATAATTTGCAGTACCACTGATCCATGGTCTCTTTAACTCCAAGGCTTTATGAATCACTGAGGGGTTAAAAAACAAAAAAAAAACCACAGAAGACAAAACAAGGCAGAAAAACCAAAGGGAAAGAAAAAAAGATGTCACTTACTTTCCTTCCTGTTGCCAAGAAACAGTTACCAAAATGTATCTATCTGCTCCCTTAACATAGGAAAGGGTCTTCAGTGAAATAGCAGTGACGGCAAAATCATGAGCTTTCCTCTCTCTTTTCCTTTCACTTCACTGAGGCGTGAAACAAAAAAACATGAGATAGTAAGTTTTTAAAAAGATAAAGTGGGAAATAAGCTTATATGTTCTTGAACTAGGTAATGTTTTAGAAATATTAATTCTTGCATTTAATCTGGATGTGAGTATCCGCAATATTATCTTATAGTTCTATCTTTAATTTTCTAACAGTAATTCTGAAATCGCATTTGCTGTATGAACTTTATGAAGTAAATCACACTTGTGCTAACTCCTGTATAGTGCTTTACTGTTAATGGTCATGTAAGTTTCTGTTTTATCACCTATCCCAATTCTTTCCTTGGATACCTTCTTCCCCGTATAAATTGTGATGCAGAATTAAAATGTGGAGGACAAAGTTTTAGAAGAACAAAATATTACTTGTTTTCATCTTTCTATAGTATATGTTAACATAAACATGATGGTATCTTTTCTGCCTGCTGCTATGCTAACAGAGATGGCAATTCCAATGTTCTGTGTAAGTAACAAATCAAAGTTATGAAACATAAAATTTGTATTTTAATGCACATTAAAATTGTATATTAAGGCACATCATAATTTACTCTATATTCCACAATAATAATTCTAAATAATAATGTTGTTAGGTTTCAGCTGCCCAGAACTTTTATTTGCTTCACCAGAAGTAAACAAATTTCAAATCAAAAATTGCCTTTGTCACTAGTTATATGCTACTTATATACTTGCCTAATCTGAAATCAGTGGTGAAATAATGTTATTATTCCTTTCTTCCCTGTAATCAGTAGAGGGCTCTACCAAGCCAGGCAGGTTCTGGTCATGGTGGTTGCATTTGATTTAGGGGCATTTGAGTGATTTGAGTAAATAGTTAAGACGTTTGCAGATGAAGGAGGTTCTTCATAGCTTTTTTTTCCCCCTTAATTCTTTTTTCATGCAAATTAGGAAGAAAGTTCATGGATAACACTTACAATGTAGATATTTCAGGTGCTAATTGCACTTAAGTGTTGCACTCCTGTGATTGACAAAGTGATATCCTGGGGCATCTCGTACTCATTTACATTGAATATGTTTCAGCAAAATGTCTTGGACTAAAGAGAATTTCCTACTTTAAAAAGCAGTGGATTAAACAGTTGATTTTGAATACAATAATATAATAAAAGATTTAGTAAGAATGAAACAATTGATATTTTCATGCCTCTATTCCAGTTGGATTCCTCAATTCTTTTAAAATTTTTTCCTATGAGTTCTTGTCCAATGTATTCTTTTATTTGCTGTTGTCATTTGTATAATGCAAACAGAATCAATAATAACTTATATTCTTTTTCATCAGGCCTAGTTTTGGGGAAGACATCTGATCTGATTTAAGCAAATAGAAGTTCTACTACCACAAGAGAACGTCTCCAAACTTTCTGTGAACAAAGGCATGTAATCCGGGAAGAAAAAAAAAAATTAAAACAAAAGAGAAAGAAAAAAAGGCTAAAATGAAGAAACAATTTGTTTCCATAGTTGCATTTTCCCCTTACGACTCTTTGATGCATCATAAATGTAGCAAGCGTGGCTATTAACTTGATTCACTCTTTCACAATACATTGTTGCTGCTCTGGAGAGAGATTTCAGACAGTGCTGGACAAGCAGAAAGTAGATGTGCTGAAACAGAAGTAAGCAGCTGGAATGAGCAAATGAAGGAAATTTTAGAAACAGTCAATATAATGTATGAAAAACATTTTCTAAATGAGGAATAAAGGAATATAAGCTCTGTAGCTAAAATTCCATTGTATAGTTTCTAGCATTGTTACACTTGTTATAATGGGACTTTTAGCCCACCATACCTGGTAGTCTTGTGTAGGCAGAATTTTGTACAGGAGAAAAGGTCCTATCTGATTTCTTACTGTGGGGCTGTTTTAATTGCACGTTAATGGCATGTGCAAACACGATAATATATAAGCTGTGCACATGTTGCAATGCAGTCGTTAAATTTTAAGTGTTTGGCTAGGCCTTTTGAATTTACTTTCTTGCAACTGTAGTGGTTAATAATGTATTATTGATGTAACTGGAAAAAAAACCCTGTAAAATTTCAGGCACTTGACTTTTTGCATTTGAAAACATAGCTAAATACAGGATGTCAGATACCATTTTCAAAGAAGATAAAGCAAGCCTGGGATCATCCAGTTCAGTGATGCTAATCATATATGGCCAGGATAAACATAAAAGGGAAAGATTAGGGAAGATAAGTTCATGTGTTAGTTCCAGGTTTCAGTTGGCCCTTTACTACCTACATTAAAGCAATTCAACAGTCATCTATGATGAATAATAGAAAATAAGCAGCTACAATTTGTGTTTTACTCTCTCAGACTCTCTGAACCTTTTTCTTTTATGCATCTGCTGCCAGTGCTGTTGAGTCAGCAGCTTATTTCAATTCCAGTAATCAAAACTCTGAAAAATTACTTTCCTGCTTTTGTTTGCCCCACAAAAGCAGCTTCTGTCAACATAATCTCCTTTCATTTTATAGAATCATTAAGATTGGAAAAGACCTACAAGGTCATCAAGTCCAACCTTTAACTAAACACCACAATATGAACTAAACCATAGCAACAAGTGCCATGTCCAGTTGGTTCTTTAACACTTCCAGGGATGGTGACTCTGCTACTTCCCTGTGCAGCCTACTCCAGTACCTGACAATGCTTTCTGTGAAGAAGTTCTTCCTAATGTCCAACCTGAACCTTTCCTCACACAGCTTTAGGCCTCTTGTCCTGTCCCTAGTTACCACCGTCCTTCACCTTTTTCCGTCATGGAAATCTACCCGTATGTCTGCAAAAGTTTAATTTCTGTCCAAGGTCACAGGACTTTGGACTTACCAAGCCTTACTGGCAGCTGGAAAAATTACATTTGGCAGCATGACCATTTTCTTTGGAACTCACTGAATGCCAGCACACTGTTCAAGCTTTGCTCTTAGCTAATATCTTCTCTATTGGAGGTCTAGAAAACTGCAGACAATTAAGATAATGTTTCTCTTGGTTTCATCTCTACCAACAGCCATCACACTACCTCTTTGTCAGCATTGTAAATTCCTTTTTTCCTAGTAGAAGTAGTAGTTGTGTTAGCGTAGAAAAACATAACCATGAAATGATTATGCCGGTGCTTTTATTGAGAGCGCTCTGGGGACCAGGGGTTCAGACCCAAATCAAAGTCCCGACCTGGTTTCAGAATAGATTCGCTTGTATATCCCACCCTTCCATAACTGTTATGCGATCATATGTTAATCATCAACTTTAACGTTGTTCTATTGTATATACTGTTTTCACTCAAGCATGAGTTTAAGCCCCCTTCCCCACAGAGTTTCACAGTATTGTTAATCCTTTCTCATGATTCTTGTTGTGATTAATTATGTTTATCAAGTAATCATCACATCATCTACTCTACAGGTGGGTGCCCAGATGCAGGTTCGCCCTGTGCGGGTTCACTCTGTTCACTGCATTCAGCAGATACAATATCTATTACCGTTCTCGAGGCCTATGCTTTTAAAAACATTTTAACCTTATGCTATCAGTTGAGGTGATACACGAATCGCCGCCAGTATTGCTTAGGACACCTTTTATTCAGTAAGCCAGTGTGGCTGTGTACTGTCTACCCAGAAGCAGGGGACTGTGCAGGTATGCCTGGAGGGGCTTCTAGATAGGTGTTGAGGAAGAGTTTCAGGGGCTGTTCACTTATCATGTCTGCAAATGATGCTGTAGCCTTTGTCTGTGTGTACCAGAAACTGCTTTCTTGGATGGCATAAGCTGTACAACATCTTGGTGATGATGTTTGTGTGCACCCGTGGCCTTGTCCTTCTAACAAATGGTCAGCATCATGAGTGTAGCAACTCTTGCAGTCTCAGGGGGACAGCTGGATTCCAGAGCTTATCAGTCCTTGGGAAACTTTCACATACTGCTTTCTCAGCAGTGTTAAGAGTTCAAATATGTTGCCTCTCTTCGGACAGTTTTTGCTAACTACTTTCTCCATTCAAACATTTAACAGCCTTAATAGCCTTGATGGTACCAGGAAGTCACATGGTTTGATTTGCTGCTAGGTGATTTTTGTCTCACCAGTGATGAGAGGAATCTGTTTCAAGCTCTGTGTTCATATTTCACACCCCCTTTTCTGGGTCGTCTTGGTAATAATCATCAGTATTAGATTAGATTTGAATAAGGACCTTCCAGCAAGTGGAACTGATGCAAAACTAAGTGCTGAGTGAGAAGACAACCCATGCAGAGTGAAAGAATGCCAAGGTCTTTATTTGTAAAGTGCAGAAACTTGATAAGAGTAACGGTCTTATTTATGGAATTGAGAATCAGTGTCCTCTCATGTAGCTGATGTGGCTGCTCAGTAAAATTCACCTTTTTTTTCTTTTTTTTTTTTGATTGTGTGTTTATGCAATGATGCTACACTGATGGAAGAGTAAGCAAGAGGTTGATTGAACACAACGTTGAAAGCCCAGTTTGTTTTGAGAAGGTGTGTAAGTGCAGACTTCCTCGAAACATACACTATTTTTCACACCAGTTCAAACATTGTCTGTTTATCTTTGTAGTCCTCCCTCTAGAGCTGCTAGACAGATTTCATGGTATCTTAATTTAAGGTGAATTAGCTGAATATTTTTCTTTACTGGTAACATTGTTGGAAAAGTTATTGCATAACTGAACATACATTTACACTAGTGAATATAATAGTAATTTTATCCTTTTACCTTATAGTCTGTGGCCTTTCATACCTGAATGAAGTGCTGATTTATTAAATGAATACTGCTTTCAATTGTTTTATATAATTTCTAACAAAAGCATAAATAATTGTCGTAATTAAAGGACAATGTTGGACATTTACAACTCCTTGTTATAATTGAGTTCAACAAAAAGAATAATTTCTTGTTGCAAAAAAAAACCAAGAGAAGTTACCTGTGTGAATAATAGAGTTTCATTAGAAAGAGTTGTTACCTGACATTTTTGTCTAAACTTTAAAGTTACTTATTATAATAGCTATGCATCTAGATCGTGAAAGAGATGACAAAAGAGCAGGAATCAAGTAAAGGAAAATATTTGATTTCACCAAAATTACTTTAGACAAATTGTTGAATGCAATTTAATTGATTTGAAAAATTCTCTAAGATGTGTCTCTGCAACTCTGCTTAGAAGGCCATGCATAAGCCACATAGTGAGAACTTCACCTGTCTAAAGTATTTCTGAATTGTCAGGCAGTGAATAGCAAGGTGTCATACTGATTTGAAGTTATTATAATATGTACTATGACAGAAGCTTCTTCCTCCATGCATGTTTCTGTAGTGTTTCTCAGGACTTCTATGGAGAGGTCACCTCTGAAATGACAGGAATGACAATACTGGTGACTTAGAGTTAGATCCCAATGAAAAGGAAAATCTTGATTTCAGTCTGTGGGATTTTAAGCCATTGTTATCTTACATAAGATAGGATTTTCTTTCCTTGTGTTACGCTCTCTTTAATCTTCCCATCAGAAATGGGAACATGTGTGGTTATCTTCTCACAGAAACCTGAATCCAAGAACTTACTAAATGACACTGTGAGAAATTTAATTATGTGGGTTTAAGCCTGGCTGAAGTATGTTAATATATGCTGTTCACTTGTAGGGCAGGGTTCAATATTTTCCTGCATTTACCTGAGGAGCATTGAGACCTCAGGCATTTCCTGGCTTTTAGACAAACCAGCTTCATGATTTTATGTCTGAAAGACCTTTGAGCAATTTCCATGCAGTATTGGCATGCCACTCTTGTATTATCAATGCTTTTAATTCTTAGAACACAAGTGCTCCTGAAATCTGTGTCTCCTATATGCCATTATTTTGCAGGTATTTTTCTTGAAGCTTATGAAATGATGCGGTACAATTTTATGTCAGGTTATGGTTTTATACACTATTTCTGGTTCTATATATTATTTCACTACCCTTTTCTTATAAATGCATCAGTCTAACACACTGAAATTAAAGGAGAGCTGGGCTGACTTCAGTATACGTATCCAAGCACATGGATAGCAAAGCACTGAGAGGACAAAGGTATCTTTTATTTTACATATGATGTAGTATGCAGTTGATTCTCAACGTAGAATTAGTTTCAGGTCACTGTTAGTAGTCCTGCAGAAACCATACAGAAAGGGATAGAGGTTGTTCTTCCCAAACAATGAATTTGGTGACCATGGGGCTGCATGAAGAAGAATTTTGCACGGGATAACTAAAAGTCTCCCTGGTTTGAGAGAGCTTGGCCATCCCTTCTTTTCAAGTCCTGGTAGATATTTAAAGGTCTCACGGCTGTGGCATTCAAAGACTATTTGCGCAAGCTTATGCTGGAAAATGTTTTACAAATTGGTTATATGTGTTACATGTAATTCAGTGTAGCTCAGTGACAAGTCATGCAGTAAATAACTTCTTTGTGTGTTTAACCTATTTATATGTTAAAATCTTTGTGTTACAACTGAACAGGTCATCCTGCTGGGAGAATGGCAGTCAGATGGGGAAAGGCCCATTCTTGGGAAGCATTTTTGTCTGTGTGTTTGTTGTTACACCATCACTGTCATAAAGCTGTTGTGTGCATCGTTTCATATTCCTGCATACCTTGAGACTGCAAGGAGTGACACCCCTTCTCCTCATGACATCGTGCTGTGAATTGGGCAGGGAGTTCTGTGCTGAGGGTGCCAGTGGATGCTGGATGTAATGATGTGTTTATCTGCCAGACATAATTCCTAAGCATGTACATGTCATGTTTCAAATAACTGGCAATCTTCTGCACTGCTTTCAACAAGGTTGGCTGAGCCTAGGCATGCAAAGCTATTGAGACTTCACGTTCTTTTGGGTTAAATCTCACTTTTTTTTTCAGGTTTTTCAAGTGGATCTAACCCAAATCCTAAGATCTGTAGGATGTGTTTGCTCAGAATCTTTTAAAACCTGTTTTTATGTAAAAAGCACAGCTATATGAAACAAGTCTTCAAGTGGTGCAACTTTTTTCCTTCCTTCACACCCATAATGAAATGCCCTGCCATTTCCTGAGAGCTTTTAGAGCAGAGAAACCAATTTGTATAATATAAATTGGTTTCATTTTGTGATGTCTTGTTGCTATTCAATAACAAGATTAAAATAATTTAGCACCTATTTTTAGCTTGGTTTGCATTCATAGAGCTGTTTTAATCAACCTGACTTTAGAAAGATTCCATTATGTTAAGCTTATCCCTAGCTGCAGATGAAATAATTCTGGATTAATGTCATCAAGGTGTGCTTTGAAGGTGGGAGAGCAGGCCTTACATTGATAGCAACTGTATTAATAGCTGAACGTCTAATTTTCCTTGCAAAAATGGGAGAAATTTTTCTTTGGTTATGCATGAGACTGAATCTTTTTTTGGCATAGGTAAGGTGCCCTGAGAAGAGTAAGGATGCTGACAGAAGAATAAGAATCAAACTATCATCTTCACACTAGAGATTCAATTTAATATACTACTATTTCATATGAAATTAGTTGCCTCAATACTGATAAAAGAATGATGTTTTAAGGGGGGCTTTTAAATTTATTTATTCTATGTCTGTAGAGTGGTTTAGAACTTCTCTAGCAAGTCTGACTTACTTCTCACTTTTTTCTTCCTTTCATCCTGACTTCTCAATGATGCTTTAACTGCTTTCATACCTTCTTTATCAGAACTCTGTATCATTTTATCTCTGTTTCCCTCTATAATTACTCCAGAAGTTACCTGAAGCCCATGTGGTCCACCTTATGCCTTGCTCACGATGTTTAAAATCAACAGAGTTCACCTTTCCATTTTACTTTTCATCAGTAAAATGGAGATTATGTCAGCTAAACAAGACATAATATGCCTTTTGTCTTTAACAAAATTAGGACCTATCAGTAACATTACTTACAGTATGAACTTCCTATCAAAAAAATCTTGAGAGCCTGGCTCACTTAAACCCTCTGCAGATCTTTAAGTAGAAGGGTAGATTTGCATGTCTAAACTTAAGCACATAAACTTCAGTGAATAAACGTACTATAATAGGGCAAACTCAATTCCTTTTAGTGAACACGTGCATATGCTAATCAATAGTATAACATGTTGGATTTTTTAAAATTGTGAAATGAAATTCTTTCATTTGTGACTTCCAAAGAGTTTGGTCCACTAGTCACATTTGGGAATGTACATCTTCTGCCAGTTTATAGCGCTTTTGTAACTACAAATTGGTTTCCATAATTTTTTGCACTGACAAAAAATGCAATTAAAATTTATCCTCCTGGGGAGAAAAATCTTCTTAGGGGATTATGCCACTTGTGTCATGGTTAGACAAAGTGGTTTAGTCCTGTTTAATGGTTTATTCTAATCATTATTAGGACAATACCATTTCAGGTGTGCTAACTACTAAGTATTTAGACATTTTCACATTATAAATGTATTTTTCCCTGTAGGAAATACAATCTAGGTTCTTTACAAAGCTTAGGTCTTAAGTTATACTTTTCTGTAGTATGTAGAAATCCAACTATGCATGCAATGATGAAAGTGGTGAGTTACAGCATTATGACTCTAATTATTTCATTTCAGTGATCTAATTATTTCATGGTGCAATATTTTATATATAAGTCCAAAGAAGAATTCTGGTTTTGAACTCCTGGAGTTTAGTAATTGCTCATCATTTGCAATTTGTGCTTGTTCCGGACAATAGAGATGTAATTCTACAAAACAAACTTTTCCATGTCATTTGCTTCATTGTTGGATTGCAAGTGAGGAATAGTAGCAGAAATGTGTTTGCAGAAGGCAAAGATTACAAAAAGACAACAACTGATAATAACAAAATATTTAATAATAGTATTGATGAGAAGTTTCAAATACAAGTCTATAATAGTCTATAAAGTTCACAGTTGAAATATTATGCATATGTTATGGATTTTTCTCCATGGTGTTTAGGGGCTAGAGTGAATAAACTAAAAGGCACTGACTTTTTATAGAAAGGGAAAATGTTGTTTGCCTAAGGACAGAGAATACTGACATTAATTTTGTTATAAAAAATGACCCAAAAAATTTGAAAAAAGAAAAAAAAAAGAAATTGTGACACTGTGCTTGGAAACAGTCTGTGCTTCAGTTTCTGCTGAATTCTATACAGACAGATTATAAAATTACCTTTGTGGTGGTTTTTTTTGTTGTTTTGTATCTCTTTTAAGGTAGCACAAACATGGCAAGTCTCTGGCGTAGGGAAAACAGCAAATACAAAAATAAGATTTCTAGCATGTAATAAGATTAAAAGTAAATTATTTAACAGAAATATCTAATATTAGTTTGATTAATCGCAACACATCAGAGAAAGTAAAAACTAAAGCTAGGATTAAAAGCATCTGTTTAATCTCTAGGCACAAACTTCAGACAATTCCATCATTTTAAACAGCACAACAAATGTAATTAACTTATTTACAGTCTTTGTATTAGTGGAAGGAGCTTCAGTCAGTTTTTTTTGTTCTACTTTTAACTAGGGACCCATCTTGTACTGTGTCTTTAAAAACTTTGCAACTCTGTAATCAGAGTAAAAAAATTAAACAAAAACCTCTAAACTAACAAACATATATATTCAAGCCTAACACCTATTCATCCTTGAAAACAACTGGTTTCTGTGATAATATAAAAGTAGTCTACCTCAATTTAATCTTTCCACATAAAGTACTGTGGTCAGAAAACCAAGACTCTTGATTTGAATGTAAATGACAATTAAACACAGCCCTAAAATTCTCATTGTTCTGAATTAGAATGAAAATAAAATAATTTTTTAAGTGTATGATTGACTTTCATATTTATCGGCTGGATGTCTATAGAAGTAAAAACCTGAATAATTTTATTTTGAAAGAAACTATGTTAGCACTGGAGAATATAAACAATGCAGAGAAACATTTGAATAATTCTGCAGGATTTGATTCAGTAAGTCCACTTGCATGTGCCAGGGAAACGTTATTCAACAAATACACTTCTTACTCATACTATTTTTTAGATAACTGCCTGAAATTCATAAAATAAGGAAGAACATTTATGAAATATTAAGATATCATCGTGACAGTTGAAATGCAGTGCTACAGGGCTCACAGCATAAAAATTATATCATTCTGCTGGCTTTGAAATGTTTTATAATACTTCTTGAGGGCCTCGCAACATTAATTTTAAATCAAAAAATTATTCAAAAAATAAGTGGAATAGCATGTCTTTGCAAACGGCAAAATGAACTGTTAGAAAAGGGATGAAGCCATAAAAAACCCAAATCCATTTCAATTCCCTGGTGTATTCAATAATGCTTATCAATATACTACTATCATTGTAAACCAGGATTTCCTTTACAGAAGAAATTATAAATGCCAATGCACGTCAATATTAATAAGTGTTTCCCATTCTTAATGATCAATGAAAAGTACTTATACAGAAGTCTTTCAAGATCAAATACAGTCATGTTTCCCAATTCTTTTTCTCTCTGCCATTTCTTTTCTGCAAAAGTATCTCCTGAACAAGTTGATGGGGAGAACGTGGTGTAGTAACAACGGGTGTCTGAGAGTGCCTTTAAGAAGCACAAAATTGATGGGCTTGTTGTGAATCAGGGGGTGACTGTAAGAAAAACTAAATTTTTTTTCTGAAGCACAGCTTGCCCTTTCATTATGATTCATAGGTATAAGGGTAATGTCTTCTTTCAGATGATGGAGGACTTAAATGATACTTCCTGTATGGTGGACTGGTCTTAATGTGACCGTCATGTTCTTGAGAATGATAGCATTGCTTCTCTTTTAGCACCACCGTGTCAGGGATGAATCGTAGCATTCCTTGCCCTTCCTTTGCACTGGTAAGTACAGTGATCATTCATTTCTGATCTTCACTTAGCCCAGGACTGTAAAACTGAGCAGAGAAAAAGCAAGCTGTCATCATTAGGAAAACAGCAGGTTCACAAGTAAAAACAATTCTTTCTGATTTGGAAGCAAGGTAGAATTGTTGTCCCTTCGGTGAGGTTAAAGAGCTTTGCTAGCCCCTTGGGTGAAGGTTGCACACTCAATTTCAGACACAAAAAGATTGATCCTAACTCTCCAGAAATCAATGATTTTTAAATTTTTTTCCTGCCTTAATGGACATTTTCTCGTGTCATAATTTCACATCTTGAAAAATTTGATCGATTTTTTAAGCACTTTCAGTAACTCTATAATCCTTCCTTCCTCAACTACCATAATACATCAGGCAGATTTGAGACAGGGGATATATCTTGCTTTCAATCATAAAATAACTTCTTATTTTGCTCAATGGAAGCCTTATTCTGATATCTGTGTGGAGTAGACCCTACAACTGCTTACTTCCTGAGTGTTTGGTAGCTGTGCAACCACTGATGTGGGATTCTGCATAATGGCACAGCATGGCCCTAAATCCCACTCTGCTGGTGTTGTTTGTTGAGGCAGTGGCCATCGTTATGTCTTTATTTCACTGAGCCATGCAGCAAATGGCATTGGGGGCACATGTAAGCAGTTCACACAGAAGGGAAACAGTACTTCGAGTTTGGTTGCTGTGTCATGGTAAATGACATTTTTTTGCTACTGACATTTTGTATGAGATTTGGATATGTAATTGTGAGGGATGCTTAAGTGAGAATTTAGAGTCTCTACTTTTCAAGAACATTTTTATAAAATTAGAACCCATTTTATTACTTGTTACTTATGCCAAAGGTATATTTTAAAGTGTTTATTCAGTGTATTAATTTAAATGATGGAAAGCCTTTCTTCCTCACAGCCTTGTTCAGTCTTGTTTTTTATTAAAACACTCCATGAATTGTCATGCCTATGTTTCAATATATTTGTGGAACATTTTATGCTAGATATTAACTGATTAATCCTCAAAGATTATGAAGTCCTCAAATCTGCATATAATTCAACAAATCCAGATGAAAAAGCTTCTAGGCATTGAAAATCATGGATCTCTTGGGGACCTGAACAATTATTTCATTTTTTGCCAAGGAAACCAAGCCATTAAAAATCATGTGCTGTAAGTTCTCTGAAGCCAGAGGGTTGAGTGACACTATTGCCTGATTTTCATTTGCTTAATCATTTATTTCTTTCGAGCTAGCTCTTTAGAAGCTGATTTTGAAGAGCTCTTCCCACACCAAACATACTCATTCATATGAGAAGTATTCAGCCAGTTTGCACAGATACCTAAACTTCATGAACAACAGAATAGTTTGGCTTTCATTCGATTACAATCCTTCTCATATTTTTAAAAAAATCTGTTAATAATGTAGCTAACAAATTTACCCAATTATTTAGAGATTAGCAGCTAAAAAATGAATTGTAAAAATCATGCTTGGCCTAATCCAGAGATAACTATTTTCTGTTTTGAGACATGAATTCTGAATTATGGTAATTCTGATTAGGAAGGCCTCCAAAAGATGGGAAGTTTCTAAAATTCAACTGATACTAATTTGTTTAATTTGGTATGAGTTTTGTGGAAGCTAGATTCTTGTTACCCAAATACTAACTGGTCCATATTTTTTAAATTTTTCCATGTGTACGATTCTATCTGAGTTTGAAAATGGATTATTTCTCTCAATCCCTCTCTGTTTTAGAGGACGCTTTTGGGTTTGGTCTTTTGTTTTGTCATGTTTTTTATTTTTGGAAGGAGTATCTTCAAAATGGCTTACAGTAAGAATTGTATTATACCAGTGGTCCTGGACCATGGTTTAGTAATTACTTGGAATGAAAAGCTGCTGTCTTTTACAAGCCACATACAAGCCTTCCAAAGGAAGGAAGAGTTTCGTCATTAATCAGTGCTTTATCCTAGGTGGTATATCATATGTATATATGATCACTGAAAATGCTTGTAATTATACTAACATACTAAAGTGGTTTTTTTTCTTTTAAGGCAGACACATTTTTGTTGGCTGTTTGTTGCCATAACAGAGTTTCTTGCAAAACATGAAATTGTAAGTTCTATTTATTGTCCCTGGAGACACAAAATGATATAAGTTTGCCCAGATTTAGGCTGAACAGATCTGAATATTCAGTCCTCTCTTCTTCTCACTGAGCTCTTTGCATTTAGTTGAGGTGGGTAAATCACCTGTCAGGAACTTAATTAAATTTGGAAATCTGCATGAAGAACTAGGGGCGGATACCTCTAAAGTATGACATCCCAGATCCCATAGAGGTGTGGGTCACAGTTTTGAAATTCTGCTCTGCATATATTGGATAGGAAATCCCAGGCGGAAGTCAAAGATGAGGAAGATACTACTGGGTGATCATGGAAACCTAGAGAAAATATTGTTAGTAAGACTGTGAGACAGAAAGTAAAAATAGGGAAAGAAAAAGTATTATTCAAAGCTTCTGCTTTTTAGAACTTCATGCTGCTCTAACTCACATAGGAATGTGATACTTGGCTGAGTGCTTCCTTCTCTTCTGCATGTTTCTCGTTATAGTAATAATTAAACATTGTTCATTCCCCACATTATCAGGAATTCTGATGGTTGTACCAAGGAGAAAATCTTCCAAGAACAATACCCTTTGAATCACTTAAAGATAATCAGCTTTTTTTTTTTTTCCATTCTCTTCCTGAGACTTTTTTTTACACTGTAGGCATTTAGAGGACTGAAGGATTTTTGACATTAAAAGACTAAACAACTTTCTGGGATAAATTCAGTAGTGGGCTACCATAGTGCTTCTTGTGAAATTTTGTACGTAAATCAATATTGAAGTGTATAGTACAGTATATGTCCTTCTGTCTGCAGAATTTCAAACTAAAAATAAATTTTATCAGAACTATATCAACAATAGTAATGCAAAGTTTGTCATTTTTTCACTCAGGTATGATGCCTGACCCCAAGCATATCACTGTTTACTTACTAATCACCAAAATATTTCAGTAGCAGAAAGCAACAGAAATGGCAGAAATATTAATTACTCACTCAGAATATGGAAAAACATATTGGAAATTTTTTTCAAACCATTGCGGACCACATATACTGACTATATTTTCCATATTATCACTTCATAAATTCTTTCATCTTGTCCCAGTTGATTTGTTCTTACATTTCTCCAAGACTCTAGAAGATCTATTAAATGGAATTGAAATATGCTTTTAAAAAAGCTAAAATTCTCCTGAGATTTTAGGTTTATACTAGCTTTATTTTTTGTGTGGTAATTGTATAAAGAATTTAGAGACTGACTCAGTCCAGGGCTGCTGCTTTGCTTACACAACATATTCTCTGCTGGAACACTCATGAGGATGACAGTACAGGCATGTGAACGGGTTTAAGTCAGTAGGTTAAGTACTAACAGAGGGATGCTCTCATTACAAGTATTAACTGGTTCCAGGAAGGAGTGTAGTAATTTATATAATAGAAACAAGGCAGCAAATAAAAATACTCATTTTTCTTAAGCAATTAAATTGAAGTCAATTAAATTGAATTCATGGTGAAGGTCATTGTTGATGGCTAAGTGAAAGGCCATTCCAGTTCAGAATGCAAAGTCAGGATAAGAAGAAACTTAATTCAGGAAGATTTAGTGTCTCTTCTTCCTCTAGTATTTCTCTTGGAAAGGAGCTGTGAAAGCTTCTTAGCTTGTGTTAGATGCCAGCCAAACTACGGGTACAATCAAGATTGTGTCAGTTTTCTGATGTCTGTAGTGTCTTCTGCTTTTTTTTATTTTAGTTACTACTCTCCATGATACCTGTGCTCTCAAGACAACAGAGTAATACTAAAAGGTTAAAAAATTAAGCTAAATGTGTTGCAAGCCATTCCTGGAAGTTTATTCATCAGTCTTTACCTACTCTAAAGTGTGATCTGACCCAAGGGCAGGCTGGAGAACTCTCTCTCTGAGTCCAGCAGAACATGCAGCTGCTTTGCCTTCAGAGGTATGCTAAATCCTTGGATTCGAAAGGGAACTTTTGATGAGGCTGCCTACCACATCACACTTCTTTTTCTGAGTTTGACTTCTGCCTGCTTCGAAAGGAGATGGTTGTACTCTTTGCAAATCCTAGCACCATCTCCACTTACTCAACAAATGCACTGAATTAGTGAATGAAGGGAGAAAAAACCACAATGATTGGCTCAATCATTCTTGACCATGTGCCAAACTTAGTCCTGAGAATGAAGTTCATTGCTGTGAGGTTTTGAGGTGCAGCATGCCTCAGAAAGCTGCAGCTTCTCTCGCTGTGTGTCTGAACAGTCTCCTTGTGAATTTTCTTTGTCTGGTGCCATTCCCATCCCCAGGTACTTTCATGTATATTCCTTCTTTGATGGCTTAGCTGGTTTTGCATTTCTATTTATGATTGGTCGTGGTTCGTGGGTTACTAGAAATCTATAGGAATTTTGAACAAGAATACTGATTTGATTTCTGTTTACTATGACTAGTCTATTAATAGCATGTCTACTGACTTCGAAAACTCAAATATAGAAATAGTCACTAAAATTTGACCATATAAGGTAAAGTTTTCTAGATTATTAATTTTATTTCTTTAAGGAAAGTGGGATGCCTTTGTTAAGCACTTTAAATACATCTAGCCTTTTCTTTTAAGGGCCTGCATTCTCACAGGGGAGCCACTCAGTGCTGTGATTGGATTAATGCAAATTGGATGGGAAGATTGGGCTGGGATAGGAGCAATTGAATTTGGAAAGTTTATGAGAGCTGCTACTTCAGGGTGAATAATAAAATAAAGACAGCAGTTTTGCAATTTTGAAAAGCTCTGTGCTATGTAATAGACTATAATTTAATTCTGAGAGACTTTTTTATTAGATTTTTTCCCAAGTAAAATCACAATTCCTATTGTTCCTTATCATATGTCTCATTACTGCTGCAAGTATTATCCTCTTTATATGATTAGAGTGATTCATATTTAGCTCTCTTCGTTGTTTTGCACACAATTGCAGGTAAATAATGGAAGCAATTTGATGTTTTTGAATAGACCAATAGGTGCTTTGGGTCTTTTTTTTTAAATAGGGATGTATATTTTAACAAAGGAGTGATGATAAGCCTTACATTGAGATCATCAGCAGATGCATAACTCAGATAAAATGTCTCAACATTGCTCAGAGTAATAAGCCTGTACCAAGCTGTGGTTTCAAGTCTCACAATAAACATCTATGAAGTTTGTCATCATTTACACTCATTATCCTTTGTAGGTACTTTTGGAAAATATGTGATTATCATTTTTATATTTGAACATAAAACTGTCATAAGAATGTACCTAACAGACGAAATAATCACTCTTTGAGGGAAGTTGGCTCCATGAGAGAAGGAACACTTTTCATGCTCTGCTGAGTACTTCCAAATCCAGACAAAGCCAAAAAGAATTGGAACAGTGATGTTTCAGTCCACTACATTGTGGAATTGAAAGGGCTTCATTGGTTGGGCAGAAAAAAGCACTCAGTTCCAGTTCCTGAAGAAGCAATGGTTTAAGAAATCTAAAACCAGGGGAGTGATGATTTAAAGAAAAGAACTCTTATTGGTGAAACTGTGTGATGAATTGAGACTTCGTTCTTACTGTTGGTCAGAGTTGTGTGTAGCTATAAATTCAGCAGGGTGGCAGTGTCTGAAGTTATCTTAGTGTTGCTTGCCTGCTTATTTTTTACTTCAAAAATTTTAATTAATGCTTACCTGGGGTAAGAGATCCTGCATTTTGGTTTCTGGATTTTACATGTGGATCAGAGCACAAATTTAAGATCTGCTCAAAAAGTATAGTTAAACTTTCACTGAATGGATCAAAGGATATTGGGGATTACTTTTTACGTGCCTTAGGGCATCTCGAGAATTTTAGTTTAGTTACTGCATACCCACATTAATTATTGTGTGGTAGTGCAAGAACATTTTTTATTTATTAGCTTTTCTACCTCTTGAATTTTCAATTTTAAACTGATGATTAAAACTTTACTAAAGCTGCTGACTCATAATTTTACGTTTCCCTCCCTATTTGCCTTCCCCTTTTCCTCTTTGGATTCAGATAGTAATTAACATAGTAGATGTCATTCAAACTAAATGCAGAGGAAAATCAGTTGAAAGTGTTACACTGGGAAATGTTCTAGACTCAGTTATAAACAGTATAATTAAAATATTGACAAATAAGTGAAGAATTCAGTTGTAAAATAAAGGACAAGTCCTACCTATATTTTTTTGTGAAAATACTAATTTTAATTTTTGGGGTATGCTTGTCTTTGGTGATCTCTCTGTTTATCTCCAAGAAGAAAAGTAAGGCTTGTAGGTCAGTTAAGCTGAAACTCCATTGATACAGTGGTAACAGTAATATGTTGAGTTATATATACCATTGCTAATTACAAATTACATAAAACATTTCCTAAAGGAAGATTTCAAGCTTGCAAAGAATAATGTACAAAATGGGCAAAACTCTTAGGGGAATGACTATACACAGTTATGCAAATACTATCAAGTGATTCATTGGTCTAAATATCTTGAGAAACCACGTTTTAAGTTTGTTCTGTGGAAGTTGGTGTCACCTCCTCCTTTGTCATAAAATGCTCCAAATGACTGAATCCACCAGACAGGTTTCTACTAGATCTAGTCACTAGGTCCTGAAATAAGCCCACTAATTCAGTATCAATAATTTGTGGAAGTTCAGGGCTCTGTTAAAGAACTAATGCTCCTTCACCTTGGATTGTTAATTTTTCTTCTACTGTTATTAGACATGTAGTCAACCAACAACATATACAAATACACAAGCATGTATATGTATCATAATTGTTCTAGATGCTATGTGTATATTTAAAATCTGAACTACTTTCCAAGGCAGAGGTAGAGCAAGGTAATTATTTTCTTTAAAACTTTATGACGCATAAGACTAGGACACTTGTTCTTTGTTACAGTTTTTCTTCATATCTGCAAACATACAATAGGAGAAAGTCTTACACTTTAAAATTCAAAACACAAAGTACGGTGAAATTTAAGACATGGAAATAAAAGGAGACAGTAACAAAGGGAAGTTGATAGTTGCAGTGAGAGAAGCAAGAATTTAAGGATATATATGTATATAGGTTCAAGGTGCTCTTCTTTGGGATGCAAATAATAATGCATGAAAAATACATTACTCTCTCACTATTATTTTAATTTATTGTTTTATGTTAATTTGACTTCTTTTCTATGAAGAGCCTTCCAGGGACATTTTTCAGAATATATTAACATAATTTTTAGGCTTTGGTATTGCTTAATACTAAAATAAATGTTAAAATAAATATTAATTATTTTTATTAACATGGGAAATAAATGTTAATAGCAATAATAGGCTCTAATTATGCAGATAATACCTGTCAAAAACTTAGGGATCATCCTTTAACATTTGTGTAATGTTGGTTAAATGAATTTGAAAACTGTGGATTGGTAAGAATGGAGTGGCATTTCTCCAAGTGGAAGTAATTGTTAAGATCTTGTCCAAAAATGGTTACAGATGTTTTGGGTGGCGTTTAATTATTTTACCAGGTTTTATTGATGATTCTGTTAGGTTTTATTAGCATTGCCACTTCTGGACTGGGGCTTTTATTCAAATCCAAGATGTCATGATTTCATGATGTCTGTATTTATGATACTGCCACATGTTGCTGTGGAAATCATTAGAAAGTCATAAATAGAAGGCCTACTTCTGTATGAGGCTTTGCTGTCTTTGCTTCTCCTTATTTATAAATTTATTTAACTATAGAACTACTACAAATATTCGGTATTATTCAGGACACAATTATGGAAGTATGAGTGCCAAAAGTGCAAGTAATCTCCAGATGTTTTAAGGAAAGACTGGAATAATCAATAGGAATTTGGTATGCCTTTTCTACATGAATCCTGATGTTAAAAACAGTTGGTTTAATATATTCATCCCAAATGTCTTTTGATTTGTAGCAGTTATATTACTTTTACTTGTAAGTGCTTTTCATCTGACTGTTTCTAAGCTTTCTTTCCCCAAAACGTTAATTAAATTAATGTTCTGATGTACAATAGGTTAATACAATTTTCATTTTACAGATGAAGAAACTATATCTAAAAAGGTCACATCTCATGTCAGTGACAGATGGAGGTACAAAGTACTCTTCCGTGTTAGCCACTGAGAAAAGCAAATCTTTTTTCAATCTATGCATTTGCAACTATTACCAAAACCAAACATTAATGCCCAGAAATTGAACTTTCCACTCTAAGACCACATATTTCCATCAGATGAAGGAGGGGAGGAGAGAATGGAAGCTTTAGGAGGTAACCAAAATAGAGGAATAGCATAATTCAAGTGGACCAGTCACTAGACATTGGACAAAAATGTTTACATATCGTATGTGTTTATGTGAATATATATGAGTGTGTGTTTATGAGTTTACATATACTTAATGTATTTTTAAGCTAATTTTCAAAGAGCTGTGGAAAATATTTCAGGAGATTTGCAGTCTGATTTTATCTTGAGGGCTATATCAGAAAGGATCATACTTTCCGGAGATGTCTATTTCCCCAGAGTTTGAAAGGAAAGTGCTGCTCAGTACTCCAAACCAAAAACTAACAGGAAAAAATAAATCTGTAGTGGAGGGAGCAGCTGGCATTTTCTACAGAATTGAAATTCTAAAATTTTATTTATAGAAAAATTGTTTCATTACAAACTTTTAAGTAGGCTTTTGAGACTCTCTCTCTTCTTGAAAATCCTACACATTCTTAAATCCAAGTTTCTGGGAATTTTATCTAGAGAGCATCTTGGTCAGGTTGAAGACCTGGTATCTACGTTTCCCAGGATTTCTAGATCATTCCTGAGGTTTTGAGATGTCTGTGTTTCTCGGTTGAATTTGAAAGCTGTGAGATCTTTATCTCCTCGCCAGGTTAGTTCTAGACTGAAAGAACTGACAAACTTGTTAACTTTGGCTTCAGAATGGTTTTACATGCAGGAAGGATGTTTCTAGGTGACTTGGAACAGTTTTCTAAAAGAAAAATTATCGTTTTTTATGAAAACTGAAATTTTCCCTTGAAGGTCATGACACTTATAGAATACACATTTTCTACCCAAGTCTTTGTAGAAATAGTATGTTCCAGATGAGAACCTCAGACAGTTTTCTGTAGGGTTATTAATGATTACTGAAGACACTAGAGATGTAAGCAAAGAAAACTAGCTTTTGTAATTGAAGATAGCAGGGTATTTTCATATAGGAAGTAATTTGTTTACCTAGAAATGCAGTCAGATACATATTTATGCAAATTTAATTTTTAACAAGATAACTAACATTGCTTAGAATTTTTTTCTGTCCTGAGTGAATGGCACCACAGTATAACATCTGAATTACTTCACCCTCATGAACACATATACTGTGTGTGTTGAAACACTCTGCTGTGGTTGCACATAACATTTCCTTGTTCACCTACACAGGTGATCCTCTGTCCCAATCCTATTTTCATTTATGTTATCAAGAAAGCCAGTTGTTGGGGGGCAACTCTTGAGCAACATGTGCACAGCATGTTACAAATCTCTCCTCTCCTGTACCTGGTCTTAGACTCTCTACCTATGCAGTAGATGACCCCTAGAACCTCCATCTCCCCACTTGCAGGTCTTGGACCTGTGAGCCCCTGACATTTATGGTCCCCTTTGAGTTGCTGGCACTCAGACCTCGTACTGTGCTTGCAGACTAGTCCAGCTAAAAGTTCACTGGCTCCCGTATGTGCGTGCTCAGAACTGAGAGTGTACCCACAGAGAAGGTAGGCATTAGTCAGGAGATAGGATGAGCCGTGGGGTAGCACAAGGCTCAGGTATGCTGAGCAACCTCTTTACATGCAACTAACCTCTGTCCTTTTTTATTTTCCCACTTTTATCCCTCCCAGATCCATCTTGTCCCCTCTTTTTACAGATCTTTGGTCCTTTCTGTAAACATCTCTTTTTAAGTGTTACAGAGTATCAAATATTTTCTCTGCTTTATTCCCAAATTCTCTTGTAATAAGTCCTACACCCTGATGACCCCATTTAATGAGCATGGCTTCCTGGTGAGAGTTTCCTTGTTTAGCTGCTTCAGTGGCTATCTTTAACAGGGACAACCATCTCACTGTTTTCCTTTGATGGCCTTTGGAGTGGCCAGTGGTGTGCTCCATTTTCTTTTCTTAGGTTACTGGTGATTCTACACCTATCACTGCTCTTCTGTCTTTATGATTGTCAGCTGTTTTTCAGAAAACCTAATGTTTGCAATCAGAAAAGATCACTGTTAATTATGTTAGTCTGAAGCCTACATAAAAATTTACCTCACATGCCTAAAGCAGAGATAATGTAGGACTAAGGGTCCTCATTCAAAACTGTGGTTTGTGCTAACCCTTTTCACAACTGCTTTGTGTGAATCCTTGTGCTCTCTGATGTCCAGTAGAACTTTACTCCTAAGGTTTCAGAAATTAAAATTGCTTCCATTTTTACCTTGGAAAAGCTAGATTTATGAGATGTGCTCTAGTCACTTTTATTAGATTGAAGCAGAAGTTGCCAATTTCTTTTTGTAGCATAGCCACTGCACTATATATATCCTGCCCTAAAGCAGTACTTCAGGAAATTAGTTCAGTTCAGATCTAGGTGCAAACTGACCTCACCTGAAAGTTGCCTAACACAGAGAGGGAGTAGATTTAAAGAAAAGTTCAGCTCTTTTGTCTTTCTCCAAGATATGATCTGCAAGATATTTCTGCAAATATGATCAGGTAGCTTCTGTATAATAATAACTTGTTTTAGGTTTCTTCTGCACAGAATGCATATTTATATGAGTGTAGCCTTCCCCCTAATTTTCTAGATAAATAGGTCTTTTAGTTAGGACAGTTATTTTTTGTGGGATCAAATGTCTAAAAAACAGAAAATTACTGATAGTCAGAACATCCAAGGGGTTTATTTCTTTATGGAAATAAGGGTAAAAAGACATAATCTTTGTTATGGTTTTAAATAAACTTAACGAATGACAATTGTTATTGCCATCTGGGAAAGAATATGGGTTATCACAGGAAAACAGATTTTCAAAAACTGCAGCTTTAAAGGCATTAATATGTATATTTAATATATGTGTGTCCTTTTATATCTGGAGCTTCATTTGGAGAGCGGTGAACTCCTGAAACAGTTGCTTTTCCCCAGAAATTATTTTATTCATAAAAGAAATGGTATTGTTTGGTGAATTTGCTTGATGAAACTTTATTAGAATAAAAACAGTCATCTGTAATAGTCTATTGGTTAAGCTGAACTACATTTCAAGACAAGTAGTTCAAGCTCCTTTTGGAAAACTAAATTGAAATCTACAAAGCCTCCCCCACCTTCCCTTCAAAGTGACTTTTGTATTGTCTTAATTTAAAAAAACATACAGAAAAGTAATGGTGGAGAGATTTTTGCTGTTAGATGAACAGTTGTTAATGACAGAGATATAAGGGGACATGTGCCTCAGACATAGGTCAGTTATTGACAGCTTTGTTTCAGTTTAAATATTGATGTTTACTGATTTTCTAGAGTTGGAACTTTATCATGCCTTACTGGTTTTTTGTGATGTTTCTTCCCTTCGGAAATTAGGAATGCATTTTTCATTTTCTTTTGAATTTTTCTTAGACAATTTCCATTGATGAGTTTCTTTCGCTTTATGTTGTTTTCTTGTCACTTTTCTACAGAAGCACTTTGTTCATCAGGATAAACTGTAACCTGGTGTATTAGGTTCACTATTGCAGAGTCCTAATGTCTTGCCTGTTTCCAAATGATGCAGGTATTCCCAATATATGGTAATGAAACTTCTGTGTCTTGTGATACTGAAATTTTGTCTGTGTTCTCTGAATTCACATACAAGAATAATTGCAGTGTCAGATGAGATGGTAGGTTAGAAAAAAACCCACACAACAAACAAACACAAAAGAACAGCTGATAATCATCTGGTTACTGTAAACTTCAATTTTGTGACACTTATTGAACAACTAACATCATTCACTGATGTGGTGTTTAAAGATGTGGTGTTTATCTTGTCCATATAATGTGCTATTGAAAGAAAGAAGGGCTGATATGCTTTAATGATATCATTGAGGGAAGGAGAGGTGACAGAGTTGTTAAGAAATGATCTTGCAGTCAGGTTACTAATATCCTCGGATATGAAAAGCACAGGGCTGTTGTTTGCATGGAAATTTGTGTTTTACAGTTGTTACGTGATTTGCAGCTCTGCTCCACAAACAGAATATGGTAAGAGCTACATAGTATAGTAGAGCATGTCACTGTGGACTCTCTGGAGTAGCATAAGGTTCTCTTAAAAGAGTTCTGATGTTTTACATTAAATATATAAATTCTGTTTGAATGGAAAGATACATTTACATAGCCCTGTGTAATGAGTTGACCCTAACCAGCAGCCAGGTACCCACACAGCCACCCACTCACTCACTTTCCCCACCCAACAGGTGAGGGGAAAGAATAATAAAAATTAAACTGAAAAATACATTGCTTGAATAAAGACAAATTAATAGATGAAGGAAAGAATGAGGAAACCAATTTAAAGAAATCACCTCCTACAAGCAGACTGTTGTCCAGCTATTCACCAAGCATCAGCCACATTTGGAGGCAATCCTTCAGTGCCCTTCTTCTTCCTCTATTCCAATTCTTATTGCTGAACATTATGTTACATGGTATGGCTAATTTGGGTCAGCTGTTCCAGGCTGTTTTCCCTCCCAGCTTCTTGCCATCCCATGCTCAGGACAGGGTCAAAGTAGGAAGAAGAGAAAACCTTGATTCTGTGCAAGAACTGTTCCAACAATGGCCTAAACATTGCTGTGTTATTAATATGTTTGGCTGCAAATCCAGAACACAACACCATGCAGGCTGCAGTGAATAAAATTAACTTCATCCCAGACTAACAAAGTACACCTTGTTAGCAGAGCTAATAAATGGAATACCATGTACCATTTTTAGAATCATGTCTGAAATGAAGAGAATTTACAGTAAGTAACATATTTGGACGGCATGAACAGAGATGTACATTACATAGAAGTGATGGTGGTTAGATTTATGTGGAAAAGTTACAACCCTGCTTTATTTCTTCAAATATCTTTGCTCATTCAGCACTGTTTTCCATTATTTCTGTTTGAAGTATTTGCTATAGTTTGTTCGTGGCAGCTTACAATGAATGGTTTCATTTGTTTCTCAGTACAGTCAGGCATTAGATCTTGCTGACCTTCAGCAATGCTGTGTTACTCAGCAGAGTCATGCTTTTAAGTCTAGATTGAGAAAGGCCAAAAGTAACTGGCTTTGCATGTTCTTTTTTTTTCTAATTCATGCTTAATCTCTTTGAAAAATGTATAATTCACTGTGTAAGAACTGTTCATTCTTTTACCTAAAAAGGCAGATAAAAATGCAAAGATTAAGGAAAGGAAATACGAAAGGACATCGGGAATATGAGATAATTGTGTTGTGCAACAGAGAGGGAAGAAGTTAATTTTATTGTAAAGGTTTGAGCTCTATATTTTATTTTATTCCACTATGCATTGTGATAATAATTTTGCTTTTATTGCCCAGCACGTTGCTGGAGCAGTATTTAGACAATAATTATTTTGTACATAAGCATACTTGAGATTTGAAAAATACCATTGTATTCTTGATATAACGAGTTTTATAAGTCATTACAAATGGACTTTTTTTATAAATCACCTCCCAAAACCTTCAAGAATGCAAAAAAATGGGATCCAATACCTAAATTTCAAAATTTACCACAATAAAAAAGAGAACTGCCTAGAAATATTCATGTCTAAGAGCATGAAGCAACTGAGGACACACATTGTGTATTTTCAGTATGACTAGTAAATTTGAGTGAGATTAAGGTAAACTAAAGAATGAGGAATTGGCAAGGCAGACTTCCTGTATGTACATCTTCCTGTATGTTTACAAAACTGAGTATTCACCAAAGTATTTGCTTGGTGGTATCTTCAGTTACAGATATTTTGTTAATCCTTAAAATGTAGCCTGAAAAATTCCAGTCCTCCTTTTGGATTTTTCTTTTACCTTCCTGTTGGATATTTTCTTTAAATGCAGTCTTCTTTTTTTCTACCAAAAGTCTTGCATAAATACACATTTTTAAGAAGATATTCAAACGTCCATCTGTTCTCTGAAACTAATTCTATAAAAAGCTGACAGTAGACACGTTTTTAAACAAATTTCAGATTCAATTCAGAATTTATATTTAAAACTGATTTAATGGCAAGGTTAGAAAAGTCCACTTGAGACTTCATAATATTATCCATACTATTCTTTAAAAAGTTTTTCTTCAGATAAAAGCCTACATTTATGTGTTTGTTAATAAGAGAAATGTAATATTTTCTAGTATCTTTGTCTTCTAGGGGGGAATTCAGCTCAGTGAAAAGTATCTGGTTTTACCAGCGGACAAAAGATCAGGGAGTTACCAACTTGTAATGTAAAACCTGAGTAAAAATATATTGACTTCTTTGTGAGACATCTAGTGGACTTAAACTCACTTTCTAACTCGTATGTGTAGTTAATTATTTATAATAACATATATAGAGTGTGTCTGAATCAGAACGTAAATTCTAATGAGGCTTAGCTTCATTTCAGTTATTAGATTTTTGTCCAGTTATATATATGCATATATATCAAATGATACTGTCGCTGAATTAGAAATGTACACTGTGTTGCACTTGATGAATTTTAGCAGGCAATAACACATACTATCAAGTTCAGTACTAGAAAAACTGAAAAAATGTAATTGTTTGAGGAGCACAGTAAAGAAAACATTGTTTTCTAAGTAACCAATCTGGTCCATAACTACTATCTGTTCTTGAAAATGTCTTGGACATATGGACTAAATAGCATTGAAAGAATATTTGTGTATGAGTGTGTAGGAGTTTAGGAGAAGGAAGGAGAAGTAGGTGTTAAACATGACAGTAAGGTGGGAACAAGTGACAATGGGAGAATGAGAAATTTAATGCAGAAACGTATCTTGTGCAAGTAATCCTTGACACTTACATAATATTGTGTATGACTATATCTACAAGCTATATGTGATTCAATACCTCTGTGCTCTTACTCCGCTGTGTGAGGCAGCTTATTCCTATTTATTTTAAGGCAATTTTTATACATAATCATATTCTTTCAAAAAAAATAATCTTGAGTACTGTCCTATGTGTCTTACTAGGATGCTGGTTGCCATTGGAATAAGTTGCTTTTCTTACAAGACACATAAGATTCTTCAGTTGTGGTTTGGAAGTCATTGAGTATTTATAATGAAAATTTGATGTTATAAAGTGTATCTTTACTTGACAGAATTAATATATACTGAAAAGGTGTCAGATTTTGTATTTTAAGGAAAAAATTATATGTATCATGTACCTGATACTTCATCTTTTCAGGTTACATTCCAATCAAGTGCTCATACAGTAATTGAAAAGAATAGGGTTTTTTTACATTGAAATAAAATCAATTTATTTATAATGTATCTAGAATGTGGAATATAAGAAAGAAATTATTTACTATGCTTGAGTTTGGGGAAAAGTTTTCTAACCTTTAACAGCTAATGAATTTAGTTGCTGAGTGATTAAAAGAGCAGTGGATTATATTAAGAAGTTAACAGCTCTCAGTAATGACCTGTTCCCCATTGGTATACCTCTAACTTTATTACCTCTTGTGATAATTAAATAAAAACAGACCTGTGTAAGCTCCCAGGAAACACAACAAATGCTAAATTATGATCTATTGTGTTTGTGTCATGCTGACTTTTGTTGCATATTTTATGGTTTTGTTTTCCCTTTGATTGATCACAACAGGTTTTCTTCATTAGGAGTGTGTGTTCTAGCATGTGGTATGGTTTGCATATGGAAGAACTGAAGATGAAAGGCTAGACTGTGTCAGAAGCTCATTGTCATAAAACAAACTTGACAAGAGATTAAGTTTCTTTTTATCAATAACATAAGATTTTAAAAAATAAATGTTGTGGCTTATTGACAGTTTACATTGTTTAGATCAATGGCTTGCTCCCCATCATATTAACAAAAAAGGGCAATGAAAATGATCAAGCTCAAACTTGTGTATAGATAAGAAAGGATATTTTCAGTGTTTTGTAGGAAATGCAGGTTGTCTTAATCTAGAAACATGTCTCTTCTTTAAAACTCTCATTTCTTCAGGCTGGTCTTTAAAATGTGACATTCGCAGCTGGGCTGGTACGTCCCTTGTGTTGATAACCATGTACAAGAACGGCACAGTGAGGGGCTCCACTGTCTGGCTCATAAAGAGTGACCTCATAAAGTGAGCTTATAAACCTGAAAGAACTGGGAGAACATGTCACCAAGAGCACCAAAGCATGCTGTGTAGGTTCTGAGGACCTTTTATTCAGGGCATGTGCATCCTCCTGTAATTCATTCAATTATCTGACAACCGCGCAAAAAAAATTTTAGACGTTTTGATGTATTTTAATATTTTTTCAGTTGTTTTTAGGTTCCAGAAGAAGCATGAGTAAAGAATTACAGACAATGTTTAGAAGAGCAAATGGTGACAAGATCATTCCTTTTTGTATCCTAGAGTTAATTCCAGACTGCTATTGTACTTGTTGATGAACCCCTTCTTTCAACAATTTATATATCTACAAAGAGTATCCATTATGTGTGAGAAATTAAACTTTTGATCTTGGTCCTTTGTTCCAGTGCTTTATATATTCCCTTGGTGTCCAAACCCTAGGCATATGTGATCAAGTAGATGAGAAAAAAGACTTTGTGTCCTGTAAGCGGCCAGTGTGGGGATGTGGTATATTTTCAGTTCCATGTATTTCTGAGTATGCTCCTTGCTCTCTTATGAAAGTGTTATTTAGTCCTCAGGGTTGGTGGCTTCATGCCCAGGTGTGTTGCATTTCTGGAGCTAGGAGGCAGGAAAGTATATATTATATGCTCTCAGTCTATAATCTGCTAGAATGAAAGTCACTGTCTTGGCCAGCTATAGATAATACAACACCTTCTTTACATAAAGTATGAACTATCATAGTTCAATATCCTAAATTCAAGAGCAGTTCTGCATTGTAGTCTGTGTCAAACTGTTTACAAACACAAGTTTTTAAACAAAGGAGATAACATCATACGTAAAAATCTCAACATACTTTCCTTTGCCAAATACAAGCATATGAACGTTATCCCAAGCTGTTACCAGCCAAATGTTATTCATCCAGCCAAAATATTTAACTGTAGTGGAGATTGTTTTGGGTCAATTTGTTTATGCAGAGAAGTTCTTCAGTCAGGATATACATAACTTGAATATGTAAAACAATATTCACAACACAAGAGAGGGGTAGGATACACAAGATACGCAAGAGAGAGGTAGGACCTAATGAGCTCTTGGTTTAAATACTAGTGTGTTCACCACTCCTATGTCTTTGCTGATCAGCCAGGCAGCATTTTGGAGAGGAATGGTTGTTACCTGCAACTCCCTGGAAAGGGTCTTTATGGCTCCTAGATGTCTTTCCTCTTCATCAGCACTGATGTGGATGACACAAGGTACAAAACCTTCCGATCTTAGCATTTACTTCCTTAAGCCCTTGACCTACTAATAATTAATAACTCTACTTCAGTCCATAATTGCAGCTAAATTTAGTCATCTTGCATCCTTGGTACACAACAAGGGTTTTGGAGTCAGGATTGGCTAGAGAGAGGGAGGACTGTAGCTGGGTTTGGAGAAAGAAGAGGTGACAGGTTATAGATTGTGGCTAGTTATCCTTTATATTTGTGTATATTTTTTGTACATCATGCAGATGTAATTCTTCAGACCTTACAGCTCACTTCACACCTTCCTCTGTATGTGAAATAGAATAGGGGTGGTTGCTTTAGGATTCTGAAGGTGAAGAAATTTTAGCCTAGGTGATGATCCCTAGCAGAACATTTCTGGCTTTTTGCTCAGAGCATTCATATACATTCAGTAAATTGTTCTGCCACTGTCACCAATTGGAGTAAGAGTGTCACGGAGCAGTACAGGACAATTAAAATTAATGGATTTCCACCAACCAATGACAGCAAAGGACCACTAAAAGTCATCCAGTTCTGCAGACTGCCCTGAGCCCATATTATGCCCATCTTGTGAGCTAGCCTGAAGAGCAGGACTTGGTAGATGAGAAGCTGGACATGGCCCAGGAATGTGCACTCACAGTCCAGAAAGCCAACTGCATCCTGAGCTGCATCAACCTGAGAGTGATCAGCAGGGTGAGGGAAGTGATTCTGCCCCTCTACTCTGCTCTTCTGAGACCCACTTGGAGTGATGCATCCAACTCTGGGACCCCGAACACAAGAAGGACATTGACCTGCTGGAGCAGGTCCAGAGGAGAGCCAGAAAGATGACTGGGGGCTTGGCCCACCTGCCCCTGGTTTTTACAGGACCTTGGACTGTCCTGTAAAAACAGTCTGAGGGAGTTGGGGTTGTTCAGTCTGGAGAAGAAAAGCTTCAGAAAGATCTTATAGCAGCCTTTGAGTACCTAAAAGGAGCTTGCAAGAGGTATTCATACAGCATAATGTTTATTTTAGGTCATGTGTCTCTGTGTGTATTAGTTTTTCACAAGGCCTAGCAAAGAAAGAGTTAGTCTGTTGTTCCTAGGACTCAGCCGGCCAAAGCGTGACATAGAAAAATAATTACTGTTGAGAAAATAGTTTAATGTTTAGGGTGAAGTTCATCTATTTTTGTTTTATGGAATCTGACCCTAAATATTTGTGAAGAATTAGAAAGTCTGTGAAGAATTGCAGTGTACCTCCAACAATAAATATGAAATAGCAGCATCTCAATAGTAAATCTGAAAATATATATTTTTATATGCCTAAGAAAAATATAGCAGATTTTAGAGGCAATGAAAAGATAACATAAAATAGTGTAGTGGCCTTTGGGGATACAGTCTCCTCTGTTATAAGCATATTAAAATAAACTGGTATCTGCTATACATCTTCTCTGACTTCAACAGAAAGGGTAAAACTATTATGTTTCTACAATTCTAATCCCTGTTCATTGTTTTAAACTTTTATTTCTCAATGATTATTTATGTTATAAGTTTTCTAGTTTATTAGACATACAAAAACCAGTTTTCAGTAATAGCCTGGTCTTTTCTACTTTTACAGTCATTACACTGTAGCACTGATTGATTTATGTTACCAATGGCAATGAAGGGGTGTTGCAGCAAACTAGGCTTGAGTTCAATTAGAAAATGTAATTTTAGCTAAGTCTATATCCCAAAGTCAAGTGAAAAAATAAAAGTACTCTCATGTGGATGGACAGGATATTTTGCTACCCAGAAGAAATGTATCATCTCATTAAGAGCTACTTAAGCAGTCTTTAAGAAATGCATTAGAATATTGTTTTACTTCAAGTATTGCTACAGGAGCACAAATAAACAATTGTGTTATTCAGTTTGAGTTTAAAACAAGTCTCTGCTCCTTCGTACATGGAAAATATAGTATCAATTTCTGTAAGTTCTACACTTTATGGTCTATGCAAGGTCAAATGAAATGAGATCCTTTTCAAATTCTAAACACTTAAAAAGTGAGTTTCAAGGACAACACCTAAGACATTGAACAGAGTTTCTGCTTTTGCATGGTTATGTTTATACAGTAAGACAGTATTTTTTACTTCAAAAGAATCAGTTCCTTTCAAACCTAACTTTTTCTTATTTCTTTTTTTGTTAGAATTTCAGTACCTATAAATAGAAGCTCTTGACATTTTGCATCAGTCTCTACCCTTGCTCTTTATATAGAACTCTCATTGATTTAAATTCTGTATATTGAATTAGACCAGGGTGGATAGCTTTTCATTTAAAAAAGATGGTGAAATATTAACCTCTGTGCTCATAGAAGGTCTGTTAAATCTCCTTTAACTACGAAATGCTTTAAATAACATCTCAGGATTAAATTTTATAATTTCGAGGCCATCACAAATTGAGATGCTGTGAATTTATGAAGGAGAGTACAATTAATTCTGAACATCTTTCTTTAAAATTCACTGTTCCAAAAGTTGTGCAAAATTCTGCTTGTTTCTGCAAGGGACATTTGGAGTCATGGTGACATCCTATGTCCATGTAAGAGTATTTCAAATTACAAAAATATTATAATAATCACCGTCTATAGACTCACAAGGAGATATTTGCATTGACTTCCTTCAGAAGCTTTCCTGCATTATTACCTTGGAGAGAAAAAAATTTTCCATGCAGTTTTGTCTATCACAGAAGGGGTCAATGAATTTTTGTCAATCCAAAATCTCTGCTGCTGATCTCTGTTCTAGACTGATTTAAAGATGAGTTGAACTATGAAGTCTTCCTGGGCATTGATGTTCCCTGAGATTTGTCTTAAGAGGAAGGTGACAGTGAAGGAAAAAAAGGACATGGAAATATTCAGATTTTTGAACTGTAATATTGGTCCTTTTTTTTTCCTTCTCTTTTTCATAGTCTATATAAACTGCCTATGATACTGTAGGATTGCTGCAAACAAGATCCTTGAATATCTGAAAGTTCAAGAGGTTGAAATTTTTGACTTGGGAAATGAAGGGTGAGAATGGACAGGGAAAAAACCCATGACATTCCAATAAAATGAGTTAATTGTAGAGAAACAAGAGGGATTAATTTCTCTAATACTCATTACTTCTGCGTATACTAAATCTCAGAAGATATCAAGGCAATATGTTTTATGCCTAAGCTATTTGATATATCCAGATTGAAAACATAATAATTTAATTCCCCTAACATAAGTAAGCTAAGTCCTTACAATGCCTCAGTTGACAAACACCATGTTCATAAATATACAGACACTGTAGAGGATACTTTTTATTACATATAGAACTTCTGATAACAAAGGTATTAAATTGCTCTTCTGTTGATTGAGTGGATACTGGACGTGCCACACGGACGCTACAAGCAGTAAAGAGAATACGTGAGTCAAAATAACTCATACACAGACCACAGAAATTGGCATTTCCATTATGTTTGAGTCTCTGAGTTGTGCAAAAGGCAAAGTGACTTGAATACATCCCTTCTCCATTATGGAAAAAATTACCCAGCTTTAAAACAAAGCATAACATCCTTTTTACTATTTTGCTATTGATTTTCCTCTTTTGTATTTGGCAAGTGGAAAGATATAGCTAGCACCTCTGACAGCATTGTCTTGAAAGGAGTGCATGTGGTTTTAAATGAAACATTTTTCTCTAGTAAAAAAAGGAGCTGTTGTGAATACGTTTGAGGGTTAATGCACAGTACTGCTTCTGAATAGATATTTAATGTCCCAAGCCCTGGTTTTAAAGCTTTGAATGGCTACAAAATGCTGAAGACCTCTTCTGCCTTAGAAACCTGTTCTTTAGGAAAAGCTCAGTTTTTAGAAACTCTGTTCTTTAGCTACAAACCAAACTGTGTTTTCCCTAAGGGAGTTATCCAGAATTTTAAAGGGAGCAAGTCAAAATACTTTGAACCAGATATCCAGAAAATGAGGGCCTAAACATGGTGTATCTGTGTTTCCTTTTAACAGGTTTGTGTTTTTTTAACTAAAAAATGTTTACAAGTTTCTGTATTAGTTCTTTGTTTGAATTGTTGTTTTTTTTAACATTGTGTTGAGAGCTTAGCATCTTCTAAAATTCCCTTCTTCAGATATTTCTGTAAAGCATTCATTCCTTGTTACAAGAAAACCAAAGTAATAGAATTTTGTATCAAAATACTAGCTGGGATTAGTGTTGCAAGGAGGAAATCTAACAAGTATATTGTTTGGTAGAGACATGCCTTTATTAATTGCACATGTTCAGTTTGATACGTTTTTAAAGAAGAGTTTTGCAATCAAAAGTGTGGTGGTAAAAGGTCTTATAAAACGAACGCCTTAGGTAGGTAGAATTTTTTCTGTTATTCCTGTGAACAGAAATTGTGCAAAAAAGAATAAACAAGAAATTAATAAAGGTCCTTATTAAAATAATTTAACTTTATCCTCAAAGTGATTTAAAAATTCATAGCAGATAATTAGTCTCTAATTCCTTGTGTTTACAGTTTAAGAGATCAGGAACTTTGGTTACTCCATTATTTCCTCTGCATTATGGTTAAACCATTATAAAGATAAAGAGTCAGAATAAAATTTGGGGTTTGTATTGGTGGAAAAGGAAGGATGTGCTATATCTTTCTATGCAGGGAGACAGGATGTCAAGATATCATTTAATTTAGAAAAGTAGGAAATATTGATCCCTAGTACATAATGCTTGAATTCATAAACTTTCATGGTTCATCATTTTATCCAAGCTTTTGCTTCAGGATTAAGCTAGATTTGCTCCATTTTGATAAGAGAGTATAGACTGACACCTGACTACCTACTATCTGATGTATGAATATATGTTTTTAGGAAACAGTTGAACCTGTCTTGAGCATGGGCATATGAAATATTGGGCAAACAAAGCAAAACAATCCAGCATTTTAGGGTCCATCTCTTAAAAGTGTATTACAAAGCTGTTTTCTTCACTGCTGAAGGAAAGTAATTTAGTCCAGTATGTAGTTTGTATATTTATACTTCAATTTATTATAATTTCTTGAATGCTTGCTTTTGCCTTGGGAAAGAAACATAAATTCTTTAGTTTAATCAAAGGCTTATCAAGAAATTCAGAAGAGATTGCATGTGATTGGAATTAAATCTGTGTTGTTAAAGGGCAGATATAAATATTAATTCAATATTATTTTTAATTTAGCTAAGCTGGTAATAAGAATTTTCTTTAAAGAGAAATAAACTTTTTAAACCCCTACAAATACAAATATGCAGACAAGTGATTATGGAATTATAGACTGCAAAGGAGTTGTTATGTTGGATCTGACTGAGTGAAACAACACCATTTACTCAACATTTTTAGCAGAATCAAAAGCTGGGGAGAAATCCTGACATTTTTTCTTAAGCAAAGGTTTCCTTGCAGTCAGTAATGGAATACTTTGAAAAGGAACAGTTAGGTCCAAGTAGCTGGAAAGAGCACACTGAAAAATAAATAAAATATGGGAATTAATAAATTAATGCAATTAGCACCTGCAAAAAAGTATCAGAACATTGTATGATATAGACACAATTTTTCATCAATTTTAGCTTACCTTATTAGCAATTCCTAGATTTTCTGACATTTCTCATTTAAAAAATGGGTTTAAAATATTTATAGCTTATAGTATTTTTTTGTATAGTTTTGTAATATTGGTCAGTCTAGAATTTAGCCCTTATTTTGAATTACTTTTTTCAACAGTTTCAGTTCAGCCTTTTGAAAAGGATTGTTGAAGAAAAAACTTGTTCAGCTCCATTAAAACAAAGAAACTGTCATAGATTACTAAGTTTAAGGAGATGTGTTCAAGGATAATAATTTGAAAAACTCATTTGACTTCATATTTTTAGGTGTAGATTTGCTACTGGAAGCAATTCTGACAGAAGTGCAGAGAGGTCATAGGTAGATAACCTGAAGTTTGTGGACAAGGAGCTGGACTGATGAAACAGGAGGATGAAGAAGAATATGAGCAAGAGAAGTTCTGGGAGGAAGAAGGATAACAAACAGAAAGAAATTTCAGAAAAAAAAGGAAGAGACTGGGATGCTTTCCCAATTGAGAGATTAGCACTGGTGGGTAGTGAGCCTTGCTTTGTATTTTGAAGGCTTTAGGAGTAGGTTAGATAGACAGGAAGAATGGTAGTGAGACAAAAAACAGGGAGGCTGCAAGTTCAGAGTAGAACACAAAGAACTGTAAACCTTTTTCATAATACGTGGCCACAAGGATAGAAGTTTAAGGTTGCACGTGCAGTTTTAATTCTATATATGTACCTAATTTTTTTCTTGTTTTTTGAGGGTAGGGGAGTATGCCTAAAAGAAATATAGACGTTTAAAGCAAACTGGAAGAAGAAAATTGTTTTCCATTGCATGGTGTCATACAGATGCCCACTTTGTCAATCAGCTAGATTTAAAATTATGGATTCATGTCATGGGGTACTGCTTTTCTAGAAATAATTTCATGAATGACAATAGTTAATTGCCATTTACTCATGATAGAATCACTTTTCTGCCAGAATTTGGAAAGCAAGTGTGGATTTAAGGAGCAGTAAGTTATCCTCTGTATTTTCAAGGCAATGTTTCTCTGAGATTTTTTATCTGGAAAGACCATGTGGTATTTATTTGGATGGTTTTCTTTCTGTATTTCTCTTTTATTTCCTTTTTTGAGGTTGGGAAATTTATAGTAGCACAAACATTCTATCTAGCCTTTTTTACTGAGATAACTGTTGCTATGAATACAGGTATTAAAAGAAGAAGCAATCTAAAAACATAGGGAAGACCTAATACTGCAGTACTCTTAATTGGCATACATAAATTTGTTAGATAATTTTATCTTAGTAAGTGACAGTCCTGTGGATATGAGAAAACAAAGAAATTCAAGAAGCGTTTAGAAATATATGGCAGGCTTCAGGAATGTCATGAGGAAAAAGTATAATGTTGTGTGAATATTTTTAGAAGATTAACAAGATTCTCTATGCGTGATTATTTTCTAAAGTTTAGATAGTTTCAACAATATAAGTGAATTTTAATGTCCGTAATATTGTCAATCTTAACTGTCATTTGTGAAAAAATAATTGTAATACTTATTCCTTCCACCATTCAGTCTGTAGAGGTGAGGGACTCTTGGCATAGTTTGAGCTGAGTATCCTTTCATTGCTGTGTGAATATCCTTTCAAATACTGTATATTAAATACCATAACTCTGTTTTATCTGGAGTGTTTGAGCTCTCTTGCATAAACAATTCTATTTGTGTTATAACTCCTGTTATAATCATATTTGAAAACTGAATCACGTTTGAATGATACCTCACAGCCCAGAACTTTCTCTGAATAATAGTTGAAAAATAAGTGTAATAATGATACTCATCTGAATATAGTTTTTTCTTCATTGTAATATGCTACACTTTGATTATGAAGGGCTGAGGTTATGAGACAAACATTATTTTATTGGATCTGCTTTTATCTTTTTGAAGCTAAGGTGGTCTTGCTATCAGGCTTTAGGTTGATTTGGTGTACTGTTCTCACTAGCTACTGTGTCAGGATTAATAAAATATGAGTAAAATAAAATGTGTTTCAGAATGAAATCGGGATTGCCAAAAATGCAACAAGAGAACTGCTGATATGGAAGAAATGCTTAGTTAATTCGTTTTATTATATAAATAAGTTATACTTTCTGAGAGAAATTTAGCAATGTTCACTGCTGTAGTTGCATGATACTGCAAATTATTAGCATATTTTGAGAAGAAGCATTCTCTCCCTTCACTGTTATAAATATTTATGATTTATTTTCTGATTTGTTTTAGAATAGATTTTTATGAAACATATTTGGGTATAACTAAATGTATTGCATCCAAGTTACGACCAAGGTTGGGGTACCAGACCCAAACAAGCAGATATATATATATATATAAAATGAAAATAGGTAAAACTTACTGTACCTGTGTATCAATTCAGGACATTGGAGTGATCAATTCTCTATACGTGATTCTGAGGTAAGGTTCCTTTGTAACTAGATGGGGTTTTTTTAGCTTTATGCAATCTAAAGACATTTCTGTTTAGGCTGTCATTCACGAGCAGCTGCACTAGTTTGCTACACAGTTCTGTACATGGATTAGTTATACCTTAAATAGTCTTTCTTTGCTCTTCTCAGTAACTCATCTTTTATAATTTGCACTGATGCCATTAGACATTCTGCTTTCAAGGTTTCTCCTATCTTGTGTTGCTATTTTGTATCCTTTGATATAGTTTGTGTTTTTTTTTCTTCAGAAGCTTGTTAGATGTGGCTTCCTGATAGCATTATATTTATTATTACTGTGCCATTATGATAGTTCCTTATTATTCTATGGTTAATCTAGGGTCATTCAGTCTGCAAATCTAATAGGGTCATTAAGAGATTTCTCATAGATGGAGAGACAGTATATTCATAACTACTTGTTACTAATATCTATTTGTTATCACATTATCTCTAGTCTTTTACCAAAATTGTGTTGTTTCAGTGATAGAGTGATACAGTTCTTATGTTGGTGGGTGCTGCTATTCTACAAGAAGTAGCTGATATCTTGTTTAGACTTTCATAATGGTTTTCATGCTGTGTCATAAGTGAGGAACACTTAGAGAATCCTACAATCATAAAATACCAAGTCCACCTCTAAAACACATCCCTGAGCACCATATCTAGTTGTCTTTTAAATACCTTCAGGGATGGTGACTCAACTGCTTCCCTGGGCAGCTTGTTCCAGTGCTTCACAACCTTTTGGTGAAGCATTTTTTCCTAATACCCAATTTAAACCTTGCCTGATGTAACTTGGGGCCATCTCCTTCTATTGCTTATTACTTGAGAAAAGAGACCAATCCCCACCTTGCTTTCAGGTAGTTGTAGAGAGCAATAAGGTTTTCCCTGATTCTCCTTTTTTCCAGGCTAAATAACCCCAACTCCCCCTGCTGTTCTGCACAGGACTTGTGTTCCAGATCCTTCCCCAGCTCCATTGCCCTCCTCTGGACACACTCCAGCACCTCAATATCTTTCTTGTAGGAAGGAGTCCAAAACTGAATACAGTATTCAAACTGCAAATGAAGGCAAAATAGTTCAGAGAGCTAAATTATTAAAACAGTGTTCAGGGAATATGTAACAAATGAAAAGTCCTTGGGATTGTTATGGATCCAAACTCCCAAAGAAGTTTGCCAGTGACCTAAATGAAGTAGAAAAAACGCATATTAAGCTTGCAATGCAGTGTGCTACTGCAAATACCTTGAAATGTATGACTAGAATTTGATAAAATTTTGTTAAACTGAAGAGATATTTTAAACAAATACAAAGAACTGTAGTAGGATCATATATACAAAAAAAAAAACAAGTGTGCAAACTTACTTTGAAAGAATTGAAGAAAGCAAATACAATTTGATGTCCCCTAACAAAGGTTTGTAAGATAGTCTTTTTAAATTACTGTGAAATCTCTGATATTAGTGTGAATGTACATTCTGGTATGAACCTGAATAGGAACTTCCTCAATTACCTGGGCTGCTGGACCACAGTGATGACTGAAAAACTTTACAGCAGTCAATTTTGCTGTCAACTCATAGTATCTTAGGGATTTTGAGAGTAAAGGACAGATTTTATCAAGGAATAGTTTGTTGCATATTTTATACTATAAAGATTTGATGAAATTGTGAAATTGCAGTAACATAGAGCTGAGACCAGCCCTTTGGAGTGGAACAGTGCAGAAAACCTTTAGGTCGTTTGGACAGCGAGTATTGGAGAACAGTGCATCTTTACTAAATTTAACAGAACCTTGTTTGAATAGATATGTGTGAAAGCTAAATTCTAATTACCTAGAATTAGAATAGTTTGTGATCTTGTGAAATTGCCCATTTGCAAGGAGACAGCAGAAGTCTTCAAGCAGATAGCTTTTTTGAAGAGGGTGGTGACACTTCATGTAATTGTTTAGCTGTTTGCCCCTAGGGCTAGGAATGTGGGCACTCGGCAAAAATATATAGCAATGTACAAGAACTGGAGAACCACTTAAAAACGAAGGGAGAAGGGATTTAGTCACTAAATGGATCTCTTTTTCCCTCTCTATGTTTCAGTGATGTAACTGGTACCTCAGAAGACATTCAACCAGTGGTCTGAAGTAGGGTAGCTCTGAAGTATTAGATGAATATTGGCTCTAGCCAACTTGGAAATGTCCCAGAACACTTTCAGTCTGGCCTACTGTTCTGGCTTCAGGAGTGTTTTATTTGCATAGTTTTGGTGCACATTACAAAGACAACAACAGTCCAACTTTCCTGTATCACAGAAAACTGTGTACATAGATTACTTTTCAGTAAAGGGTTCATATTCAGACTGTATTTTTATCGTTTCTAAACAATATAATTCTTCTATTTTAGCATATAAATTACTGAACTGAGGAGAAGAATTTAAGACAGAGAGACTGATATAGTGCATGCTGCCAGCACATCTGGAAGACAGTTATTCTCTAATTACCCAAGAGACAGAAGAGAAAACTGGCAGCTTTGCTGCTGTTATAAATCCCATCACTTCTAAAGGAGTTAATGGCTGCCCAGCTAATCAGTCTTTGTTATCTTGTAACATTCAGAAAGAAAATAAAGGCCATAAAAATAAAAAGCAAAGAAAACTTACTCATCTGTTACATTAAAATGTGTGGGTTTGTCTTTCCAATGCAATCCCAACATATCTGTCTTACAGTGTTTAATTTGGTTTTAAAATGTGCAAGCATTTAGTTATTTGGATGAAAATTGGTTCTGTAGATGGGATGGCTCTTGTAGTTACCATCTTTCATCTCATCTTTTGAGCTATGTGCCTGACCTATGCTTAAAATGGCTCTGTCAATTTTACCACCAGCTGCAAAATAGGTTTGCCAGTAACAAGCTTGGTTTTTTTATTCTAAATTTGACTGTAAAAGAAAAGCGAACATCACACATGAAACCCCAGAGTACTTGTCTCCCTTTTCTTTGAAGGCAAGAGCCACAAATTACTTACCTGTCAGTAAAACTAAATGAAAAAAATCAAATCTATTAGTGTGCAGTACTCTCACCAGAACAGATAAGCTGAAAGATATATTTGCTTAATGACATAAATAACAGCTCAATTTGGAAAGGATCCTGAATATCATTGGGGACATTTTAACACTGGCAAAGTGTTGCAAAAATTCACTAATAGAGTAAGGAGACAACTTCATATTCCACAAGAAAATTTTACTTATATCACTTTCTCAGTCATAGAGTGCTTAGGAAATAAAAAATGTATGGTACTTGCTGCACATTCTTCTCTTACTGATGGATGGAGTGAAAAATTATGTTAGATGGAGATGATCAGTGGGATTCCCTTCTCAGGTTGATAAAACTGAGTTATGTCTCACTAGGTCTGAGACACATTATATTATCCCATACTTCATAAAAAATCCACTAATTCTTCTCTTCACTGTCCACTGAATAGCTTTCTTAAGGGGTCCCTATGTCCAGAACAGTAGTGGGTCACAGTAAAGGTCTAATTATCTCTGAATTTTTTTATGTATGGAAAAGATCTAAGTAGATATAGTCACATATCCAGAGTTTAAGAAGCAACTGGTTATCTGTTGGTAAACTTCAGTGCCATACCATTATCTGCAAATTCATTTTCCTTGAAGTTTAGGATTTTGAAGACTCAGCTCCAAACACATGCATTCAATATTGTAATGTTTTATTATGTATAGAATCCCCTCTGAATTTTACATTCTCAGAGTTCATGGGTGAGTGCAGACCTGTGCTGAAGCATTGCCAGTCATTTGCTGTAGTTCTTATATTGGGATATTGGTTTTTTTTCCCAAACGTATTTTAGCTGGCATATAGGTATTCACCTGACTTAAGGTGACAGCTATACCTGGCTTGGGCTAAGAATCCCCATCCCCAAAGCAAGATACTTCTCAGTACTAGATTGTCTCTGCTCAGATACAGAAATGACTGCTTCCTTCTGAATCGCCTTGCTGCTCTGTCCTGGTGTCTTCATGGAAAGGTGGGACTGTCAGAGCACAGTGGAACAAAGCAGCATGGCTGGGACCACAACAGATCTGCAAGTGCATCTGAGGTTTGTCTCCATGGTTCGCTCCTCATAGGAGTGGGATGTGAGTAATAGCCTCATGCTGCTCTGAGTCATAGCGGGAAACTTCATCAAAACAGAAAACTGCCAGGGTGTTTTCTACTGTGTACCTTGTCATCCCACTTTGTTACTGTCTCGTGGGAAAGCTGGCCTGTGAATAGATGCTTTTTGCTTGCACCTTAAGTGGTAGGAAGCAGCTCTATAAGACTCTTCAAAATAGCTGTTTTTCAGTTGATCATAAACATAAAATCAGTTGATACTACCCATCCCCACTCAAAAATATCTAGACAAAATAGTTCAATTGTATTTCTCTCTGCTTTGCTGTCACAGGATACTTTTTTGTTGAATTGTTTCAGGGAACCACATGGGGAGATTTGTCAAACTGCCATTTAGTGAGTGTGTCTAGACTGTCTGAATGTTCTGCGTTCCATTTTGCAGCATTTTTGAAGTCTCCAAATCAAGATTTTTTAACAAGTATTATTTATGGCAAACACATGACAAAAAGAAAGGCTTATGTTGTTTGAGTTGGTAGTAGAAAGCAACTTGAGAGGAAAACAAAGGAACTAACATTTCTTTTTTGTCTCATGCTTAGATCAGGGACTAGCTAGGTAATTACTTGACGTCTCAATCCATGCTAAACACTCTCAATGCCAAAAAGAATTAGGGATTTGTCTTTGGGTTGCATTAATTGACTTAGTTCAAGAATGATTTTCCCAGATCTGTCCATCTTGAAAATTTGGAAGTCTCCACTCACGTCCTACCTTACTAATCTGGGATATTATAACCATTGAATTCTTAATAGTTTACTTTAAATACTTTCAAGAAGGAGAAATTAAAAGAGTTGCAATTATTTTTACTTTTCCTTAACCCACGTGGTGTTCCTGTAAGGGTTTCACATGGCAGACAGTACACAGAAAAAATACTGAAAAAAAATAGATAATTTTTACATATAAATTGGAATATCCTTGAGAATTTCAGTTTCTCTCTCTGTCCTATTTCTTCTGGTATGGTCATTAAAACCAACATATCATGACACTATCCCTGTTTTCCTCAATTATATGCTGGTCACAAAATCAGAGGCCACTCTGATCACAGGAAGAGATATCTATGAACTTTACAAAGTTCCTGCTTGTGCATCTGAATCATGTCCTTTCTGCATTTTTTACAGGTTTCTAAAAGAACCATTTCTTTATAGTGTCTTGCTTTTGAGCTTTTTGTTTTGTGGCTTAGTATTATGCAAATACACTCTGAACTATTTTCACACATTTTTTCCAAAAAAAAAAATTAATAGTCCATTTCAGCAGTAGTAAGTAGTTTCTTTTAGATGTTCATCCCCATACATATTTTTGAACTCTAATACAGCAGAACAGACATATTTGCTAGTAAGACTCCTGTATTCTCTGGCACTATAAAATAGCCTTCAGTGCTATGCAAAAGGAAGGGAGATGACTGGGAGGAAACTGATAGGGTTGGTAATTAAATGACTGTGCAGAATTCTGTGGTTGTGGATTGATGATAGAAATGGGTCAGTGACTTGTTGATTTTGGTGAGATTTTGGTCTCTGATTTTGTCCTTTCCCTGTGTTTTCCTCCTCAGAAAGCAGTAGAACAGCCATTTAGTTTTGCCACCTGAGAGATGGCTGAGGGAACTGATCCTGCTTTAGCAATACATAGATAATAAATAAGTACCGTAGCCTTCCACTTCCTCTTACCAGCCAAAATAATTTATTATAAGGCTTTAAATCTGGTTCCACAAACAAATATTCTTATATTCTGGCACCAGCTGTGCACTGAGGTAGAGGGCACAAATAAATGATTGGAGACAGGAGCACCTAAAACTAGTTTTGTTGCCAAGGGCATCTTAACATGAAAACACAATCTTAGAATAATATTAGGAACAGAAATATTTATCCTCTCTGTGGGGAGCTGGATCTGTTTTCTCTTGTGTTTGGTTAATGTAAATTAAAAATAGAAAAATGTAAGAAACCATCAATGATTGTCTGCATTTGCCACTAATGAGAGAGAAAAGAAAACATAATTTCATCACAATTCTTGCAGGTTGGAGGCTTGAATCCTGAAGTTTTTTTTTTTCTCAGTCTCTATGTTTATTAGGGCTTTTCGTTTGAATATTAAAGATGTTAACAACTGAAATAACTATTTACTTTGTTAAGGCTTCTGTGCTTTACACTCATTCCAAGGTGACCACTGGTCATGTAAGAACTGTGGAGCAAGAGCAAGTGAACATAACTTCTTGGAAGTAAATTTCCTTTCTATAAGAAGGTCACAGCATCCAATTTTTGTGACACGAAGAATTACATATTTTTGGCACCTGCTGTGACAGTAGAGTAAAACATTTTATCAGGTATAATCTCTAGGAATCACAATATTATCAAATCTGATCAGATTCTCAAAGAAAAAAAAAGTACTGATGTGGTTTTTACAGATAGTTTGCTTATAGAAGATTTGCTTCTAGCCAGCATAGATGCTTTAAGGATTCAATATATTTTCCTCAGAGATACCATTTTAATCCACAGATGTTTATACTCAGGCTACATGAAAGGAGCATTATTGACCAGTCAAAGGAATCAAATCATTTCTTCTTTCTTCATATATTCCACAAGGAAAGGAAAGAACGTCCAATGAAATGCTAGGTCATGCTTTGTGGAAATGCTTCTCTGTCTTGCTGTCTTTCACCTCAGGAAGGCTTCAAAAGAGGCAGAGAGTGAATAACACTCAGTACTTGAAATGAAACTGAAGTTTCTCATCCACATTGTGAGAGTGAGTCCTCATTCAGAATTCATCCTTTCTGGCTTTATTTCTGGATTCATGAGCCCTTAGTATTACCTCTGGTTTCCAGCATGACACTTGTGAAGGCTAACTATGATCTCTTTTATTCATATGATCCAACAGTTGCTTGTAGGAAGATGTTGGTGACATTTCAGTGTAGGCATTAGCATACGAGATTAATAGAAGAAGCTTCAGTGGTTTCTTTTGGCTCAGATTTCCTGCTCAAAATTTCGTATGCGAGCACAATTAGATTCCAGACTCAAAATCCTTAAGGAGTCAATGAAGACATTTAAAATTAATATAATGTATTGATGTATTGGAAGTGGCTGAATAAAGACCAGAAATGGCAAAGGAAATGGATACTGGTTTCTTTATCCCAAAATGTGCTTTCTGTAATGGCCATACTGTCTCCAACTCAAGTGTCCAGTGAAATTGGTAAGGGACAGCTATATTATTAGCAGTAAAACATTGGAGCAAATTCAGAGTGATACTTCTTTACTCAGAATCTGATATTCAGTGTTTTCCGATCTAAAGAATTAATTAGTAGCATCATAAGTGCTACTCCCTTGTAAGGATTTCCCCCTTGAGTTTGTCTACATTTATCTGTGGTACTTATTACTAGAGCCGTAAGTTCCACAAAACCATTTTTAAGGATAGGAAGAGTACTTCCTTTATTATTTTATTTACTGAAAAAAAGTTTCCTCTCATGCTGCTAATTTTTTGCATCATGAAACAGTGAGCACTTACTCCCTGTCCGTCTTTGCTGTGGCAGTCATGATTTTATGTGCTTGCACAACCTCCTCAGGCATGCCTTTTCCAGACTGAGGTATTTCCATGGTTTTAGTCTATCCCATTACAGAATCTGTTATATACTTTTGGTATCTATTCTTTCCCTTCTCCATACATTTCTACTGTACCCTGTCTCTTGTGAGAAGCAGTAACCCTGGTTTTCCAAAAGCTATGTTGACATTTCACAATTTTACAATAGTTATTCCTTTCTTTTTCACTCTGGTTTTTGTTTTCTACTAGTTTGAGTGGTATTGCAACCAGGCTTACTGCTCTGTATTTCCACATTCTCTATCAAGTCTTTTGGAAGCACAATTTTTTGTCACATTTCCTACTTATTGCACTAGTAATCGGGCCAGTTTAAAGGCTAATTCATTCACTTTACTTAATCTTTGGAATTTGCATTTGAGTTGTTCAGTACTTGTATAACTGCTGTTGTGTTGTAGTAATCTTTTATTAATCATTTTATTGATTATTTTCCAAAGCCTCTTTTACTAATGCTTTCACTGAGACAGCTACTTATTTGATGCCAAGGAAAACCCAAACAAAACCAAAACAGTGGTTTGGATGTCACTCAAGCTCCTTGGTAGATTGATGCAAAGAATTAATTTAATTGCTTGTTTTATTTTTTCTCTTACAGGCTTATGTGCTTTAAACATTTCTTTTACATGCTGATAATCTTTTGACCCTGCAGGCCCCCTGGCACTGGATATTCTTAGTTTTCAAGATTTTTATGTCTCAAAATGTTCTTTGGCCTGACTTTAAATTTTACATTTAACATGTTAAAATTTATGCTCACCTATTTTCTTTAGCTGGATACAGCTTTCACTTTTTAAAGAATGCTAAAGAATGCGTTGTAAAAATTATTTCTGCCAGTTTCTGATTGTTAAAAATCCAGCTTTCTTTTGGTCCTTCATGTGTCATACATATTCAAACTTATGTTTTATGGTAGTGTTTATTAAAATTTAAATCATGCTTTAAAAGACTTTAAACAGCTCTATTTAATTTCAGTTTACTAATTTAAATACTTAGATATGTAACTGATCTCTGAAGCGAATGCTATTGCATTAATGTTTTAATTTATTAACCTCAATTATCTTGTTTCTTCATTGAAACACCATAGTATCACCTCCTATGTAGTTTTTTTATTTCTATACTAGAATGTATTCAACTAATTATTTTTAACGTAATTTCCAAGTTGCCTAACATGCCAGTGTCCTCATTTGTAAGCTTAATTAATTTGAATTATTTTTTAATGCCTGGCTGCTGTCTCTACTATGTATCTTTTCTTAATGCCTATCACTTGAGAGGTGTCATGTTGAAAGCCTGTGTTTCCTTAAAAAAAAAAAAAAGTCAGTTTTTTTTTTTACCAAGAAGAGAGATTGCCTGTGATAGGTGAATGTGCATCTTTTCCTCTTTCCACTGAGACATTGAAAACCCATCAGAGGTCATTGCTCAAGTACCGCCTTTTCAGATAACTTGTGATACTGTTTGCTCACAGAAGGAGTTCCAGTTCCTTAAAATCCAAACAGATTCACTATCCTTCTCAGTCTGTTTTTTTGCTTTTTACTGTACACCTAGATCCCACATCTGTGTTTCTACTTTTATTTCTATTACCATTAATGCACCCTTAAAAGAAATACAAATTCCTGCTCATAGGAAATGCAGATTGGATACATGAAGATTTCCTGACCTGGACACACCAAGATCTAAGGGAGAAACCTAGTTCCTGATTTTATTCTGGCTTTTATATATCATCCAATTAATTACCTCAATATCATTAAGCTAAAACTACAACAAACAGGAGTTTTGGGAAGATGTGAGACTAATTTGGAGCAAGGTATAATTCCACAGGAATGAATTCCTCTCTTCAGATGTGGACGCAGGTAGAGTAAGGAATCTTTGAAAAAGAAAGGTATATAAACACTAATGAAATAACTTAGCACTAAATAAGCATGCAAATACATGCTTAGTTTCTGGATTGTTTCAAAGACTGCCAGAGGAATCTGACACATTTTTGGCATTTAATCTTCCTCCTTTGTATCCTATGAAAATTAGAAAGATTTTCTGGCCAAGCCAAGCCAAGGCAAGTTTTCTCCTCCACTGGTGCTGTGCTTTTTGTGTCTCATAAACAGCCAAAACTTGCAACATTTGTCTAAGAAACAAATTGTTATGTAGACAGTAACAGGTTACCTGTACAGTATCTTGACTTGTTTGCTAAAAATAGTCCTAATTGCAGTGAATTTTGTTATGTGAATATATATTAATTTATCTTACTGGACAATTTCAGCAAACTCATCAAAAGGTAACATTTTGCCTTCATTAGTTGAGAGAAACTATACATAGCATCTCTTATATTTTGGAACAGTTGTGATTTTTTTTTTCTCTTTTTTTTTTTTTTTTTTAACAAGAGTTTTGTCATTTCTAATCACTTCGTTGTTGGGTTTTTTTGTTTGTTGTAGATAGTCACTGTTTTGTTTATGAACTCAGTGGTGACATTCTCAGCCTGGAAGAAACAAATAGCAAAATGTCAACTTCCTTGCATGGACATTCCCTCATAATATATGTGTTGCATATGAAAACCTCCTTTTTGAAAAGTCTTGAAATTTCGAATTTGCATGAATCAACACAATGTTTTGATTTCCAGATGACGAAAGACACATTATAAAAGATGGAAAGTGTAATTTCTGCTGGAATTTGTTTTCACTGTGGATATTTTCTAAGAGTAATTGTTGGCAATTTGTATTTTAAGAAGAGGCACAGGTTTTTTTCCCTGTAATTTTCTCCAGAACTTTAAAGTAGTCACATTTCTAGTCACAACTTCTAAGTATCAACACCATTATTGTTCAAATAATCTACATCAGTTATAATATTTTATATATAGAGAGAGAGAGAGAGAGTTATATTTCTTCACTTTAGATGTGAAGTTAAGCAAATATCCATGAAAATTAGTAAGGTGATCCCATAAACAGAAAAAAAGAAAAAAAGGAAAAAAAAAACCAAAAAGAAAAAAAAGCTTTTTATCTTACTGTTTTCTGATCTGGTTTTTATCACCTTTGTGTCACTGGAAAGACTTTTAAACCATCTATAGGATTCTCTTTCAGGTTATTTTTTATATAACCGGTGTATGAAAACCAACTTTGTCCATGAAATACAGTAACAGTAATGAGGTAGTGTTTTATTGTTTTGTCATGAGCTGTCAGCTCACAACTGTTTTATTCTATGTGTCATTACCGATGTTTTTCAGGTTGATATTATTAATGGAAATTTGTGACTGGTCACTCATGCTTCTCCTTAACTTTAGCTGTTAGTAATGAAAACTTTCTCAATCAATTCACAAGCTGCAGTTTTGCTGATGCTGCTGATTTAGTGCTATGAATTTCTGCCAACGCTAAGCTTGTGAAGCCCTAAGCTAATTGACTTTCCAATTTCACAACTGAAGTAATATTGTGCCAAATTTCTTGGAACGTTATTTTATAGAAGTTTGTGCACGAAATTGACCCACATGAGTTGTTTGCCATCTGTTAAAACCAGAGCAAACAAACCACAAACCAGAAGTAAAAGAACTTTACAATATCCTTCATACAGGAGTTGACAAGTTGGCGTGCAAGAACACCATAGAAGCTTACATTCAGAATCACGTTTTTAATGACACTGTTTTCTAACAAAGAAAGAAGGATCTGTAGTAATGGTTATAGAATAATATATGCTATTGTATTCTTCCTGCTGCACACCTTTTCTTGTCTCACCAAATCAAATGTACCCTGGGGTTTTGTTTCATGGAAGACGGTCAACACATCCACAGTGAATACAGTGGGTGTAGCAAAGTTTTACAAACAGTATTTCCAGCTGGAATAAAAAGAGAGAATGTAGAGATGTAATATCTTATCTGTCAGAAACATAAATTACAATTTTGGCTTTTTTTGGTTTTTTTTTTATTTTAAGTGTTATAGTCTGCTGAAGAAGAGTTTGCCACACAGGCAGGCTTACAGTTTTAATGTGCATAGCAACATCTGCAATACAGTAATAATTAACAGCAAAAAAGAGCTTCAGATTATTTGCTTTGTTTTCCTGTAAAAATATCCTGTTAATTCATTTTTACATTGTCCTTTTTTCTTTGACATTTCTATTATATTTTCAAGAAGCACTTAACACTCTTTTTCTTCTTCTGATTTACAAAGAGATTTTCAAATGTGCCTTGCATCAGATTGTAGCAATTCAGCATATTTGTATATATTTGAGTTTGTGAATTAAGGTAAAAACCTCTACTGTAGCATGTTTTAAAAGGCTAGGTGGGGAATTATTCTAAACAACAGAAAAGTAGCACTTCACCTCTGGCTTCTGCAGTGAAATGCCAAATTTTATGGTTAGTTTCACTGGCTTTCCCTTGAGGGGCTTAGATTGCTCAGACTGGGTTCCAAAATATGCTGACTGAGCAGTGGCCATAAGGACTCAAAATAGAAAATTGTAGCATAAGAATAGTCCTTCTTTGTCAATTGAAGGGGTATTCAGAAACATAGCTTAACAATTTCTAGTTGGAAAAAGCATTAAAATCATTTCAAAACAAAAATCAGCCTTTTCTTTTTTTAAAAAAGTCTATTGCTAGGTTTTCTATTGCAGTATCCCGAAGAAAACATTTCTTTGAAGATCCAGTCATGGATCTCCTGTATCATAGGTGTGCCGACATCTACACAGTCAAATATAAGGATAGGAAGGAATTCCTATCCTAAGTTCCTATGTTTTGCACTTGCTTAACTGTAAGCATGAAAAAAGTGTAGTTCTGTCCGTAGAGTTGTTACTTTGTGGAAACTGGAATGGGCCTTGAGGGTTTGCCTTGACCATGTCCAGTTTCTCTGTAGGATCAGGCATTCCAAGGAATGCCCTGATGTTTCTCTAACTTGTTTAAAAACAGGATTTTAGTCACTCTATTTTAGTACTTTATGAACAGTTTATTTCTTTTAGCACTGGGAGACATACAGGATTTTTTAGGTCACAGGTGTGAACGTATGCATTTGTTGCATTCAAGTTTTTCTGTTGGAAACTAAGTACACACTTGGATCTGCTTTTAATAATATTTTTTTTAAAGATGATATGTTTTTGTTCACTTATTTTGATGTTGCTGATGGCGTTTTCTTTTTTTTTGTTATGGTGTGATGTTACCTTTTGTTTGCTATGCCTTCCAGCTTATTTTTAAAAGATATATGAATAGATTTGTAAGATGAGGCAGTGTTAAGAATGATACTTTATTTTTTGGTGTCAGAAGAATTTCTAAACAAAGCCGTTTACTTACTGGAAAGTGGTAAAGGGTTATCACAGACTTTTGGTTGAGAATGCACAGTATTCACAGTGGTATTTTTCAGCAACTTTAAAAAGCAGGCTAGTCAGCAGAGAAATATACTTCTGCATGTTTGTATTTTCTCCTTTCGATGTCATTGCCTCCAGTCTTGTCAAATTCTGCAAAAGGTAAGATTTAGTACAAGAAGGCATTTGAAGAAAAAATAAATGACTGCAGAAAATGCAATGTTGTTTCTTTTGAATTGTCATTGACAGAAAACTCAGCCACCATTTTTGTCAGAAGTTGTGCTACAAATCTTGACTAAATACAAAGCCTGAAATTTTTGTTTTGTTTTTATGTCCCTTCAAGACTTTTGCCAAGAGCAGAGAAGCAACTGCTTGGGACTGACCCAGTTTATAAACAGAAGGTGTGTCATGGGTCATAAGAATAAAAACTGTACTTAGTTATTTTTTTCTCCATCGGTGCCCATAAGCTGATATGCAGTGAGCAGTAAAAGCAAAACAAATTTATGTTTTTCACAACTGGTGTCTCAACTTCCAGTGGTTTCTCACTCATGGGCTTTCCATCCTTTCTCTGCTTGGTGATTCTTAACAGATCCCTCCTTCAGTGCCTGTTCAGCCTTTCCTTGAATTCACTACTGTATTTACATCTGCAATATTCTTTGCAAAAAATACATCCATGACTTCCTACCCACTGCCAAACAAACCACCTCTTGTGACTGGTTTGACTCTGACTCTTGCTGTCTTCATCTCCTACCCTCAGTTCCTCTATTGGAAGTGTTGGTTAATAATTTACCCCCAGCTCTCTCACACCACATTGCTTTTTGATCTCAGACATCTGTACTTCATTTACCTTCTCTGCTGGCCTCTCCACCCCTTCTCCAGGCTGAAGACGCCTTGTTGCTCCTCTGGCATGAGCTGTTTCAGACTTTTGTGATAGCTCCTGTTTCTTCTCCAACCCTTCCTATTCTCCCTCTTTGAGAGGAATGAAAGATGGAGTGAGCTCAAGTGTGGGTAAATCATGGTCATAGTGGCACAAAAATACTCTGTTTTTCTCTGTTGTTTTTGTGACCAGCCTTTGCACTTGATTTACCCTTCTGACAGCTACTGAGGACTGAGCAGGTATTTTTAAAGAACTTTCTATACTGTGCTGAGGCTTAAAGTCCCTCTTTTCCTAAAATAGATGATCCTGGTTCGTAGACTTGTGTTAACTGATATGTTTCTGTGCTACAATTTCCCCGTTTCCTTAATAACCAGCATCAAAAATATTTTGGAAACCCAAATATGTTTTAAAAATTAATTTAATATGGACAATTACACTTAGGTAAATCACCCTTGTATTTTAATGTGTATGTTATCTTCTCCCTGTGTCATAATGTGAAGTAACAGTATATGTTCTTTAGTCATGCACCTCGTTTCTTCTGAAATGCAGCTTCATTACAGGGACATTAAAATGCATTAATGACATGAGCTATATACCTATATCAAAGTTCAAACTTCTTATCTCAATTAGAACTGGAAAAAATTGGCAGAAAACTTTACAATTCAGATAAATCTTTCTATTCTTTTTAAAGAGAATGGGTAGCTACTTTCATCATCTAAGATCAATGAATTAAATATGGGTTCAGTATAAATTTTGTGCCCTCCTAGTCGAAAGATCTTCATCTGTTGCATAAGAAATTAATGCAAGTTCAGTGTGTCAGGTAAAGATAGTAACCATAAATCTATAGTTTAGATAGGTAGAATATTCTAATTTTCTCTAAATGAGGATATAATGAATTAATGCTCAACTGTATCAAACATTATAGTTGAGTGTTGAGAGTTTATTTCTGTTAAACAATAGCAATATTGCTAAAAATTATTTTTAAAAATTCAGTGATGATATATGTATGTAGTTTCTGATGAAGTATTAAGTTTCTTTCATTATGCTGTTCTTGCAAAATTCAGTGTTTGAATTTAGCCTCCCTGCTTTTGGAGCATCCAGATTTACCAATGAGGGTCTTGCTTGGTCCATAGTAAATTACAGCTATAGGGAGCTAAATTAGATAAGGAATTTTTTAACATGAATCCTCTGAAATACATGATGCAGAACTTTTTTATTCTGTTTTATCTGCTAAAGGATTTGTGATTATGTTAAAAAATGACACCTTTTTTATAAGTTCTTCGGGGTTTTGGTTTTTTTGAGTAAACATTTAAAAGAGGAAACAATTTAAAAATAAAAAAGTTCTAGATGTCAGTACTGAAAATAGGAGTACATAGAACATTGTAGAAGACTTGAGATGCAGAATAGATAACCTCACCTGAAGAAAATATGGAGGAATGAGTCACTTGGCTTGCCTCTCTTGAAATTTAGGATGTTTCTTCCTTGTCAGCTCGGAAATTAGCTCAGCAAATATTGCAGCAATTTTCTTAAATCAAATCCTCCAAAAAAGGATTTTTCTTTGTGGAAGTGTTTACATGACCAGGGTCTGGAATAGAAAAAAAGAAGAGAGAACACACAGAGGAAACAACAACAGAATAAGATACCAGAGCGATGGCAGGGTAGCTGAAAAAGTTATGTTTGTACATTGGTCTATTGTGTACACTTTTCTTTGGATAAAAAATGTAAGATATTTCCCCTCTAAACAGAAATGGTTTTGGTAAGAGAAATATTATACAGGAATGTACATATTCAGCCAGATAATTATTGTTATATGAAATACCTATGTATTTCCAATAAAAATTCCCTACACTCCCTAATTTGCTATTGCAATTCAAAGTTCAAACTCAGGTGCTGGTGCCTACACATGAAAATATATTTTATGTATAAATAAAGTAATTGTAACAGACTACTCAAAACACAGGAATTTTGTCCCTATTTCTATTGTTCAGTGAAGCATAAGCAGCAGCAATCATGCTCTCAAGAAAGATAAAAAGAGTAAAATCCTGTGTATCTTTAAAATAATTGGCTTTGTGTTTGTGCACGCACAGCAGCCAAGGACTTAATGAAAATTTTAAAATCCTTCATTCATACAGCCTCATAGAGTGTAAACAAGAAGGTAGAAGACTTTGATAGACTGCCTCATTATAGTGGTTCCTGTGCCATTTAATCACAAAGCAGGCGGCAAGCCAGTGGCCTCTTACAATGCAGAATGTAATTTTTCTATTTGAAAACTATTTTGCACAAGCCAAACTCAATTGCTTTAAAAAGAAAAGCTGAGACACCTATTCCAACCTACTTACGTTGACTCACACATATTTTCCTTACAGCTCAGGATATAAGCCTAGTTGATACTCAGAACTGCCAAAATATTAGCATGCAACACAAGTTTGTTTATTAAAATAAATTACCTATGACTATGGAACTCCTTCATAACTTCTCGCTCTTTCTTTTTCTTTTTCATTTTATCATAATGAACATTAACAAAACCTCCATCTTTGGTGCAGCTGTTGGAATTTCTTTGCAATTTTTTTAGAACTCTGTACTTTTTCCAAAACACAGGCCAAAATTCAGGTAAAAATGTGTTAGAATCAGATATAATTTAAAATTCTATATTAAATGTATTTGGGTTTTAATTCCTTACAAACTGTTTTGTCATCTACATTTTAAGAGTGAAGTCTGTTTGAAGATATTAGTCAAATCCATTGTGCAATGCTGTCTTATCATAGACTTAAGCTTTTTCTTTTCAGTCTTCATTTAAAAGTACCTCATTCATAGCAATATTTGAATATTTGCTAACTACTAAATAATTTGTGTTTTCTTAATTATGAACATGCTCTATCTTAATTATAATACATCATCTTACCAGTATAATTAAACTGTAAGAAAATGTGTAATTAAACCTTCCCTGATGGAATACGATTTATAATTGTCCTGGTTTAGCACCAGCCAGCAGCTAAGCCACACACAACCACGCACACACTTCCCCCAGTGGGATAAGGGAGAGAATCAGAAGGGTAAAAGTGCAGAAACCCGTGGATTGAGATAAAAACACTTTTAATAGGCAAAGCAAAAGCTGTGAGGGCAAGCAAACCAAAACAAGGAATTGATTTACAGCTTCCCATGGGCAGGCAGGTGTTCAGCCATCCCCAGGAATTCAGGAAACCAGGGCCCAGTGACTCATAATGGTTACTGGGGAAGACAGAGCCATCACTCCATACATCTCCCTGTTCCTCCTTCTTCTGCCATCTCTATATGGTGAGCATGATGCCATATGGTCTGGAATGTCCCTTGGGTCAGTTGGGGTTACCTGTCCCATCTGTGTCCTCTCCCAACTCCTTGTGCACCCCAGCTGCCTCACTGGTGGGGTGAGGAACAGAAAAGGCCTTGACTCTGTGTAAGTGATGCTCAACAGTAATGAAAACATGCCTGGGTTATCAATTGTTTGAGGTACAAATCCAAAACACAGCCCCATACCAGTGACTGTGAAGAAAATCAGCTCTATCCCAGTCAAAACCAGCACAGTAATATAATACTCAGCAGATAGAACCTCTCATTAATTTACACACAATTTTGTCAGCAATATAAGTGAGTGTCTTTTATATATTTTGTTAACTTTCGCCTTTTTTTAAGAAGGATATAAATACTGGTCTACAAAGACTACAAAGCCTGTTAAACATAAATAACTTTATACAAATGTATACAGATCTTCAGACCAAGAGTGGAATTCTGTTCTATGAAGAACTGTAATGAAAGTCTGTGCAAGAAATTATATTCCAAACAGCTTGTCAAAGTGAGACCAAAGAGTCTTGAGCTGTCAGCTTTCTGCATAGAGCTGGATTCTGCCCTACAATTACAGCAGGTTGAAGCATGAATTACTTCTGCCATGACATTTTCTTGCATTTTAGGTGAAAATTTGAGTCAGCACATATTTGTACTGCTCTAGCTGCTTTTTGCAGTCAGTCTCACTGAAGCTAAATGGAGCCTGCTTATGTCTGTCAAGAGATTCTGTATGCAAATGTATGTATATGAGAAGAATGAGGTAGCTAGATAGACTGAGTGATGATATTGACAGGGACCTTCACTATGGCTACCTGAGTTCCAGTGTCTGAGGTGAAATTGGAAATACAGATACTTTTTCAGGTATTGAAAAAACTGTTCAACATTATTAACTTGATATTTAATATATTACTAACCATGTGTCAAAAGGAAGCAGAAAAATACACGGCAGAAGCCCATTATGCAGTTACAGCAGGAGAAAGTGTCTGTGAACACAAAGTGCTGTTGGTGAGAGAAACCTTTTCTGTAAAGGTGACATGTAAAATATGCAGAAGCTACTCCAGGTCAGAGTAAATCAAATTGCTAAAGTAATCAGGTTGCCATCTCTACTTTTCATTTTTACTAATTAGATGACTAACTACAAGCCAGTACAATTTACATAGTCATTTTTCCTTGACGTTGTCTTTGTTTTGCTGAGTCTTCAAAAAAGATGCCCAGTGAACTATAAATTCTGTGTATTCTTCCATAAGGCTTGTCTATTGTGAATAGATACTCCATATTTTTGTTTCATCTGGACCTAAGCTTCATAGGACAAAATAAATAATTTAAAATTTAGGAAATCAACAGCTCTTTTGCTCTATTTTACTTTCTCCATGTATACATCATTGTTTTTATTATGTGCATTTTGTATTATTTTTAATTACATTTTTAAAATGTGTAGGAAACATGGTGCCAGTTTCTGGGCTGAACTCTCCCAGAACTTGGTACAGTCATTCTTTCTCCTGTCCTGAAAAATTTGCATTTTTCAATTTTCAGTGAAGAGATTTGTGGTTTGTGTCATGATAAACCAGAGTCCTAATAGTTGTCGTATATCATCCAAAGAGGGACATGGATCTGAAGGACAAGATGATTCCCATTAATGCTTCAGAAAAATGAAGCTTGGCTTTCCCTTCTTTTTCTTTAAGAATGCAAACTCATAAGCTCTGTGAACTAAAACTCTTAGAGGGTCAGACTTTCTTAGAGGGTTTCAGTGTATCTCTGCCTAAAACAATAAGATCTTGATTGTGTTCTTCTGGAATCAATGGAAGGTTTCCCATTGATTTAAATGCAGATCATGCAAAAATAAAAAGGACATCCTTGTGCAAGAGACCAAAGGAAAACTACTGAATAGTTTGAATATTTAAAAACTACATGACTCAAGAAGAGCTTCAAATTTAGTACTTGGAAAAAAATTAAGTTTCAAATCTGGCTGGCTTTGTTTGCTTGTTTGCCTTATAAAAGACTACTGAAATTAAATATTTACATTAAGACATTTATGGAGCTGACAGATACAACAATTAGAGGTCAGCTGGAAAGTTTCTCCTAATATTAGTTTTAAAGAAATACAATTCTTATAGGAATTATTTTCATATAAGAAATTAAAGAATGGCTGTAAATTGATGTTTCTAATTAACAATTTGAATTTTAAAAAAATTAATTAAATATTTTATGTTGGTTTTGTTAGCCATGGGAATAAATACTTAATTTATATTTTTTTCCTTTCCTGTTCTTCCTTTCCAAAATTCATCTCCCATAATACAAAGTTTAGTTTCACATATAAACACATGTTTGTGGGGAAGTCATACAATGGGCAATATAAGATTCTGGCCTGTGGAGAAAATGGTAGCAGCCTGAAATACAACTTAAATGAGGCAGAAGCAGCTTAACACCACTGGTAATTAATTCTAAATCTCTATATTTGGAAAGTGAGAGATTTCCAGTTGTTTACTTCAAAATTATCTTTATGTAACTTCAGAAAACTGCAGTTTTTATCTATTTTGAAACTAAAACACTTTGCTAGTTTGCTCTTTGCATGAGTTGATGCTTATTTCACAAAACAAAGGTATATCTGCAATAACTGAGATAACCAGAGAAGCAGGCCTGTTCACCCAAAGGTTAATAACAAGAGATCTGGATAATTTAATTTGTAACTCTCCTAGTTATTTTCTTCCTTCTTATAATTGTTGCCTACACAGCTGCTCTAGGCATTATTGAAATTGCAATAATTTTTTGTAGACACCATAACGGTTCTCTCAGATTCTGAGTACAGCCATGCTAATTATAGGAACTATATTTTAACTGTTAAAATCCCCCTTTAAGATGAGAAAATGTAAACTTTAAGAGTTAAAAAAATGGTATTGCCATTTTTCTTCCTTGGGATTTTTAGATCTAGTGAAATTAGAGATTTAAAGTTTCATGCAGATATGTAATCATCCATATTCAGTGATTTGGCAGAAGCACAGTGAAAAGTAGCAGTAATTCCACCATCCTCAAAGCATGGCTTGTGTAGACCACTTATACCAAATTATATAAGCACATTTGTTCTATTTATTAAATCTTCTGCGTCTTTGCTGACATTGCTTAAAGGTGTGCTAAATACCATCAATTGCTGTAATACTGGACACCTGTGATCTTGGAATTAGGCAAAGACAACCAATTCTTTTTATGTAGGACACTGAACAGGGAGCAGATGGTAATAAGCTTCAGTCAACATCAAGCTGGGGAGGATTCACACCACCAAGCTAGATGTGGAAAACTCAAAATCCATTGGCTAATCCCATGAGCCAGCCATTCTCCCTAATTGTGTCTTTCCATAAGACGATGTACTTTACGTGTTCCAGTCTCAGCTGAATGAACAAACATGATTTAATGTACTGACTGTAGGATTTTACTAATCTATTTATTAGTTCCACTGTCAAGGGAAGTTATAATGATATGTTTTCACTTAAAGCAATTAGAATATATTTTTAACAGGGGAAATGACTTAGATTATAATTACAGAGCATTATGCTGTACTTTTAATGATTTTGCTCTTTAGAAAAATGAAGAGTGAGAATCATTTTGCATAAAGTTATTACCTTGCTCGAACAACCTAATACTAACTCCCTTCTCAGGCTATTGGGTGACCACAGCTGTTGGATCAGGGGTCTATGTCTTAGACTGAAATAAAAAGGAAGAAAATAAGTGAACATTTACAATTGCATCTGTAGTAACTGAAATATTTGAGTCTTTTTACAGTTTTGAGGTACAACCAAAGCTAATTTGTGGAGGGTTTACTGCTGGTTTTTTTACATTTGTAGTTCCCAGTGTTGAATGTTCTAAAACAGAAAATTAAATCTAGTGCTATAGCAGCAACAAATCTATGAGACAGTAAAAGCAAGTCTTTGTCCTATATGTTCAACAGATGGCTAAAATTAAAAAAAAAAGTTAGGGGAAATGCAATTCTACCCCTTTTCCAGAAAGAAATTATGTGACACATGGACTTGGCAAAGGGTTGGTTTAGTCTCATGAGAAAAGTCGGCAGTCACAAAATTGTAGATATGGAGCACAGCAGGTAGGTCTTCAGCCTCGTGCATCCACTGTTTTGCATGCATTGTGTGATGGGGGAAGTGGCAGCTGCTGTGGAATCTAGACCAGGACCACAAGCAAATTTCATCCCTTTTTTCCTCTGCTGCAGCGTAGACTCTTCTCTAAGGAGGCTATTTGGCTGAGCAGTTTTGGCAATGTTTTTTTCTCAAAGTGCAATAAGGAAGCTATATAAATTTTCCTAACTCTGAGTCTTTCAGCTGGCATAGAAATTACTGAAATAATTGATAGTCAATAAAGAGTAACTGAAAAATTAACTATTATTTTTCTCCTTAATTTCTAAATTACCTCACATCAACAAACCTTACTAGATCCCCTCCTGTGGAAGGTAATTTTCTAAAAGCATGCAAATAAAAAGCAGAAATGGTACTGTGTTGTAAAAGTGAGACAGAATATGAAAAGGTTAGAGATTATGCATTTACAGCAAAATGGTTGGAAACATTAGTCCTTTGACAGTATTGCTGTAATCTCTTATGTAAATACTTGCACTTTTTAGATGTTTCACTGCACAGTGTACATTAATAAAGGGTACTTTGGTGAGTTGGGCAGTCTGAAAGGAGGAAGGTTCTGAGCTCTAGGTATTTCAATTAAGAAAGTGGAGACAGCTGCTCATTGCTTTGCTAGACAGGAAATGCATTGGGAATGAGTGGGTGTGAGCTGGTAAAGTTTGGACCTTGAATGCATACCTGAAATATGGACCTGAGTGCAATGAGAACAAAAGTAATGGGATTGAACAAGTTCTTAGTAGTGCAGTGAAACTGGAAGAAATAGGAGGCTGAGATGGTGGGGAGAAGGTAGGGCTCCGCAGATAGGGAGAATAGGAAGGGTGCAGTAAACAAGTAGATTGATAACACAGCTCAGATCTCTTGCAGACATATTTCTGATAAGTTAAAAATAAAGTTTCACTTCACATATGGTTTTTGTTGAGGTTTCATCACTGTCAGATAAAACATGGCTTGTAAATTATCACCTATCTGCATCACAAAATACTTTCAGCCCTCATACCAGTTCTCTTTTTCTCCACACAGCTAGATATTTCCCATTTAAGATACCAGACACTGTGAATCAAAGCAATTAATCAGGAGTTTGTGCGATAGATAATACTGGAAGATGATCTGTGTTGTTCTTTAACCCTCTTCTGACTGACAGAAATATCTTAATTTGGTCATAGACCCATCTTGTAAGGTAGGGCTTTCCTTAAGTCACAGCAGTTTATTAAATCCTCTAGGTGTGGGATGGCTGTCTGTTTAAAATGAGCTGGTTGGGTGCCACTAGCAGCATTTGGTTCTTGTACAAGTCAATCAAAACTTGACATTTTTGTTGCAAATCCCTGAAAGGGTTACAGGATTTGAGAAAAAAAACCTGATGCTGGCTCTTGGGGTATGTGGGTGAGCTGGAATGTTAAAGATGTGAGTGAAGAACAAGGAAAGCATGGAGGTTTGATTCAGTGCAGTTCTGTCAAAGATAGGGAGACTGGAAGACAGAGCATGTGTTCAATGTGTTATTAATTTTTCTTTCCTTTGCTTTGTACTTTCCTATCACAAGGCTGCTATTGTGTAGGCAGCTTGTCAATGTACAATATATTTGAAATGCTCTGATAGGAACAGTGACTAATTGGCTTGGCTGTATTGAAGGCATAACAGTTTGTAGTCAAATGATTTCTTTTGTCAGCTTTAGGATCTGTTCTGAGAAATATACTCTATGGGGCACTCTTGGAAAAAACATTTTAAAATTTCATCAGAGTTCTGATTGCTTTCTAAAAAAGACTCTATTAAGTGCTTTTTTGTTTGTTTTCTCTTCATGAGTTATGATCATTGTTAATGTGGTAGCTTTTTTCCAGAGCTTTTTTGTTTGTTAACTAATAATGAAACCTATGCTGTTGTGAATATCAATTTACTATTAGTGTTGTTTAGTAAATAATGAATGTTGGCAGAAAGCAAAAAATTTTAAATCAACTTCATGTCTAAAATGTATACATTGTATTCTTCAATCCTCTAAGGGCTTTATATTGAGTACTGCAGCAGTAAGGCATGTGATGAGCTCATCCTTTATTTAGATAATTTGTGTTTTGATACAAATGATATAAGGAATGGGAATGGACATCAAAATCAAGATCTGTTTTGAAGTATTTATCCATTCACTGTTTGAGATTTACTGGAAGTAACTAAACAACTTTGATATTATGATTGATTAAAAAAACCAAAACCAACAACAAAAACAAAACAAAACAAAAAACCAAACAGCAAAACAACCCCCAACCCAAACCACAACAAAAAACCCTAGGACTTCTTGGTTTATTTGTAAGTATTTGTGCTAGTATTCTAGCTGAAGATAGTTTGATTGACTTTAAGAGGATATTTAAAACTAGCTCCATGTTTGAATGCTTGGCAAACATTTTCTCAGCCTTGCTTTTCTATCCACTTTCAGTGAGAGCAGAAGCCATGACGGTGCTTGGGAAATTGGTGTGTTGCTGTGGAAATAGATGTGATACCACCAGTTTATGCTTCATTGCTAGATCCAGTGTGAAGATATAAATAAGGGAGAAATCTCTGAGATACTGTTTCTGTACAAGGAAAAATTTAAAATACACCAAATATTAATTATGAGTTGATCGGGGTGTTTCTAATATGTCATGACATTCAGATTAATTTTTTTCTATAGCTGAGCCATAAAACACTTGTGTGAATCTTGAGAACTTCAGGTTCTGTGCCTGATTCAAAATCAGAGACAAGCCTATTTCAACCCAGGAATTACCACCCTCAACAGAGATGTCAAATTCCGGCAGAGCTTACATAAATACTCTGTTGTCCTACTGTCCTGGTTTCATCTGGGGCAGAGTTAATTTTCTTCCTAGTACCTGGTACAGTGCTGTGGTTTAGATTTAGAATGAGATCAATGTTAGTAACACACTGATGTTTTGGTTCTTGCTAAGCAGGGTTTACACAACATTAAGGCCTTTGCTCCTCACCGCACCCCACCAGCAAGGAGGGTGGGGATGCACAACGATTTGTGAGGGGCACAACGAGGACAGCTGACCCCAACTGACCAGAGGGATATTCCATATTTTATGGCATCATGCTCAGTATATAAATCAGGGATAAAGTTGGCTGGGGACCACAGCTCAGGAACTGGCTGAGTATTGGCCAGTGCGTGGTGGGTGAGCAATTCCGTCGTACATCACTTGTTTAGTGTATTCTAACTAATTTATCAAATTGTTGTTCCTCTTGTTGTTTTCTCTTCCATTTCTATCCTATTAAACTGTTGGTATCTCAAACCACAGATTTTACTTTTTTTCCCCTCAGTTTGCTCCCCCATCCTGCTGGCAGGGGACAGTGAGTGAGCAAGCAGCTGTGTGGTGCTTAGCTACATGATGGGTTAAACCATAACACCTACATTTTCAGTTCTCATGAAACAGGATGATTGTTCTCTAGTAAGCAAAGTCTCTTTACAAAATTCAAGAAATTAGCAAGGTGATTGATGAAGGAACTGCCAGTAGTCATGTTGAAGTTTCTGGTTGGGTATCTATGTGTACATGCAGGGGAAAAGGTTCTGACATTTATTTTGCTTGGTTCAGAAGGATTAAATAAAGAAATTGGCAGAGGGAGTGAGGGAAGTACAGAAGGGGAGAGAAATGGTAATTTCTGAGACTTTCACATTCTGCTTGTTTTACTGCAAGACAGGAAATATCTGTCCTGTGGGTCTGAACAGGATCATTCACGTACAAGATGAATGATTTTTAGGGATTGTCCTTTGTATTCACAAAAGCTACTTCTAATACAAAATGTGTGCCTGGGTCATGACTCTCATCTGAATTTTCCTGAATCATAATGATGATCACATCACTATTGGGGCAGCTCATTTTTTGGTGGACAACCATTCTGCCCTTCAACCATGAAGCCAGATGCCACTGATTCCAAATAGAGTCAGTAGCTGACCATTTCACAAGATCGCAAGCGTAGTTTCTTGAACCTCTCTTCCATGTTTTATTCATTGCTGCTTGAATAAGTGCAAAGTTTCAGGTCCAGAGTTGAAATTCTTGCTCATAAATGAGACAACCAAAGCAACAGCTTCCAGATCACAGCTACCATTTTCACTGGTAAAATTCCCTTGTTTTCAGACTTGGACTATCCAGCAGGCTTCTTTGGAGAGTGAATGCTAATTATTTAATTCTATTTTTCAGTGGTTCTTCACTGACACAAGAGAGAAATTTAGTTGCCATTTCCTCTAGTTCTCAGAAATCAAATTATTTTTTCCAGTTTATATGTAGTCATGAATAATTGCTTTTCTGGGGTGTGGTGAATATTTATATATGAGCAAGAGAAAAGAAGCAGGTTAATAAGAAAAAAAGAATAGTAAATCTCACTTTATTTATATATTTACCACTGTCATATTTTTTTCAAGGAATCTACTATTGGAAATTGAAAATGGAATTTTTTTAAACTTGGGGGTTTTTTGCTTCTGGTGTTTCTAACTACATGTCTGTAGGTCGAAGCAACTTCTTCTGCCTGCCTTCAGCGGTGCTTGTAGTTTTTTAGATAATACATGAAAGACATAAAATCTAGTTATTCATCCTAGGTGTCGTCACAAAGATGGTTTTGCCCTATTCATTCAGCCAGCATTAATTGCAGATGACGTGCAGAAAATCAGGCTTTTGGAATGCTTAGAAGTAAATTCTCTTCTATTTAATCAGTAATTTACATCTGTGGAATGACACCAGTCGCAGACACTTAGGACCCCTGGACTGGTAATGAAAATATCTGAAATACAACAGAAGAACATTTTAAGATCAATTAAATTTCAACTTGTAGCTTGCAAGGTTTTAAATATGTTTTTGAAATTGACAGCAATTGATTTGAGCCTGTGGTCCCTCTAGCCTAGGTTGTGATATAATTTCATGGTGGATGCTACCATCAAAACCACTGCTACAATAGTGGCAGGACTTAAAAACTGATGTGAAAAAGGGGAGACAGTTGCCATTACAGAAAATAAAAACCCACCTTAATTTAAAATCCTGCATGTTGGCCATATACTGTTTCTTCTCTATTTAACAAAATGGTCATACTTAATCTGTTCAGGATATTGGTTATCCTAGATTGGTAGTAAAAGCTGCAAATTCTGAACTTTCCCAGAGATGCCTTTGTACAAATGTCTTGATTATGTGATCAAAACTTCAAAAACTTGTGAATAAAGAGTACCTCGTGTAGTGGAAAGTAAAAGCACGCATTTTTATAATAGTGTGATCCCAGATACAGAGTTATTTCTGTCCCTTCATAATTTCAGAAGAATGGAAACCACCATGCCAATGTTTGCAGTCTAATTTCTATTCAGCTTTTGTTCAGAGCCTGACATCTGCATGCATGTTTTGAACTGTGCTATGTTTCAACTGAAGAGATGAGGGCAGAGAATTATGCAGCTCGGAGGCATAAAGCCTGATGGATTAAAAGAAAATGCATATTCTTACTCTAGACAAAGCAACACTAAACTTTTCTCTAGAAATTACTGAATCTTAATCCTGAGACACTGTAATCATATTTTATCTCTATATAGTGGGCCAAACCCATTGTTAAAAGACCCTTGCTTTCACTAAAGTTAACAATACATGAGCTTTTTCGAAAATCCTTTATTTGAAAGGGAGAAAGTTCAGCTTGGAAAGGGGAAAGAGCTGCCATCCTAAATTAGCAGTGAACAGTTTTGTTGCTGAGAAGAAGGTAGCAATATAAAAATGGGAGAGGGGAAGTGGGAAGAGAAGACTAAGGAAGTGGAAAGAGAAAACTAAGGGAAAATCACACTGTATTAATGCTTTCTAGAGTTTCAGAAGTAGTCCTTGATGGACAATTGCCTTTGCTTGAGAATCCTTCTTCCAGAGCGTACAAGTGGAAAAATCTCTTGTAGGCTCTGTGCACCAATTTTGCTTCAGCTCATTGAATTCCTGTTTTAAAGAGAATAGAGGGCAGAACTGACAAGAATAAAAAGAATGTTCAGAGAAAGATCTCCAGGTTGTTTTGTCTCAGAAATTCCTTGCAGAGAAAATTATAACTCTAAAAGAAAATTTGAGCATTTAAGGTTGAATTTAGTCACTAATTCATTTATTCATAGGATCATGGAGGTCAACTACTCCAACACCCCAAAGTGAGACTGTTAACTACTGGTATGTGACTTTAAAATAATCTCAGCCATCATATCAAGGTTTTGCTGTTAACAGTTTGCAGGAATTCTCTGCAGCAGTAATGAAAAGGATACTAAAATAGATTTCTTAATATAAGCAATCCCTTAAAACACATGCACCAGCTCTTATGACAGTTCTAAGAAATTCTAATTACCTGTAACAAAATCGGAGAGTACTGCTCTAGAAATTAAGAACTTAAGCCAGCAATGCTTGCAAGTGCCTATATTTTTTAATAACATATACTTTTTTTAAATCTTCTGTGCTAATTAATTTTCCTCTTAGAGTGCCTCTAAATGAATTAAATGAGTTAAATTTTGACACCTTCTGTGCTTTCATTTTGAGGGTATACATTCCCCCCCATAAAGCTTCTGAGTAAAGGTATACACACACTCTGAGGCATTTAAAAATGGGTGTATTTTTAGAACAAACACCCACTTACATAATTGAGTTGGATCTCTGGAGAAGTGGTGTAGTGTTGTTAAAAAGATCGGTGACAAGTAGAATGACACAGCATGCACGACCCTAAAGGAATTAAGTATGTGTTGTATTGTATTACTGAATTAGCTTATGGTCACTGAGGTTTTTTTTTTTTTAATGGTTTGCCTTGCTTTTCCTGAAAAAACATCAAAGACTTATACTTCAATAAATTAAACTAGTCTTTTCTATTTATAGGCATGGGGTAAAGGGAGAGGAGTTTTAACTTCTCTTTTGAAATAATCCTATTGTAAATAAACAGTAAGGCTTGTAAAACAAAGCTGAGAACATGGTCTAATGCCAAGTTTGTGCTGGATAAAAAATTATTATCTTAACCAATTAAAAATATTTTAGTTAGTCCTAGGCAGAATTATATGGCTTCAATTTTAACTGGAAGTGATTTAAAGACTTCTGGAACTAAAGATTAAAAAAAAAAAATACACGGCCTTCTCGTAATGCCTGGATGCTGAAGACCACAGAAAGATATGATAAGTGGACTGCTTGGTGTAAATTCTGTCAGGACAGTTCTAATGCTTCTGAAATATGAATAATATTGTTCCTATAGAAAGAATTTGTCCCAAAGATCAGCTCTAGTATTGATCTGTATAGGTATATTGTGTAAAAACATTTTTTTCCTAATTTTTTGCTATGTTTTGATTGTGAATTTTTTTAGCAATTATCAAAAAATAAAATTCTGAAAAGAAACAAGGAAAATATTTATGTAGACCTGTTAAGAGTAATTCTCACCACCCATCTTAATGATGGTATTTTGAAGCCAGTCTTGGCTCAGTTTTGTAAAATAGACCTTTGCTCTCTTTTCTTCTGGTTTCTGCCTGTGGTCAGTGAGAATATTGCTCTCACTCCCTTTTGAGCAAGCCCTTCATCTGCAAAAGATGTCTGGAAAAGTTTAATATAAATAAGACATGAAAACCACCTGGTGAACTCTGCTATTACTTTCCACAAAGACCAAGTTTTGAAAAAATGAAAACTCCCATAAACCTCCTGTCTTCCAATGCTTGTACCATTGAAAACTGCATTTTAACGATGTTTCTGCAGCCTTGAGAAGCAAGTATAAGAACATCAAAAAGATCTACAAAATATTTTAAAACACTAAAGCAAATATTGTAGGATGATGTTTGCTAATGATTAAGAATAGAAAACTTCAGCTATGTATGTAGAAAGAAACAGAAGAACTCCTCTATGGCATTGCATAGTGTATCTGGTAGACCATATCCTGTGAGACAATTACTTATGTTAATAATATTCTTCAGTTGCCGTGCTGCTAATAATAAAAGAATGGGGACAGTTCATAGAAGAAAGGAATTCCTGTTGTATGTAACAATAGAAATAGCAGCAGAAACGTAACAATAGAGGTAGAATTCTGTGAACAAGTAAATGAAAAATCACTGTAAATAGGGCCGATCTTCCATTGTAAGCCATCTCCATTTATGTAATATTTTATTAATTTATGAAGTCTTAGAGCTTAAATCTATCATAAACCAAGACTGAACTAATTTAAAGTGATTATTGAAAGATATTTAAAAGTCTAGCAGGGCACACTTAAGGAGACCATAGGGAAAACAGTAGGAACCAGAGACCTGTTAATTTGAAAGGTAGATGAGCCAAAGGAGGAATTAGATATTGTGTGCTGAGAAAAATAGAGTTGGATCCTTCTAAAGAAAAATAGAACAAAAGCCTCTGCCATCAAAAAGTAAGATGGTACAGCATCCTCAATGGCTGAGTGCCAGAGTGGCTGTCTTGCTGTGACCTGATGCTGTGAGTTCGCTGGGGAGTGCTGCATTGAATGAACATGTCTTCACCTGAACGGCTCTCTGCTGGTAGATTCTTTATAATATATGTTAAAAATACAAAAGCCAGTAGTGGAATGTACTAAAACAAGAGATTTGGAGTAAAAGGCAAAAATCCCTTCATGCAGATGTTAGCTGCGAGAATTAGAATTTGCACTGGGAAAAGGCTCATAAATAAAATCACAATAAAAACTCTCTCCAAAGCACGGTAGCTATGTATTAGCCACTGAGCACCTATGAAAAGAATTATGAATGTGAAATGTCCCATATTTTCTCTCACTTTGATTCCTCAGAAAGGAAATTATTTCAATCCTAGTTAACAGTACCACAAGGACAACAAGAAAAACTGTCATACTTCAAATATCTGCTTAGATATAAAATGTGTGATGAGTACAGAAGGAGTAGGAGGCACCTATTGCATGACTTTCTGCGGCTGAAGGAGGCAGGGCTCAGTGACTTGCACATTTTCTCTCATTCATCTATGCCCAACTCTTACCTAACTCTGTTTTGGTTCATATGAAGCTGGGTTATTTAAGTGCATGCTTTAAAGCAAAAAGGACTGTGTAGCAATTACTGCTCTGCAGTGCTGGACTTAGACTTGTCCATATCGAGGCAAGAGTGTTAATGATCACATACAAACAGTTCCTTGGATTAATTTTTGAGACACTGGCAATATAACTGTGATTTTAGAAACTTGTTTATGATACACATCTATTGGGGAATGGCCATAATATGTGTTGATTAACATGCAGAGACAATATATCTACTGCTGTCAGCATGTATTATCTGATATATGGATAATGTAAATATATATCTAATATAAAAGACCTCTCAAACTCTGAATTGTTCAGTGAGGATGACTGAGATTTCCAGTGTTCTTTTATTCTATTTTACACTGAAAACTTTCTTGTCTCTCCTACCTACCCCACCTCCAAATCAGAAACTTTAATTCTAAGGTATTGAAAATCATTTGGGAGTTCTCACCATGACTTTGTTATAAATAAAATCAGTCAAGAAGATGCACTTTCTGTGGACTCCTGATGTGTAAGACAGCAACTGTGGTGAGCTAGTCAAAAGCCACCATAAACATAAATTCTTGAAGATGTTAAGAGTTGGTCATAATACTTTGCTTATTTAACTATTCTAATACTAAAAAATATAATAAAATGGTTAGTCCATACATCTGAATTTACAGAATTTTGTATTATACAGAATTTGGCAAATTTTTTTGTAGTTCATGATTCATAGCATGTTCTTACTCAGAGTGGTTATTAATAAAAGTAATCATTCTATTAAACCTACTGTGTATTTTCCATAAAATCTGCATATTTTGTATTGTAACCATAGTTTTCTGCTGACTTTTTATATGGAAAAGTTTCTTAACAAGAAAGTTGACTTGCTATCGTTTAGGACTCTGCTTATTGCTGTCACTATATAATAAAGCTGTATCTGTAACAAGCTACCTACATTTTCAGTCTTAAGCTCTTACTAAGACCTCACAACTGAGATAGAAGTTAATACTGCAAAACCAGATGTTGCTTCTGGTAAAATGTGTGAGCACACAGCATTGCCACCCCGCTTCTCTTTTATGTTTGACTACACATTACAGCTTCATGTCTTATATCTGAGACCATCTCAGCAGTGGCAGAAGTGAGAAGAGAGCAACACAACTTTCTGCTGTTGTCCTATATGCACTTTTAATACTGCAAGTGAGAAAAGGTACTTGTGTTAGCTACTCTTGAACCAACATGCTAGATGTTTGTACTCTTAAATTTGATCAGAAATGCTACAACTTTTTTTTTTCTTCTTCTTCTTCCACCCACTCATGCCCTCAGGTGGTCCCCAGAGCACAGAAAATCAATGTGCTTTCTATTTCTAAGCAGCTGATGAAACTATAAAAATAAATAGCACCAGTTGAGTAGACTAATAATTTTCTTCTGCCCATGGGAAAAAGTTGTAGAAGGACTATCTTAGCTCCTACAAGTTCTGGAATGCTGGTGATAATCAGTGAAAGTAGGAGGAGGGGTGGGACACTTGTTTTGAGAAGGCTTTTTCCTCTTAGGTAATAATATTAGCTTTGTGGGACGACCATAATTCCTTTAATTAAGAAATTCGTGTTTGATCTATGAGGCCTTGAGTGTTACCAGTTTGGGTCTGAGCCAAAGCACGCTAAAACATGGCTTCTGTGAATTTACCTGAATACATTTCAGATGAATCTCTCAAACAGTTCAGGGCAGATTTTTTGGAGACCTATCACAGAGCAGGAAATTCAGAGTAGTCTTTTGGACTTAGGAAGTTTGAGTTTGGAAACCATCTGCTTTTGCTCTGCTTTGTTTCCCTGGGGTCATAAGAACATGGTTCCTAATCCCCTGTAGTAGCTATTTCCCCACAGGACATCCTGTCTGGGAATGTAACATACCAGCTGCATTTGTATTCTGAGGGAAGCTATTTCATGCTATTTTTCTCTGAGTAAAAGCTGTCTTTATCTGTTAAAAATTTACTGTTGTAACAAAAGCCAAACAGAACTGGTATTGATAGTTGCAAGAGCTAAGGGCTGTAGCTTTTTCTTCCAAATCCTCTTAGTTGTGTGTAAAAGCATTTGTTTTCTCATCCTTTTCTTGCTTTGGATTACATCCTTATTCATTACAATATTGATGCATTCTAATAGCAGACTGGTAGCATCTTTAAGCAGAGGTTTTCAGGAAATACAGTAAAATAAGGAGCACAAGAGTGGCAGAAAGAAAATCACTTATAAAAATTTGAAGGAGTGTTTGAGATATGTATCTGTCTGAATTCGTCTGAAATTTACAACACCCAGAGCAAGTGATGGTTGGGGTTTTTTGGGTGTTTGGTTTGATTTTTTGGGGTTTCTTTAAAAACTCAAGGTAATTCTGTGCATAAATATTGCAGAAAATTTCACTGAATTACTCCATTTTGTTATGCATTTAATGTCTGTGGCAGAGGATTTTTGCTAACTTTGAACTTTTAACTATTTCCACTTACCACAAGATGTAATTCATCTTCCTCCCCTTCAGTTAATTTAATAGTAAGAAGTAATGAAGGTCTTTGGGGAATGCTAGCATCTCTTAAAACTATGATTCTTTGTCAGGAGGAGATTTAACCTATAGGTTACAGTAATGCAGGTGATCAAATGCCAGAAAAACAGCACTGAAATTAGACATCCTCTTGAACATTACTATTTGTATGGTCTTGCTTGAACACTGCTACAGGCTTCATTTTGCAGAACACCTTATTTTCTATGTAAGATTAACTTCTCCATAAAATCTAGTGGCCATGTCGTAGTACTTAAAGGGGATTCAAAGCAGAATATCTAAGTACATTAAAAAAAAAAAAAAAAAAAAGGATTAATTTGTTTTGTAGGAAACCAACACGATTGAGTCATGCAATCTGATATTTCAGACGTTTATTGAATATGCCATAGATAAATGCCATTTTTTAAATATGTTCCTGTTCTGTGGTACAGTGTATCAAAATATGTTTGAGGAGGTTTTCTTCTGCCCTGGCATTTGCATATTGTTTAGTCTCACTGTATAAACATGATGCATACACTTCATGTATACCTGTGTGCTGGGGGGAGTGACCAGGCATTTAATAGAGTCACTTATGGATTACAGTGGGCTTTCACCCATTTACATCAGTGTGGCTGGATTTGCAAGATTTTCTAAATATATGCTGAAATGACAAAATGTGTCAAAAAATAAAAGGCTCTAACTTTCCTATTCTACTCTGAGGATCGATTCCTGTTAGAAATTATACACCTACGTAAATATACAGTGGCACTTACAGTCAGCTCTCATTGCTTTTTCTTTATAAAAAATGCTTTAGACTTAGTGCTGTGTTCAGCTATGTTAAATCCCATGCAAAGCAAACTTTTCACTTATTTTATCAGTCAGAACAAGAGCATCCTGAGGACTCTGATACCTTTGCTAAGATGAGTTTCTCTGCAATAATGTAGGGAAAAGATAGGTGATCAGAGGGCTGGAGCACCCTCCTACGAAGACAGGCTGAGAGAGTTCCGTTTATTCAGCCTGAAGGAGAGAAGGCACTGGGGAGACCTTGGAGAGACTTCCAGTACCTAAAGAGGGCAAGAGGACCTTCAAGAGAGATGGAGCAGGACTTTTTACAAGGGCATGTAGTGATAGGAAAAGAGGAGTGGCTTGAAACTGAAAAAGAGTAGGTTTAGATTAAATATCAGGAAGAAATTCTTTACTGTGAGGATAGTGAGGCATAGGAACAGAAAAGTTGTGAGTGCCCTATCCCTTTAAGTGTTCAAGGCTGGGTTGAATGGCTTTTGAGAAAGCTGGTCTAGTCGGAGGGATTCCTGCCCATCATGGGATGTGTGTGGGGAGTGGGTTGGTAGTAGAGGATCTTTAGGGTCCCTTCTAACCCAAACTGCTCTATGATTCCATGATGTGTTAGAAAATCTAGGTGATGTAAACCTGAGGAATAATTTTACATTCTGAAAATAAATTTTGGCTTGTAACCCTCTAAATTGGAGCTGTAAAAATTATTTGAGTTTTTCCCCCTTGGTAGTATAGAACAGATGTCTGTGGTTACTGTTTTGTTCTGAAGCTCTGCTTCATTTTAAGATATTCAGTTGCATGGGTTTGATTTTTTTAACACTTACTTTCACAAATCCCTTCCGTCCTAACATAAAGTAGTAAGCATCTGAGCTGATAGATACCATCTTTCAATGTGAATGTGTTATTTCAACTTGTGTGTAATGGTCTGAATTTTGTTTTCTAGAAACATAAATAAGAATTCTATCTCAATAACTTGTTTGTTTCTCAGCATTAAGTTCCCGTGTAGGTACAATAAATAGTTTTAATTTTTTCAAGAAGTGATGACTGTCTACAAACTATGTATGAAAAATACCATGTTTCAGCTTAATAAGCTCCTCTATGGAAGATATATAGTGATATTTCCATTATTTCTATGTGTATTTATAGCAATAAAAATAAAGGAGTCCTAGTTTTCTTCTCTAAATATTGCTTTCCATTGCAGTATATCAAACCATCCTTTGTGGTTTTTCAAATTCAAGTAGAGTATGTTTACTTGTAACTAAAGTAAAACATCTTTTAAAAAGTGGGAAAAACCCTGGGTTTTCCACTAAAAAAAAGAACTTCAGATGAGTTAAATAAGGTAACTACTCCAGTTCAGTTTGAGAACTTACTCAAATTTAATATTAAAATATTGCAAAACTATAACTTTCTCTGCTAGTATTTTTTTTTCTGATTACAATTAGAAAAGTACGTGTAGGAAGAAATACCAACATACATGGGTACATATTTGTTCCTAAGTAGGTGCTGCACATTCAGCTTAAGATCAGTGAAATGCTTGAAATTTCTTCAGCATAATAGTTTCTTTTTAAAATATTGGAAACTCTGGGATTTTTCTGCTGAACATGTGCTAAAACTGTTGAAACCAAATTTTTCTTCTGGTTTGAGGGGGTTTTATTGTCCTCAGCTCTGAGGCCAGACATGAAGTGAGCAGTATTAGTTTTCCTCCAAAAAGATCACTGCAGTTAGTCTTGCCAACACTGAGTCAGAGATGCAGAAAGCCAAAAGAAGTGGCTACTGGAACTGATTTTTTTAAATAACCATAAGATCAATTCAGATGTAAGTTATAAATTCTGCTGACCTGCAGGCTGCTACGGAGTTGGAGTGCATTATTTGTGTAGGCTGTTCTTCTGCCCTTGAATTGCCCTGATGGTACTTCAAAACAAAGCGACAGTGGTGAGTTTTTAGACTACGGGTGCTTAAGGATTGATGAAGTCATTTAACACTTTTCACAGGAATACAACGTGCAGATCTGTTCAGATATGTATCTTCCAGTCTCTTTTAAACACATAAAAAAAAGCCTTCAGATTCCATAACTAAAGTGTTTGCATTATGCACAGAGTAGTTTAGCTAGTAGAGGAATAGTTGGAAAATTGCTATGGTGTACTTTGATTTCACATAAATCCCTAATAATAAAATAAATCCTTTTATGGATTACATGTATAGCCTGTGACTATAACACCATAAATTATAGCATATTATAAGCATCTATATGAATCTATAATGGCATGTTATGGCAGCAAAAGGATGACGTGTGTATACTATAACTGGGTGAATTGTCCCTAATCATCTCTCTCTAACCATCCTAATTGTCAGACTGCAATCAAGCCCACAAGGATTGATCTAATCTTAGATGAAACAGTTTGTAGCAGATGTTTCTTTATTTCTTCAATTCGTAACTTTAAATGCTAGCAGATTTGCAATGTGCAAAATATTAGTAATAAAAAAGTGCTATCAGAAATTTTAGGATTTGAACTCTGACACTCAAATTATCTAACACCTAATTGTATTGTTGCAGAAGGTCATGCTCCAAGCTCTTTAAACTAGAAGTTTAACCTTGGTCCCTAATTTGGATGATGAAATGAAGCTCAAGGTTACATGCAAGGTTATCATGTATGAGGAATGCTTCCCTGCAGGAGGGTATTCATAGCATACCTTCAGACAAGATTTCTTATTAAAGACACTCCGAGTCATCTTTTTGGTATATAGTTGTGGGAGTTAGTAATCCTGACTTTACAGTTTAAACAGCTTTGCTTTTATTGTGGTTGCTTAGTGGTAGACAGTTTGGTAACATTTGAAGAAAATACGTTGAAATAGGCAAGAGCAGGTGGGGAGTTAGACTCAATTGAAAAAAAATAAAATAAAAACTACCAAGGTTAATTGTATCTTGTGGTAAAGTCTCGGCCCCACATCCCAGAGCTGCTGACAGGAGCAAGTAACCTCTTGCTTCTGTGCAGGGCTACAGATTGATTTCACCTCTCCTGTTTGGGTGGTGGATATCAGACAGCTGTGGAGTATCTCTCCCCTGCTGCCAGGAGATAGGTGAGCTCCAAGCAGTGTGGTAAAGGAACAGGAGCTGGCCTCAATTCCCTGCCACTCTGCACCCTCTGTGCTAATTTTGGAGCTCAGTGCCGCGCAGCAGTGCTCCGCCTCTCTTGCTTCTTCATACAAATCCAAATTTGCCACCCAAAATGCACCCAATTAGTGCAGTGGGAACTGTATTTAATTTCAATTGTCAAAAAGGTAGACAGCAAAATCAGAGCTGTTCAAGTGTTGGTAGTTCAGGTAAGTGGATTGCAGCGATGAGGTGTTTTGGTTTGTAGTTTGGGCGCTTTTTTTCTGTTGAATTGACTCAGCAATAGCTTAATACTGTAATTTGGTCTTTAGGCTGAGGTATGAATTCCCATTTTCCTCCTGGGCCTTTTTACAGATAATAACTGCATTTCAATTTCTCTTAAACTTTACTTGAATGTGTGACAAGTGTAGTTTCATTGAAGCAGTAAGGTGTCACCCCTTGTCTCTTCTCCCTTAGCCAAATTATACACAGAATCAAAAAATGGTGGGTGTCAAAACAATGGATAAACATGACTTTACTGTGACAACTATTTTTATTTTTTTTCACTCTGAATGCTATATTTTTAAGTTGTGACTACTTTTTTTTAGTCTCACAACACACTGCATTTCTCTCACATACGCCATAAAAAATATCCATTTTTAATGGAGATAACTAGTGAGGTAAATTTGAACACATTCATATTTTAGTGTTTTTAATGCATATATTGCAGACGTTTGCTTGTCAAACAGGAGAGCACTGCACATGGCAAGTCAGGGACAAGAAATCAACTAGCCTTTCCTGCAGATAATGAGATGAAAATGCAAAACTGAATATTATTATGTTATTGTCTTCCTGGGAGAAAATTTGATGGGTTATGCTAGCAAAAAACCCCATGAGTGATGCTTCAGTGCCTGTTCTGGTCAGTGATGGTTTCTGTTAGCAATTAGGAGCTGACTCATTGCTGTTTCTCTCAAGAGACAAATGCTTCTACAAATAGTGGCAGAAAATTAGATGGTTTTCCAATACACCCAAGACAGCTGCCATTTGTACTGTCTTTTGCATAGGGGCAGGGAGATTTCAGGACAGCATCTAAACTAGTTTGGAAAAAAAAAGCTTATAGTGTTGTAACTTTATTTAAAAAAAAAAAAAAGGATGAGGGATTTTTTGTGTTTCTGATTTTATATTGGGTTTTTTGAGTGTGAAATTTCTGGAGTAATGTGTAGAAGCTTGTCAATAAAAATCCTTTGTCTAAATATTAGAGATGACTGGGAAAACTTTATTGGCTACATCTGTGAATAAAAAGAAATGGGTATCTCAAAAGCATTTATTGTAAATGACCAGGAAAAGACCTTAGAAATCTCTGGAAAATGGAAAATCATACATAAGATTTCCACTATAAATAAATTATTTTAAAAATTATTTTAAATTATTTTAGAAAAAAGATTTTCTTCTTTCTAAAAAAAAAAAAAAAAATTAACCAGTGGATTTCCTGCAATGTGTATTTTAATGGAGTTGTTATGAGCAGCCATGGCAGCAATAAAACAGAACTGTGTGATGTGAGCATGAAAAGTAACAGCCCATTCAGAGGCCAAATTTTTGCATATATTAGTCAAGAATATTAAAAAATATGATCATGCTGGAAATGTGAGCTGAGCAGTGTACTGCATTAAGCAGAAGAAAAAGAGTGAAAAGCAGATTATGCAGAGATTTCATAATTAATTGATCTGTTGTAGTGTTTCGAGTAAAATATAAAAGAAAGAATCTCTGGCGATTAATAGAAATGTATAAGAACTGGAAGTCCAATTTATGACTGGAAAGATTTCAGAAATCATTTGCAGGGGATGAAAAGGTTATATTGTTTCAGTTTCTGGAATCCTCTTTCCTCACTAACAAGATGAGGCTACTCAGGGTCCATCTTTAGGAAAGAGGCTGCTCTCCCCTGCAAGCTTGTACATTGTAATCAAAATCATTTCCATATTGTATCGCAAGGGGCAACCTAATCAGTTCTCACCAGACCACAAGTGTGCTGAGTTATTGCCATGGCAAAGTGATACATAATTGCACAACATCCTGGGTAATAGGATCTGGAGGAATATTTTTTTCTGCTTTGCCCATCTTGTAGAACTGAGAGAGGAAGGGTGTTGTTTAAAGAGGTTCTGCTGCGCCTAAGGCTCTGCAGGCAATTTCAATGGAAACCTTCTCAAGATTTTAATGAACAAGTTTTTGTCCTTCTAGTTGATACAGTAATAAAAGAAAACCTAAACCCAGCATGTACTCAATGCCATCTTCCTCAATTTCTCCAGTAAAAAAATGAATGGCATGGGGTAGACTTTGTGTTGTTTGCCCTTGATACAAAATTTTAAAATCATACTCGTTGAGTGGTGAGTGCTCATCCAAGGATGCAACCCTGATTAAATGATCAAATATTTGGCATTTCTTCAACTAAGCATACATGGAAAACAGACACTAAAGTCTCACAGGAAATACTAAGTATTATGGAGACAACACCGTGAGTGGTTTTAATTCTCTCAGTTCTGAAAGGGCTGATGCTGATTTCTCTCACAATGGCTTCCCCAATTTTCTGACAACTTTAGAAGTCTTTCAGAAGTTTTGATTACAGCCAATGGCATCCTAAAGTAGGCCAGGGATAAAAGAGTATCTCACAGTTCGTGAATAATTGAGTAGGCTTCTGTATAACAATGAGGTGCCTTATGAAAGGCAAATGTTTGTTTGCTGTGTGCTCACATCTGCACCTATTTATTCATATTTATAGGTAAATTCATATGCTAATGCTTTTTCAAACACTAAGATACAAAGTGTCTGTTGGCACAATAAGGTAAAATGCTGCTGAAATGTAATGGAACGGTATATGTTTATACCAGCTTTAAAATTAGGTTGCAAAAAATCCAAATGCAAGGATGTATCTTGGCATATGTACATAAAATATCAGGGCCTTTTCATTCGTCAAATTTCTCCTCTTCTTAAAGGTTGGAAAAAACAGATGCCAATAAATTGAAGCAGTTGCAGTCTTAAGGACAAACTTATGTTTCTCTCCTTTTGCTATTCAGAGCTTTTTAAAAGCAAAGGCTGTTCTTTCCTGCAGTTAGTGTGCTGAAGCCATTGAATTCGTCCCAATTCTGAAATTTGTGAAAAGGCCCAATGAGGAGCATCCTTAAAGATAACCAGCATCTAGCCCTAGTATTTGATGGTAGTTCCCAGTAATATGGAGGTCAAACCCTTCCTCTAGAATTTCATCAGCTTGTCTGCAAACCCTCAAACTCACTTTCACAATGTCCCAAATTGATATCCAGTGAAAAAAAGACTGAAGCTGTCATTTAGGACAACCTGCTCATTTGTCACTAAAGAAAGTGCTTTGGAGTCTTCATTAGACAACCTTTGATCTAGAAAATATTCTCATCCTCACAGGGAGAGATCTGACTCCTTGACTGTGATATCTAGCTTGCCTTTTTTAGGGATATTTCTAATATACTGGATCTAACTGATACTTCACATAGCAACAAAATATGACTGTCCTATATATACGTATATACACATACAAAAATATATATTAAAAAGCCCCAAACAAAAGAGCAAAAAACAAACAAGACCCCTCCACTAAACTTTGGACCCCTCCACTTCCCTTTGGAAAACTTCTGTTAATCAGCACAAAATATCTGTTTTGTTATCACCAGCTGTCAAAAGTAAGGTCATCTGTAAAATGCAGATTCCCTGGTTATGCTAAAACCCACCAGCACAGATGATGACTTGGGTTGGTCTGCTTTTTCTAAAGAGAATTTTTTGAGGGCTGTAAGACATTAAGGACACATAATGAAAATAAGGAATCAAGAAAACATTTGAAATTAAGCTAGTGGTTTTTACCTTGATAAAGATCTTCCTATGAAAAGGCTTTCATCAGACGAAGAGAAATGAACTGAAACTACACATAGACTGAAAAAACCACCCAAGGTCCCAGAAGAGTCAGGAGTGTTATTAAAAACTGTTTTGGACAGTTGGTGCTGCTGTTTATAGTAATATTCTATATTCACTGTTAGTGGATATTCTATATCTTTGTGTGTGGAGCTTTCTTGCTACAAAATTGTGTAGAGTTAATATGTTTAATCAAGAAATAACTGTGGGAGCAGTGCTATAGTTTTGGTAAAGTCAAGCTGCAACACTGCCAAGACGTTATTTGAAGAAAGTACTATCTAATAAAGATGGTTTATGATGTCCCAAAGTGTAATGCCATTTTTTTTCCAGGAAATATGATATTGTCTTTGCTTTCCCTCAGGATAGGTGAAGTAATTTCTGAGACAGAAAGTACGGTTGTACAGTTGCCACTTTTACAACCTTAGTAGAAAAAACCTAAAAGTTGTATGCTTTGTAAGAAGTATACTTGCAAAGGATTTAATTATATGCCATGTTTTCTTCTAAAAGTCTTCATAATTAAACATATTGATACTGTAGTCCAATGGTAGGTCTTAAAAAGAAAACACTTATTTAGACTGATAGCATTCATCTTAGATAGTGGCAACAGGATAGTATCAGTACTATTGTATCATAATGTGGTTAATTAAGTTTAATTATTTTAATGGCACTACATTTTCTGCTTGCACTCAGTTTAGACAGCAGACTGAGGGGAAAACTCTGCCTTCTCATATTTCCTTGGTCTTTTTAATTATTTGGTTTTTTGGTAATGGGAGATATGGTTGATCCAAATTTAAAAGTACAGTATTTATTGTGCTGTGTCATTAAATTTTGTAGAATTTGTACTGAATTAAGGCTCTTTACATATGGCCAGTGGAATCATTAACTAGTATTGGGTTTGGGACTTTTTTCAATGTATCCTTGAATTAATAACATAAAATTCCATATGGTATTGTTTATATAGCTGTCCAAGTACTGGAGAGAAGAACGAAGTAAACTGCTGTCATAGATTATAAAACTAGATTGATATATAAACTCTTACTTGCGTAATGTAGTTTAGAGGATTATCATTAATCAGCTTCTCTTTGAACTGCAAATGTATGTTTATTTGATAATTCAATTCTTATTTTAAAATTCTGGTTATGGAAATATGATCAAAATGCTTGGTAGTTATTCTAATAAAGTACCCTTGTTGTTATAAATGCTTTTTAAGCAAAACCTAGCATGTTTCTCATTAAAATTTTGGGGAGGATTTTATTTTTCACTACATGTTCCCAAAAATTTACTAATCTGCATAGTTTTTCCTTAGAAAGTTTGTCATTGAACTTAGAGAACTAGATGTTGTTGTCCAGAAACGGTCACGTTAGTTCTTACTTCAACCTTGTGTTTTCGTTTCTCTGTATGCAATGATGCTAAAGGTGATTTCTGTGTTCTGTTAAAAGCTTCAATGAATGTTTCTCAATGGTATCAATCCTCTCATAGAAAAAGAGGACAGACAAATGTGAAAGCTAGAAATGCATGGAGTGATTTCTGAAAGAACTTTCTCTAATGACAGTCTTACAATGCTTTTCATATTCAAAATTCATGGATTGACTTGCATCTCAGGAATTGTCAGTTTTGGCAATGACAGAAATTGAAGCAAAAAGGTTTACAAAGGATTGGCAATCAAGATGTATAAACTGACAAATTGGTATACTTGTGTAGAAATAATTGATGCTCTCAGGATTTTCCAGGCTCTTATTTCTTCCTAAGTCAGTTCTGTAGCTGAATGCATTTGTGATACTGTCCACTTTTAAAGAAAAACTAATAGAATCCATTGATTTTGTTTCCAGATTTTTAGGCGTTGTTGGTTGGTTTTCAAGAAGGCTTCCAGTAAAGGACCCAGGCGGCTAGAAAAATTTCCAGATGAGAAGGCAGCATATTTCAGGAACTTTCACAAGGTAAATTATGCCTTTCTCGTGAACTGAAGCATTGCCTGTTTACCACTTTTCCTTGGGAAGAGTGTGTTCTTGGTATGTCTGGTTTGCAAACAATGCAGTGAAAGTCTTGTTGAAAACTTAATCCTGGCAATAAAAGCACAGTAAAACATCCATAAGTCTCAGTGATGCTGGTGAGATATCACACTGTTTTTCCCAGATGAGCACAAAACCCTCAATGTGTGTGAAGCAACAGAATGATTTTTTTTTTCTTTAAACACTCATAATTTGGAAATGTGTAAAATTGGCTGCGTATTCAAATGTTTAATCAGTAGTTGTTAGGTAAGTATTGAACAAATTCAGAAAAATGCTAAATGCCTCAGTTGTAATGGTGACACTCTTCGAATGTGTAAGGTTTTTCCCAGAACTCAAGATTTACAAGCTCTGTCAACAGAAAGGATTTTTAGCAGTAAAAAATCAGGATTCACTGAATGAGATACTTCCTGCTTTCTCTATCACTCACACTTCTGTGATGGGAAACAAGATGTTTGAGCATGAGTTCTTCTTTCTGTCTCATAAGTTACTGTTATCAGCACCTCAAGTCTGTCAGAAGGCTTCATGTTAGCTAATCCTAAAATAGGGCAGGGATCTATGCTGTGTACTATTGTCTTCTATCAAGTCACCATTAGCTTTATGACATATCAATGTTAGATATTCCATTAAACCTGCCAGGCTGAAACACAAAGATGACTTAACCAAGGGCTACGCAGCAACCAGTGAAAAAGTGTGAATGTAAGTCTAGATCTCTTGAAGGCAGGTGTGATGTTTTTACCATAAAACTACAAATTGGCCTTCAAGTTCCAGTAGCCTGACTGCTCTACCGTGGGCCCCCTGAGGGGACACAAGTCCTGCCAGCAAACCATCTCCAGCATGAGCTCCTCTCTCCATGGGTCCACAGGCCAGGAGCCTGCTCCAACATGGGCTGCTAATGTGGCCACAGCTCTTTTGCAAGGCTTTGGGGAAGTTTTTGTGTTGTTTTCTTTTAATTCTTTTTTGAGTCTGTTATGGCTGTAGCATACCTAATGTGTAAAAGGACTCAGAAAGACTTTATATGTTGCTTGTCAACTGTCATCATTGCAGAAAAACAATACAAAATGCAGGAATTGTTTGAGAAGCTAAGAAAGTAACATATATACAGATGCAGCTGCATGTTGTACTATTGATGGAAAAGTCACCCTTTGCAAATGGAAAAGGGGGGTGTTACTCTTTTTCATCTGTTTTTTTCCCCTCTTATTCCACTCTATGAGGATAGGAAGGAAAGAGAAAGAAATGGATGCTCTTTCCAATTTAAAAGGATAATGTGTTTCTGGCTGTAGAGAAAGAGGAATTGTATCCATTCACTTGGATTATACCCATTTTTCAAATAAAGCCATGAAATCATTTCTGAAGGTATATTATCACAAAATAGAAACCCAGAATCTTCTTCTCTGCCTTGATTTTTTTTTCCAAGGATATTTTATTATTTCATAAAGATTATTCTCCTCAATTGCCTCCATTCTGATAAATAAAATAATGGTGAAGTAGATGTGCATGAGTTGTGAATAGCCATCGAGCATGACTATTGAGGGAACAGTGTAGGTTGTTATAGGATCAAATATAGTTATTTGATTGCTGATGTTGGATGAAAATACCCTGGTTTTCTTTCTTTCTTTTCTAGAGCTGTTTTTTTGCTTTCTTATATTTTGAAGTTATTCTAAATGTATATTTATCTCTAGTCAGTGCAAGCTATTAGCCCTGTTTTGAAATTCTCCATTTCCTTTCTCACTCACAAAATATAAAGAGGGCATAGGGTATGAAAGGTTGAAGATTAACTTTGAACACTGAGAATCAATGAAAAAAAATTAAATATTGAAGACTGAGACTTGATGCTCTTTAAAGAAAGATTAAAATATAAGTTGCAAGCCTGACTCCTTATGAAAGTACAACATGCATAAAGGGACAAAAGGCTCTGCTTACTCACTAATATTGATATAAGACTATATATATTAACCCTGAGATCCTTTTCCCTGTACAATTTCTTTAGAAGTAGTAGAAGGGGTTGGTGTAGAGGGTTATTCGGAATGCACAGTGTTTCTCTAGGAACTTATGTCCTTCAGACTTTCAAATCAGTCTAGGTTACCTTGGGAGAAGGCCTAGGAGTAGCACAGAGTTAGATTGTATTGTGCAATTTTTTTAGCTTTCTTATGCAGAGACATAGAAGACAATTTTACATCTCAAGAGGAAATATAACAAAAATTAATATCTTTGATTTATCTGTGTTCAAATCAATATTCAGGGTCACAAACAGTACCCTGATATAAGTAACTCATCAAGGTCTCTACTGTTCCATGTTTGAGCTTGAAATGAGACTCAAATGAAATTTCTCTTTAAAGTATTTTACCTAGATGACTATATATCTCCTATACTTATGTAATAAACTTGTGTACTGGGCAATGTGGTTTATGGAAGGGGCTAAACAAAGGAAAAACCCCAGAACTGGTAACACAAAGCTAAGATAATTAAAATAGAGATTTTCTGCTTTACATATGCTAAATAAATAGTCATTAATGAGTAAAAAAGCTGTCCTCTTTAGAAAATGGATTTTCCTCCTCCCCCCTCCCAGTATGCAGACTATGTATGGGTTTATTTGCTATTCTGTAATTCTGTAAATTGCTGTTGTGCATTGCCTTAGTGTTGTTTTTGCTTTTTTTTTTTGCTAGTAATTTTCTTACTATAAATAACAGTAATGGCATTAGTCCTAGACAAGTACCTCCTGACAACAACAGCACATATCACATTAATTAGCCAAAACGTGACCTCATCTGTTCATTGCAGTTTCTGGTATCAAATTAAAACTTCACATTACTGTAAATTTAGATCATTGCACTCTTGCTCAGGTAAGTTTATAGCTTAGCTTTTCTGTTTTCCCTTCATTGCAGAGGCTGTGCAGAACAGCTGTGTTGACTCCCATTGCTCCCTCCAAAGAGGGGATAAAATAACAACAGCTCTGCATTAAGGCCAGGGGTGGATATGTTCTTGGTAGCCATCCCTACACTTCCAGATAAGACCAAAAGCAGACACTACAGCCTTACCAGCTTAAAAGAGAGGATGAATAAAAAAGTTTTCTTATTTCTGTAGTAGAAGATATAAGGTATATAAAAAGTGAATTTTTCATGCTTTGGAGATATACTTATCAGGCAGTACTAGTGCCTGTAACCCATTAGGAGAGGCTTTCAAGAGCATTACAGAAAGTCAACATGGTTAAGTAGCTACATGAAGATTACTAGAAATGAGAGATCAAACATCCAGACCTGGAGTGTATCCAAATGAACTAGAAAAAGCATTATACAGTTGGCCAATTAATTGTTAAAGCAGAATTAGAAAGAGCAAAGTAGAGCTTGAAGAACAACTAACCAGAATAGATTCTGACCAATCAGGTTCAAAAACCTTGCCAAAGACCCCAGAGTATGAAGCAAATGTGCAAGAAAGAGAGTAGAAATAAGCACTTTTGCATTGGGATTTACTGTAGAGAAAAGTGACATGCTGTGGTGTGGTATGCAAGGGAGGGTTCTGTAGACGTGTCTTTGTGTTATAAACTTGACCATTGGCACTTCAGGCCCAGCTACACAGAGAACAGAGTTACTCAAGAGCCCAAATGCCACTTAAGGATGATATGGCTGAATTACTGATGGTAGTCCATAAATACCAAAATGGCTTCTTCCATTTCTTGTAAAATTTCCAGTTCCATTCATGCATGCTTTTTTTTCACTTATAAGTTAAATAGCCTTCACATGAAGTGAAGGTATTGTGGGTTGGGTTTGTCCCTGACAAGATATAGCTGTCTTGTCTTGGAGCAAGACAAGCTTGAATCTGTCAGTGTTAGTGTGCTTACCCTTCAAATAAATAAATAGCAGACATCTGGCATAGACACCAAGACTTACTGATTTAATCCTGCCAATATGAGAGATTGTTCTGTTAAGATTGTGTAAACAACAGCTATCTCTAAGGTTTTGAGTTTTAAGTTAGCACGATTAAAGTAGGATAAGCTTTTTAGATTTATGTTATTTGTTTTTCCTGTCATTATGTTCGATTATGATGTGCTTTATATAAATCTGCAAATGCAAAAGGAAATAAATTGCAAAACATTTTAGCAATGACTTCTGATAGTCAAAAATGTATATGGGACAGATGGTGTTAAGCACATTATATAACATGTATCCACAAAAATAGATAATAATCAAGAAAAAGAACAGCAGTAGACTTCTAACTGTAATTTACTGGATTGAATTTGTGTCCAGGGCCACACAATGGGAGATACCTTACAATTTCATACCTTGATTGTCCTGAAGAAACTTGTGGAACGCAATCCCAGTGATTTATGGCAAGCTCGTATATCAGCTACAGCAGCTTCTTGAACACTTCTTAGCATTAAGGTCTCCTGTGCACATGTGCGGACAAGCACACGCCCAGGTAATCCTCTTTGGTAAGAGGAAGGAAGGGACAGGTTCTCTTTGTGCTTAATAACACAGTAGGCAGGAACAATAAGATATTTATTCTTCTACAATATAGTTCCTAGTCTCTAACTGAGATGACTTTAAACCATGAGCTGCATATTCAGGATAAGTGAATTCCTGGTAACTTCGAAAATGACTGAATTTTTCCAGTCGTATGTGTGCTAGCTCATACAATTCTCAAATGTGATTGCAACCCTGAAATGAAAAATAAAAATACTTATATATGGTAGCATTATCATAATCCTTATAAGAACTTCTCTCTCATTATTTCCACTTAGTTGCCTTTGAGTTGTTCTGGTTTGTTCTTTTCCTTGGTGTTCTCTAGCCACTGCCAAGTTGCCTAAATAAAAGTTCTTATTGCTAAAGAAATGAGAACTAGCCTACTACTTATTCTAGTTTAGTCCAAGAGGCCTGCTGTATTATGGAATATTTCAGACTCTTTTGTTGCACATGTTCACTACATATCAGAAGTTGTGCAAGTCTCCTTATGGACACCTATCACCTGGCATTTTACTACTATCACTCATGATATTGCATTGCTTCTCAGCTGCAAAGGTGTTCTCAAAAAGAAAGGTAGACAAACATCCATCAAAATGTAAGTGTAAGGCTTAATTCTTGCGCTTTTTTGTGATAAGATATATTAAAACAGTTGATCTGCATCTAAATTTAAATATTATTTCAATTCCCCTTCTGCAGTTTTTTTTCTTGGTATAATTGTTATGCTGTTTGTTTTTCAAAATCTCAAATTCAAACCTGCCTTCTTTTGCTCTGTTGACCGTTCTGCTTCTACTCTTTGTTAGTTGATCTATAGTTCCTCAATAAGTCTTTATTTTCTCATCTGGTTAAATTCACCCAAAAATTCATATTCGATGAAAGCTAAATAGGAATACCTTATGAAGATCTGGTCACATTCACAGATGTTGTTTGCTTTGAAAACCATCCCAGATTTAGAACACTTTTTCCTTTCCCTCTTCTCCCCTTATCCTTGTTCTTTAAAAGTATGGTATTTTTTTACCCCAGAACTTCTTTCAAAAAAATTCAAAATAATGATCTCAATGTAGAATTTTCTTATGAAACCAATGAATGTGTGTGTGACTATGTTAGTGTTGAATAATATATTCCAAGCTTTTACCTGCAAATAATTAAGAATTTTACTTTTTTTTTTTTAAATTCTTTGCTGTTGAAAGTGGTGCCCAAATGTACTTTGTGTGGTTTTTACATCCCTATTTTGCCAAGTCTTCCAAAGCAGAGATAACTAAATCATCCTGAAAATGATATCCTTATTTTTCCTCATTTTGACATGTAATTATCTTCAAATATTTGTTTACAGCACTCTCAAGTAATATCTTCTAGCAAAATCATGTGGCTGGTATGGGTAGGTTATGAAGAACATTGCTTCCGTAGGCTGCTATTACTCAGCCAATGAGATTAAAATGAACCCTATTTAAATGAATAACTGTTAGCAAAATTACTACAGTTCTGTACACAAAAAAA